>CM060312.1:70955736-70963236 GCA_030674185.1 Monoplex corrugatus | reverse complement strand
TACATTTCTGCAGGTTGAGGCGTAGCATACGGCTAATACATTCATATAAAGTCAGTCTTAGTGTTTGTGTATATATATGTGTGTGTGGTGTGTGTGTGTGTTGTGTGTGTGTGTGTGTTGTGTGTGTGTATGTGTGTGTGTGTAGTGTGTGGTGTGTGTGGTGTGTGTATGTGTGTGTGTATGTTGTGTGTATGTGTGTGTGATGTGTGTGTGTGGTGTGTGTGTGTGAGTGTGTTGTGTGTGTGTGTGTGTATGTGTGTGTGTGTATTGTGTGTGTGTGTGAGTGTGTGTGTGTGTATGTGTGTGTGTATGTGTGTGTGTGTATGTGTGTGTGTGTATGTGTGTGTGTATGTGTGTGTGTATGTGTGTGTGTGTATGTGTGTGTGTGTTATGTGTGTGTGTGTTTGCTGGAATGTATAGGTATTAACTTCCTTGTCCTTCACGCATAGTTTACTTTCGTACCGCTTGGATAATTTTAATCATAGAATCTTCTTTTAATGTGCCCTTGAGTCCATGCATATTTCATTTTTGATACATGTACTTTCTTTCCCCCTTTCCATATCTTATGCTGTTGAAATTCCTGAAATGGACCTTCATCACCAATTTCCCATCTCAGTGAGGTTTTGGCTTTGCGGCTGTTATTTGTTTATAATCTGTTCTAATTCTCATTTCATAAGACAGGCCCAGCCGCGTCTGACTAAGTGTTTTTTTTCTCTGGGTACTCCTGTTTTCCCTTCAGCCCCTTGGCTGTTGGTTTAGGATATTTTTCTTCCTGTTCCAAGGTCAGACCGGATTCGTTGCACTAGGCACGATCCATTTACATCAGTCTTACCTCATAGTTATAGCCCTGGACTCTCTTCAGAACAAAACAAATAGTAATATGGCATGACCACTTTTCAAATTGCAGAATTCATCTAACTTCCCCTCTGACATCATATTTGCCTCCCCACTCCCCACTTCTTACCATTACTCATAAATACATTGCGATTTCATCTAGTCCTCTTCTCCCACTGGACAAAGCAGCGGGGAAGTTTCAGTCTTTTTTCTCTCCTAATTTTGTATTTGGTATTTGTTTATGATCTTACATTCACGCTTGACAAAGGCCAGTTGGCCGAAAATTTGCTCCTGTCTTGTCTTGTTGTATTAAACACACGTTCTGATTCTATTTTCGTGGGTTTTTTTTCCTCGTTCCTGTTTGCTTAAACGCGGACAGTCGCACTTGTTTTGGATTCTGTACTTCTACAGTATGGGGATGAGGGTACGCATGGGAGTGGAGGGCTCCAGGACGAAAAGAGATTATTAGCACAACGGAAAAAGAGCTGTGCACAGCAGAACAAAACGGAAATTAAACGGAACAGAACGGAAACAGAACGGAACAAATCAGAACGGAAAAGCAACAGAAAGGAGCAAAGCAGAGTAGAACAGAACACATCGGAATGGAACAGAACAGAGCAGAACGGAAATGGAACAGAACAGAACAGAACAGAACGGAACGGAACGGAACAGAACAGAACAGAACAGAACAGAACGAACAGAACAGAACAGAACAGAACAGAACAGAACAGAACAGAACAGACGAACAGAGCAGAGCAGAGCAGAACGTAATTAAATCGGAACGAAACAGAAAGGAGCAGAACTGAAATAGAATACAACAAAATAGAACAGAACAGAAACGGAAAGGGAAATGGGACAGAACAGATCAGAACATAGTACAAACAAGACTGAAACAGAACAGAAGAGAATAAAACAGACGGGAACAGGAACGAAACGAAACAAGAAACGGAAACGGAAACCGAAAAGAAGAAAGAAGAAGAAGAAGGAAAGAGAGAGAGAGAGAGAGAGGGGAGAGAGAGAGAGGGGAAGAGAGAGAGGGGGAGAGAGAGAGAGGGGAGAGAGAGGGAGAGAGAGAGAGAGAGGAGAGAGAGAGAGAGAGAGAGAGAGAGAGAGAGAGAGAAGAGAACAGAACCCAGATGAACACAACATGACAAATCACAACACAACACAACACAACACAACGCAACGCAACGACAACGCAACGCAACGCAACGCAACACAACACAACACAACGCAACGCAACGCAACGCAACGCTACGCAACACAACAACACAACACAACACAACACAACACAACACAACACAACACACCACACACACACACACAACAACACAACACAACACAACACAACACAACACAACGTGACACAATGTGACACAACGTGACACAACACAACACAACACAACACAACACAACACAACAACAACACAACACAACACAACACAACACAACACAACACAACACAACACAACACAACACACACACCACCACACACACCACACCACACCACACCACAACACACACACCACACAACACAACACAACACAACACAACACAACACAACACAACACAACACAACACAAACACAACACAACACAACACAACTCAACAGAACAGAACACAACAGAACAGAACACAACACAATACATCACAACATAACACAACATAACACAACACAACACGAGACGACACGACACGACACGAACACGACACAACACAACACAACACAACACAACCACACAACACAACACAACACAACAAAAACACAACACAAAACATCACAACATAACACAACACAACACAACACACAAAACAACACAGTACATCACAATCACATCACATCACATCACATCACGTCACATCACAACACAACGCAACGCAACGCCACACCACACCACACCACACACACACACCACACCACACCACACCACACATACCACACAACACAACACAACACAAACACAACACAACACACCACACACACCACAACACAACACAACACACCACACCACACCACACCACACCACAACATACCACACCACACCACACAACACAACGCAACACAACGCAACGCAAAGCAACGCCACGCCACACCACACCACACCACACCACACCACACCACACCACACCACACCACACCACACCACACAACACAACACAACACAACACACCACACCACACCACAACATACCACACCACACCACACCACACCACAACACAACATACCACACCACACCACACCATACCACACCACACCATACCACACCACACCACACCACACCGCACCGCACCGCACCGCACCGCACCGCACCGCACCGCAACGCAACGCAACGCAACGCATCACAAACAAACACAACACAACACAACACAACACAACACAACACAACACAACACAACACAACACAACACAACACAACACAACACAACACAACACAACACAACACACACACAACACAACACACAACACAACACAACACACACGACACGACACGACACGACACGACACGACACGACACAACACAACACAGCACAACACAACTCAACAGAACAGAACACAACAGAACAGAACACAACACAATACATCACAACATAACACAACATAACACAACACAACACGAGACGACACGACACGACTCGACACGACACGACACAACACAACACAACACAACACAACACAACACAACACAACACAACAAAACACAACACAACACAACAAAACACAACAAAACACAACACAAAACATCACAACATAACACAACACAATACAACACAACACAAAACAACACAGTACATCACATCACATCACATCACATCACATCACGTCACATCACAACACAACGCAACGCAACGCAACGCAACGCCACACCACACCACACCACACCACACACACACCACACCACACCACACCACACACACACACAACACAACACAACACAACACAACACACAACACACCACACCACACCACACCACACCACAACACAACATACCACACCACAACACAACACAACACAACACACCACAAACACAACACAACACACCACAACCACACCACACCACACCACACCACATCACACCACACAACACAACAGAACACACCACAACACAACACAACACATCACATCACATCACAACACAACACAACAACATACAGTTACCTGGAAAATGTCTCCGCTGCATGATGCAAACGACACGAGGCAAAACAACCCTCAAACGTCTTACTCTGCACCACAGAAATACACACACACACAAACTGCCCGGCAAACTATTGTTTACAATCAATCACACATCATCGTAATCCTCTGTACAGACGGTATCTACTTGTGCTCCAGTAATCAGCGGGCGCTATTGTTCACCGTCTGTACCGGGAATGTCTATTGCTCATCCCCATTGTTAGCCAGTAACCTGTTTGTATTGTCCGTAAACTTTATCACAAAGAGTCAAACATCTATTTGTTCACGTAGTAACTGGACCCCAATGATTAACCTCAAGATACTTCCGTCTGGTCGTCACCACGCCCAACACCGCGCACACACAGCTAGTGAACGTGAACGCTTTCTCCTAGTTTGGAATTTGCTCATTGATCGATCATGCAGGATTTGTCACACTGGGAAACTACCATATGCGCTTCACCCAAATTTGTCTGTCAGTAACAAGAAACTCTAGGGAGAGCCGAGCAGCAGAAGGTCCTGCTTAGACAAGTCCGTACGCGCTTCACCCAAATTTGTCTGTCAGTAACAATGAATAAATAGATAAATAAATAAATAAATAAATAGATAAACAAACAAACAAACAAACAAACAAAACTGGGGAGAGCCGAGCAACAGAAGGTCTTGCTTAGACAAGTCCATACGCACTTCACCCGAATTTGTTACATGTCTGGAAGATTCTCTGAGCCTGCGCAGAGCCTCATGCGCTGGGAAGGTTTTGAAATGCGGGAGGGAGCGGGAGAAAGGGAATCCATGAAACAGTGAGCAGACATCACCAGAATGACTGTACTGGAACCTTAAGAAGGGCAGCGAACAAGCCAGAGTTTATGTTGTGGAGTGGGATAAAACCCACGAATTGAAATCTTGAGTCCACGATTCTTATCAACAGGGTCTGCCAGCCAGACAGCCGGACAGCTAGCCAGCCAGACAGCCAGACAGCCAGTCAGTCAGTCAGTCAGTCAGTCAGCCAGACAGCCAGGCAGACAGCCAGTCAGCCACAGACAGCCAGCCAGCCAGTCAGTCAGTCAGTCAGCCAGACAGACAGCCAGCTACAGCCAGCCAGCCACAGACAGCCAGCTACAGACAGCCAGCCAGCAGCCAGCCAGCCAGCCAACCACAGCCAGCCAGCCAGCCAGCCAGACAGCCACAAACAGCCAGCCAGACAGCCAGCCAGTTACAAACAGCTAGCCAGCCAGTTACAAACAGCTAGCCAGCCAGCCAGCCAGCCACAAACAGCCAGCCAGCCAGACAGCCAGCCACAAACAGCCAGCCAGCCAGCCAGTCAGCCAGCTAATCACAGCCAGCCAGCCAGCCAGACAGCCAGAAGTCAGCCGCAAACAGCCAACCAACCACAAACAGCCAGCCAGCCAGCCACAAACAGCCAGCCAGCCAACCACAAACAGCCATCCGCAAACAGCCAGCCAGCCGCAAACAGCCAGCCGCAAACAGCCAGCCAGCCAGCCGCAAACAGCCAGCCAGCCAGCCAGCCACAAACAGCCAGCCACAAACAGCCAGCCAGCCACAAACAGCCAGCCACAAACAGCCAGCCAGCCACAAACAGCCAGTCGCAAACAGCCAGCCAGCCACAAACAGCCAGCCAACCACAAACAGCCAGCCAGACAGCCACAAACAGCCAGCCAGCCACAAACAGCCAGACAGACAGCCACAGCCTACCAGCCACAGCCAGCCAGACAGCCACAGCCAGACAGCCACAGCCACAGCCAGACAGCAACAGCCAGCCAGACAGCCACAGACAGCCAGACAGGCGGCGCAACTGTGGTTCCTGGGTGAAATGGCAGGAAATGTCACACTTTCTATCCGTTTTTTTTATTTGTTCCGGGTGATGCTATTTTCGCCTGCCCACAATAAGAGGACAACAGTACATGAGCTTATTTCACCACACTGTCTATAATGTCTGTCTATCAATTCCCACACCTGGTAATGTGGAATTTCAACAACAACAACAAAAAAATCGGCTACGAAGAAACCAAACACGACACGATAAGAAGACTGCAACTAGTACAAGTCAAAGACTAAAAAAAAAAAAAAAAGAAGAAAAAAAAAAAAAAAAAAGAAAATCAACTCCAGACAATTCAACAGCTTAAAGAGAAGAAGAGAGACGATGTTTCCCACTCACATTCACACACACACAGAGGAGCAACGCAAGCAGGCGGCATCCGCAGAGCGAACCTTAACATCACACGTGGTGGAAGGAAACAATCAACAGATGCATCATCACTCTCTCTCTCTCTCTCTCTCTCTCTCTCTCTTTTCTCTCTCTCTCTCCCTCTCCCTCCCTCCCTCTGTTTCTCTGTCTCTCTCTATATCTCTCTCTCTCAGTCAGTCAGTCTGTCTCCCTCTCTCTCTCTTGCTTGCTGGCTCTCTCTAGCTTTCTCATCCATTCTCTTTCTCTCTCTCTCTCTCTCTCTCTCTCTTTTTTTCCCTCCTTCCCTCTGTCTGTTTCTGTATCTGTCTGTCTGTCTGTCTGTCTGTCACTCGTTCGCTCGCTCGTTTGCTCTCTCTCTCTCTCTCTCCCCCCTTCTGTCTGTCTGTCGCTCTCTCTCTCTCCCTCTCTCTCTCTCCCTCCCTCCCCCCTCTCTCTCTCCGCGTTCCTGCAGGATAGCGCAGTTCTGCTTAATGAAGACATTCCACACAGTCAGTGAGCTAACACACGCACACAGCCCAACATGCACGCATCGCAATCGTCAACTTCCACAGTACAGTCCTTTAAGAGATTTTGTGCAGAATATTTCCTTGTCTCCAAAACAATGAACTTGACGCGTGACATAATAAAATCGATCAATCATTCCATCCGTCCATCCATCCATCCATCCTTCCATCCATCCATCCATCCATCCATCCATCCATCATTCCATCCATCCATCCATCCATCCATCATCCATCCATCCATCCATCCATCCATCCAATCCAATCCATCCATCCAATCCATCCATCCAATCCATCCATCCATCCATCCATCCATCATTAGAAATGTTGACTCATCTCTCGGTCAGTTAAACAAAAACAAGAAACACACAAAAAATGAAATCCAAAACAAGTGCGTCTGTCCGCTTTCAAGCAAACAGGGGAAAAAAAAGAGAAAGAATCAGAATGCGTATTTAATATAATCAGACAAGACAGGCACAAATTTTCGGCCAACTGGCCTTTGTCAAGCGTGAATGTTAAGATCACAAACAAACAAATACCTACAAAAATTAGGAGACAAATACGAGGGTTGTTCAATTTAAGATGACACTAGGCTTGCCGTTTGAAAACGAAGCAACGCACAGAAAAATGTTTATACCAAACACAACTTTAAAGTTTACCTGATTAGCATGCAGAAAATAAAGTTGACATCATGACGCAACTCGGAGTATGACGTAATTACAAATGTGTTTCAAATAGCTGAGCCTGAAAAAAATGGACGTCACCAATGAGCAATTTCGTTTCTACACTTT
>CM060312.1:70948236-70950736 GCA_030674185.1 Monoplex corrugatus | reverse complement strand
AACCAGAAAAACAAAACAAAACAAAAGAAAACAAAAACAAAACAAAACAAAACAAAACAAAACAAAAACAAAAAACCCAAAACAAAACAAAACAAAAACAAAACAAAACAAAACAAAACAAAAACAAAACAAAACAAAACAAAACAAAAACAATACACAACAACAACAACACGAAAATAGAACCAGAACGCGTATTTTAATACAACCAGACAAGACAGGCGCAAATTTTCGGCCAGTTGGCCTTTGTCCAGCGTAAACGTAAGATCACAAACGAACAAACATCAAAATATGAAAATTAGGAGAAAAAGACTAAAACTGATTCGTCCAGTAGGAGAAAAAAGACAACGTTTTAGTCCTTTTCTCCCACTGGACGAAGCAGCAGGGAAGTGTTAGTCTTTTTCTCCTAATTTTAATATTTGGTGTTTGTTCGTTTGTGATCTTACGTTTACGTTTGACAGAAGCCAACTTTGAGCCTGTCTTGTCTGGTTGTATTAAATACGCGTTCTGATTCTATGTTCGTGTTTTTTTTTTTCCTGGTTCTCATCATCACCATCATCGTCAGGTGCCCTGCCGCATGGCGTTAGCGACCATGGACTTCCAACCATCTCTATCTCTCGTTGCCCTTAGCATCTCCCCCACCCTCCTCTTCCCCAACCACTCTGCAAGTCCGTCCAGCATTCTCTCCCTGGGTATACCTGGTGCTCTCTTTCCCTCCAGCTTTCCCGTTGTGACCAGGTGCTCCAAATCCCCCTTCCTCATAAAATGGCCTATAAATGTTACCTGTCTTTTCCTAATCTTCCTTATGAGTGATGTACTTGTGTCTGCCTCCATCAAGACTGTCTCGTTTGTTTTCTTTGCTGTCCATGGAACTCGCAACATTCTTCTGAGAAACCACATCTCGGCTGCCTCAATCTTGCTCTGGCTTTGCTTGCTGACTGTCCTGGTTCTAGTCTTTCAAATCAGCTTTGAATACTCATCTATTCAAGAAACACTACAAGCTCTAATTTCCTCTGGCCCAGTCCACACCCTCTGGCTTATTTGGATGTCTCTTGTAATGTTTGTTAGATTGTGACTAATGTGTGTGTGTTGTTGACAATGGGGCAAAGCGAGGAGAGAGTTTTGTGTTGTGTTGTGTTGTGTTGTGTTGTGTGTGTGTGTGTGTGTGTGTGTGTGTGTGTGTGGTGTGTGTGTGTGTGTGTGTGTGTGTGTGTGTGTGTGTGTGTGTGTGTGTGTGTGTGTGTGTGTGTGTGTGTATGTGTGTGTGTGTGTATGTGTGTGTGTGTGTGTGTTCGTGTGTGTGTGTGTGTTTGTGTGTGTGTTTGTGTGCTGGTTTTTGTGA
This sequence comes from Monoplex corrugatus, assembly GCA_030674185.1. Classification (NCBI taxonomy): domain Eukaryota; kingdom Metazoa; phylum Mollusca; class Gastropoda; order Littorinimorpha; family Ranellidae; genus Monoplex; species Monoplex corrugatus. The sequence goes on along the minus strand of CM060312.1, from coordinate 70,949,397 downwards.
GTGTGCTTGTATGTATGTATGTATGTATGTATGTGTGTGTGTGTGTGTGTGTGTGTGTGTGTGTGTGTGTGTGTTTGTGTGTGTTTGTGTGTTGATTTTTGAATGTGTGTGCTTGTGTGTTTGTGTGTGTGTGTGTGTTTGTGTGTATGTGTTTGTGTGTGTGTTTGAATGTGTGTTTGTGTGTGTTTGTGTGTGTGTGTGTCTTGTTTATGTGTGTTTGTGTGTGTGTGTTTGTGTACGTGTGTGTATGTGTTTGTGTGTTTTTTTTTCTTTGTTTCTATGTGTGTGTGTTTGCATGTATGTGTGATTGTATGTACGTGTATGTCTCTCTCTCTCTCCCTCTCCCTGTTTCTCTGTTATGTGCGCGCCTGTTGTGTGTGTGTGTGTGTGGTGTGTGTGTGTGTGTGTGTGTGTGTGTGTGTGTGTGTGTGTGTGTGTGTGTGTGTGTGTGTGTGTTGTGTGTGTACGCGCACGCACGTGTATGTGTTGTGTGCGAGTGTGTGTATTGGATTTGTGTGTGTGTATGTGAGTGTGTGTGTGTGTGTGTGTGTGTGTGTGTGTGTGTGTGTGTGTGTGTGTGTGTGTGTGTGTGTGTGTGTGTGTGTGACAAAGACAGTTTTTTTTTCTGCCGATAGTAGAAATCCGCTTTCTTTCATATAATGAACAATACTGTTCATCTTTCTCCTTCTTGAAACTGAGCAACTATTATTGTGTGTGTGTGTGTGTGTGTGTGTGTGTGATGCAGTATGTTATGTATCTATGCGTTTACTTAGGTTGATGGAAGACAGGTCTGTTTGGAACATTTTATACATTTTTTGTTTTTATGTTGATTGCTGCTTGTTGTAAGATTACGTCGAATAATGCCTGTAAAACGCACAGAGATCTAATACTTTATACATTTTTTGTTTTTATGTTGATTGCTGCTTGTTCTAAGATTATGTCGAATAATGCCTGTAAAACGCACAGAGATCTAATATTCTGTCAGAGGTGTGCGCTATATAAATGCTTCATTGTTACTGCATGTTTTTCCTCAATTGATGTGTGGGCTTGTTGTTTGAGCTTAAATACACAGCTGTTTGTGTTTCCTTAATATCCAATTAGGGGCAAAAGTAAGTTCATTGTTCAATGTATACTATTGTCGTTGTTGTCGTTGTGTGTGTG
>CM060312.1:70933236-70935736 GCA_030674185.1 Monoplex corrugatus | reverse complement strand
TGTTTCACTCCAGTTGTGCAACTGATGCAGTCAGCCAATTTAGCGCACACTTACCCGACATTCAACACATTATACACGACTTTTAACACATGTACAGTTGACTTATTACGCCAGTTTTGAGTAATATTGGCCAAAGTAAGTTTGTACTGATAGAATCGAACTGCTGTTGAAATCTATATAAGCTACATAAAGTTGAGAGCGAGCGAGAGCGAGAGAGAGAGAGAGAGAGAGAGAGAGAGAGAGAGAGAGAGAGAGAGAGAGACAGACAGAAGAGGAGGGAGAGAGGGAGAGTGAGAGAGAGAGAGAGAGAGAGAGAGAGAGAGAGAGAGAGAGACAGAGAGAGACAGAGAGAGAGACAGAGAGGTGAGGTGGGAGGGAGGGAGATGTTCGAACGGTAAAGGCAATTACTGGAATTAAGATGTTCGTCAGAGCGCATTCTCTGCTGTGTAGTTCGTTCGTTGTTCCTGTCTGCGGTGTCTTCATTGGTGATCACGTTGCTGTCTTTTGTTGTTTATTTCATTTTGTTTTATTTCATTTTATTTTATTTCATTTGTTTATTTTATTTTATTTTTTTATTTATTTTATTTTGATCTATTTTATCTTATTTTCTATTTTGTTTCATTTTCTTTTCTTTTCATTTATTTTTATTTCATTTTGATCTATCGATGCACGTGCTGTAATCCTACAGTACCTAAAGAAGCCATACCACCAGCGTTCTAAGGTGATCTTTTTGATGTGCTGTTTCAAATGTTCGTGTAACATATACCATTCACACTCTTTCCCAGGACAAAAACATTCTTCAGGAATGGAGAAGTGGACGGAAAGGAGTATGACGTAAAGCCTGGTTCTAGTTCGTCCCATCGAATATTGCCGACTGACCAGGAGTCAATTATCAGACTGAGATGGGTAATGTGCTAGAGTTGAACACCATGTTACAGCCACTTGTCAGAAATTTTATTCTAGTAGAGTTCATGATGTGAGGGGATGGGCGCCATCCTCGCGTGCTGGACCCGGGAAAAGTTGTCTCTGCCACCTCACTCCCCTACGACCCCAGGGTTATGGAACTATCTGCCTTGGTATAAATCATCAGAGAGATATGTTGACTTCCCAGATCCCACCCCTTGAAGACCAGTTAGCCTTCTTGCCTTTCTGAAATCTTGGTTTAAAAAAAAAAGAATATGAATATGAATTTGAAGCGACGAAGAGGGGATGGGCACCGCCCTCGTGGTGCTGGTCCCGGGAAAAGCTGAGGTATCTGCCACCTCACTGCCCATACGACCCCAGGGTTATGGAACTATCTAGGTAGGACCTCAGGACCTGGCTAGCTCATGGGTTTATGTACAGGCTTAGGGCTTGTGCCGTGATCAGTCTGGATCTTCTCCATCACATGGCACCTGTGACGTTAGTGCATATGGAATTCATTCCGAGCGCGGAGACATCATCTTGAGAAACTGGAACTAAAACTGAAACTGAAACTTCATGATGTGAGGTGAAAGGGGTCTAAATTATCAAAATGGTGCTCATGTCCTCTTTCCCAGTTAAAAAAAAAGCTATCGAAATACTAACACCTCTTCACATTATGCTTTGTAGCTCAGCGGCCAGATTTCAGTTTCAGTTTGTTTCTCAAAATGACGTCTCCGCGCTCGGAAGGAATTCCATCTGCACTAAGGTCACAGGTGCCATGTGTATGGTGATTGTGGCACAAGCCTTAAGCCTGCACATAACCCCATGAGCTGGCCAAGTCCTGTGGCATTACCTAGACTACGATGTGCCTAGTCTATATTTTATACTGGTATTTTATCAGCCTACCACTGGAATAATCTTGGATACATGTAAATGAAATGTGCATCTGTGTATCTTACCTTCAAAAAAGGATAAAATGCGGCCAGAGTGAGCGGGTAATCAGTCAGCGTTGATCAACTTGTCCAACAGTCGTTAAGTTTATCCAGTACTGACTGAATATCCATCCACTCACCGGTTCATCATGGGATCTCATCAAGATAGATTTTCATGTACATTTATAATTATGTACATTTTACTGTAGCGAAGATAAACTCTAAACTCATGATTTTTAAAAGTCCTAAACTCCAAACTCGTAAACTCTAAACTCATAAACTCCGAATTCCCACACTCCAAACTCATAAAGTCTCAGCTAATAAACTCCTTACTCATAAACTCCAAACTCATGAACTCCAAACTCATAAACTCTAAACTCCTACTCAGAAAGTCCTAAACCTTTCACTCCCGCAGCCCATCTATATGTTGCAAAAACTTAACCCTTTCCCTCCTTCACCCTATCCACCAGCTTATCTGCTTTCATGGAGTCAGTAAGGGTGATACCATGACTGAAATGAGAGGAGAAATGATAAGAGAAGAGACTTAAGCTTGTGGATAGGGTGAGGGAGTGAAAGGGTTAAGTCTTGCTTTGCTGTCATGGTTGACGATGCAGGATGCCGGCAGATAGTGTGAGGGAGTCAAAGAATTACACCCCTAGATTTCA
>CM060312.1:70880736-70930736 GCA_030674185.1 Monoplex corrugatus | reverse complement strand
CTTGTTCAAGTTCAACATTGTCCCCTATTTTTAATAGTGTATTTCACGTTATCACTTATTCAAGTTCAGTATTGTCCCTTAATTTGAATAGTGTATTTCACGTTATCACTTATTCAAGTTCAGTATTGTCCCTTATTTTTGACAGTGTATTTCACGCTATCACTTGTTCAAGTTCAATATTTGTCCCCTATTTTTAAAAGTGTATTTTACGTTATCACTTGTTCAAGTTCAATATTTGTCCCCTATTTTTAAAATTGTATTTCACGTTATCACTTGTTCAAGTTCAATATTTGTCCCCTATTTTTAAAATTGTATTTTACGTTTTCACTTGTTCAAGTTCAATATTTGTCCCCTATTTTTAAAATTGTATTTTACGTTTTCACTTGTTCAAGTTCAATATTTGTCCCTATTTTTAAAATTGTATTTTACGTTTTCACTTGTTCAAGTTCAATATTTGTCCCCTATTTTTAAAATTGTATTTCACGTTTTCACTTGTTCAAGTTCAATATTTGTCCCCTATTTTTAAAATTGTATTTCACGTTTTCACTTGTTCAAGTTCAATATTTGTCCCCTATTTTTAAAATTGTATTTCACGTTTTCACTTGTTCAAGTTCAATACTCTATGAACCATCAACAATGAGCACCGTGAAGTAAACGTCACCGATTTGATACAAATCGACTTCAAATTCAAAAACAATCATCAGCACATTCCAAACTGTCCACAAAAGGTTTGTACGTCCATGGCCATGGATAAGAGAAATGTAACACATCTTATGATGACTGTGCCCAGCATCATCATGGGTGATTCAACTCCATCAACAGACATCACTGACTTTAACTCATTGCCATTAGTTCAGCTGTCAGCATGGATCTGGACCATCTGTCTGCCCATCGCTTTTATCCTGGGTGTGTTCGGCAACGTCATGACTATCGTCATCGTTCGTCGTCTTCGAGACAACCGTTCTGCCTTGGACCGTTATTTCCTGTGTCTGGCAATGACTGATCTCTGTGTCAACATCACTGGACAACTCCCTGACTGGATAACCACTGTGACGAAGGTTGACGCGTTTGGTGCTCACATCATAGTTTGTAAACTAGACTTTTACATCATGAACGTGGCTGCCACCAGTTCTGCTTGGATTATGGTGGTGATGGTGACACACAGGGCCATGTCTGTGGTGTGGCCACATCGTGTGGATGTAGTGTGCACAGCCAAAACGTCCTGGGGGATTATCGTGAGCATCATCGTCATTTTTAGCGCGGCTTGGTCTCACACTATTTATGGAATGGAAATTTCAGACGGGAAATGTTTACCAAAGGAGGAATTCCTGAAGTTTTTGTCCGACGTGTGGATGAAAATCAATATCACTGTGTCTTCTGCGCTTCCTTTCGTCTGTCTGATAATCAGTAACACCGTGCTTGTGGTGAAGTTAAGAACGTCAGTGAAGGAAGCTGGTGACCAGTTTGCTGCCACAGATAGACAACAGAGTGAAAGAGAGAGAAAAGTGAACTCCATCACTCTTACAGCTCTTGTCGTGTCTGTGTCTTTCATTGTCTTCACTTTACCTCTGTCTGTTGTCAATATTGTAGACGTTCCTGCTATTGGCAGTCTTGAAGGAAACGATGGCGATGATTTCGTGTTGAACTACTTTGTGCTGTATACGTCTATATGTATCTATTATTTAAATTATTCCATGAACTTTTACCTGTACTGCCTGACAGGCCAAAGGTTTAGAAAGGAATTCCTAAAGTCCGTGACTGGATTAGTCTGCTGCATCAGATCCCCCAAAAGATAAACTGGTGAGGAGTTGCTGGTCACTGGTGGTGAGACATTGACAGAATGCTTACATGTTTGATACATGATAAAAACTCAGACACTGGTTTGATTTCAGTTTCGTTTTTGTTTTCCATGGCGATGTAAATGGCAACGGATGATTCCATTTTTTAACAATACATTCTTTTTGTACAATGCGTTATGTCTACCAGTTGAAATATATCAGATCACGTGAAAGATTTCATGATCTTTAATGTGATTCAAATCGCAAGTTTCAGGTGACGCACTGTGTCTTCGTGTTTAGCTAATGACTGGGTACTCAATCAGTCTTGGTCTATTACGAAAACAAAAGGATATGCAATTGACCACTGATTGATATAACCTGGTCAATTAACTCTCCAACACAATTGTTTTCAATCAACGATATCGTATGAATGAACTGTGGTCAGTTTACATATGACACTGCGTTTTTACCCACTTGTATTTACGCAGAGCTATGTTTGCTGATTTCCATAAAAAAAACCTGGTTATGACAACCACTATTGTAAAATTTACATATAGTAACTTTTAAGTTGTTAAAAATATCATCTACCATAACCACATTTTCAGAATAAAGGGTTATTTCTTTCATGATAAATTAAGAATCGAGGTTAAGGACTTATATGCAGATAATGATATCGGCCATTTTACATACAATGGAAGCAAATAAAGTGAATAAAGTTTATAGCAACGGAAATGATAACAATAATAATGATAATGACTACTTGTACAGCACCACATCTGACAAGAGCCCTAAGTGTTTCACAAAAGCATGACAGACAAAGGAAGTCACGCATAAAGTTAATACACGTCAACCCCTACTGCTGTGATGAAAACAGATGAACCATATCAATACAATGTTAATTAAAGAAATATAAAAATGAACTCATGTCATATGTCATTCGGTCATGCAACCAAGCAACAATACAAAGCAAAAAGCACATTAGAATCCCAACTAGTAGTAACTAAGTCTCAGTTAAACTCCATCGATTATAATATCGCCACTCCAAAATGTATTGATAGATTATCTGGTTACACTTGAATATCCATCGTATATCAAAAGAACGCCTGGTTACACCTGGATGTCCATCGTCACTCCATCATGTATTGAAAGATTACCTGGTTACAGTTGAATATCCATCATGTATCAAAAGAACGCCTGGGTAAACTTGAATACCCATTATACAGGGTGTTTCAAAAAGAATACGCCAAAATCATTACGCAGTTTTTTCAGGTCTATAGCATTGTAGTGGACTGAATCAGTGGTTATTTGATAGAGTAGTTATCAAAGTTTGATTGGGTGTCAGTTTCACCGCTGTCGTTAGTATAACTTCCGGTGCAGCTGAATTGTGGGAAGATCAATCAAAATGGCGACTCCTCAGCAGAAGGCGTTTTGCGTGCTAGGGTTCGCGAAAACAAACGCCATTGTCACGGTGCAACGTGCTTTCAGAACAGAATTCGGCATTGATCCGCCCCATCGTGAGAGCATTCGACGGTGGGTTAGACAGTTTAAAGAGAGTGGGTGTCTGTGCAAAGGAAAGAGTCCTGGAAGACCACGTGTTACAGAGGAGCAAGTGGAGAGGATTCATGATGCATTTGAGAGCAGCCCACGTAAGTCCGTACGTCGAGCAAGTCTTCAGCTTGCCATCCCTCATACCACTGTCTGGCGTGTGTTAAAGAGACGATTACACATGAAACCATACAAACTAAGCCTCGTCCAAGCACTTACTAATGATGACAAGGTGATGCGGAGGACATTCTGTGAGTCAATGCTGGAGATGGAGGAAGGTGATGAAACTCTCTTTTCACGTTTAGTTTTTAGTGACGAAGCGACTTTCCATTTGAGCGGCACAGTCAATCGTCACAATGTGCGCATTTGAGGAACAGATCACCCACATGAAACTGTTGAGCATGAAAGAGATTCCCCTAAAGTGAACGTCTTCTGTGCTGTGTCTCAAGACAAGGTCTATGGTCCCTTTTTCTTTGAAGGAAACACCGTTACAGGACAAACCTATCTCGAAATGCTCCAAAACTGGCTATTCACTTTACTGCAAGCAGATTCGAATGACTTCATTTTTCAGCAAGATGGAGCACTACCCCATTGGCATCTCGGGGTTAGAGCTTATCTGAATGAAAACGTGCCTCAGCGATGGATTGGGAGGAGAGGTGCTAAAGACCTTGCTCTCTGTGCTTGGCCTGCCAGATCCCCGGACCTCACTGTGTGTGACTTTTTCTTGTGGGGGTATGTTAAAGACCAAGTTTATGTTCCACCACTTCCAGCAAGTATCGATGACTTGAAAGATCGAATAACAGCTGCAATCAACACGGTGGACCGTGACATGCTGAGGCGCGTTTGGGAGGAATTCTCATATCGGCTTGATGTTGTCCGCGCTGCCGGTGGTGGCCACATTGAGCACTTATAAAACATGAAATGAAACTTGAATGTATATACAACACATGTGTTCAAGCTAGAGGTTTGTAATTTTTTTCGTTTTTGACACATCACGTGATGATTTTGGCGTATTCTTTTTGAAACACCCTGTATATCAAAAGAACACCTGGGTAAACTTGAATATCCATCATATATCAAGAGAACACCTGGGTAAACTTGAATACCCATTATATATTAAAAGAACACCTGGGTAAACTTGAATATCCATCATATATCAAAAGAATACCTAGGCACACTTAAATGCCCATCATATATCAAAAGAACACCAGGTTATACTTGACTGTCCATCATCACTCCATCATATATGGAAAGATTACCTGGTTACACTTGAAAATCCATCATATATCAAAAGAACACCTGGTTACACTTGAATATCCATCATATATCAAAAGAATGCCTGGCTACACCTGAATATCCATCATCACTCCATCATATATTGAAAGATTACCCCAGTTACACTTGGATGTCTATCGCAAATTTATCACAGATGTTGAAAGTCTGCTTGGTCACGACCTGGTTACAGTTAATGTCCAGGACCAGGAACATCTATTCACATATTGAAAGATTGCATGGTTATATCTGATGATTAGTACATTGACTTGAATCAGTTTTACATCAGCACCTACCTCAGATGACATGGCCGACGGGGATAATCATCCCAGAGAAGTGGGAGACGGGGGACGTATCCATTCCTGTACTGACACAATTATTTTAAGATAGACGGTAAGAATGCAAGTTTTAATTCAGGAAACCTGGTGGTTCGAATCACAACCATTAGCATGCGAATCCGTCACTCTGCCAACTGACCTACGTCCATCACTATTATATTAGACATTGAAAGATTGCCTAGTCTCACTTGAATGTCTATTTCCACTCTATCATACTGAAAGAGGTTACCTGATTACACTTGAATGTCTATATGTAACACTGCTTGAATATTAAATCTTGCCTTGAACATATCATACATCTATTTCAGTTTAATGACTGGCATGTCAATAATTATGAGTCACAATAAGCAGATGATAAATAATCAAGATCTCTGTGACACACAGAGTGAAATGAACCCAGACTCTTACAGAAACACTGCGTGAAAGAAAAACATTTTTGTAATCCAGTCAAGCTTTTCCATTGTACCTAAGAATATTGCATGTATGTTCGATTCAAACCACAGACTCAGAAGGTATTGCGAAATAAACAAATGTGAGCAACGTTTCTTCACATATTCATACACTGAACTTGTTTTCAAGTCTATTTTCAAATACTCTGATGAACTAATGGAATTAAATCCTTTTACTTTTTTTTTTATTCAAACACAGGCTGAAAGGCATTTATAACCTGTCAGGTCATCCGAAAAACACCTAGCATCTAGAATTGCCTGCTTGTAAAATCGTAGGTTTACGTTCATGGCATATATCATAAAACGTACGTGTGATTAAGAACATTATTTTGAAAAGTAGCTGTGTTCTAAAGCAAAATATGAAAGAACTGGACACTGTTGTCTTCAAAGGATGAAGAAACTCTATTTTTGAAAACGTATTATTACAAATTCCTTTCTTTTTATTTCCTAAATCAGGAAGCTGGTGGACGAGACAAGGGAATGAAAGGGTTGACAAATAAGGCATCTATGTGACACCAAAGGAAATAAGAGGGAAGCAGGGAGAATTTTAAATATTAACTAAGTAACATAACTCTTGAGAGTCACGGAGTTATCTCCTATGTAGAATTTCTCACTCCAACACGTTGCTAGCTGATGGGTAGCGCAAACTGTGTTGGAGTTGAGAAATTCTACATGGGAGATAACTCCGTGACTCTCAAGAGTTATGTTACTTACTGTAGTTAAAATAAGGCATCAATAACGCTCTGTCGACGTCCAAATAAATCAGCTGTATAGTGTTAGCTTGCCTCAAGGTCTCGTTGTACTTTGCACTGTCAGAAAAAAACACACGAGGATCTTCAGGAAGGCATCAATTTTTAAAGATCATATCGATGAACAGCAGTCATACAGTTTCAGATAAAATGATTATCAGGATGAATCTGCCATATTTTTTTAATATCCTTTTTTTCTTAAGAAAAAGAAAAAATGAGTTTTTTTTTCACTTAGACCGGAGGAGTTGTGTGTATGTTCGTTCGTTATTTCTTTTAACGTCTATTCACGTATGTGCTTTTAGACGGGGAAAAAGGCAAGCAAGAAAGGGTAAACGAATGAATGAATGAATGAATGAATGAATGAATGAATAAAAGGACAGACACAAGTAGATCACTCATAAGGAAGATTAGGAAAAGACAGGCAACATTTATAGGCCATTTTATGAAGAAGGGGGATTTGGAGCACCTGGTCACAACGGGAAAGCTGGAGGGAAAGAGAGCACCTGGTAGACCAAGGGAGAAAATGCTAGACGGACTTCGGAGTGGCTGAAGACGAGGAGGGTGGAGGAGATGCTTGGGGCAACAAGAGATAGAGACAGATGGAAGTCCATGATCGCCAACGCCATGCGGCAAGGCACCTGATGATGATGATGAACGGTGCTTGGATCTCGGTTGTTATTGGCTGTGTGGATATGGGTGTGTATGTCTCTGTGCAGGCATGTGGGTGTATGCATGCATTTGCTGTTATTTGTTATTTTCATTTCTTACCTGTTTATTTATCTACATACTCCTTTATTTTGTTCACCAGATTCTTCCTGCACTGTCGGTTGTGTGCTAACGCCTGCGTCCCTTCAAATGATTTTTCTGTGTGTGTATTGGGCAATATTGTCAGCCCACCGTCTTACCCTCCATCTCCCTCCCTCAACAGTTCCCCGGACGCTTGATTCAGCAAAGCCACTGGATCTTGTGACATGGCCATACTGACATAAGTCTCTTGTCTTTAAACTGATGTCGGCAGATCTTCGTACGGGCCACAGCGTGCTGATTGACTGTTTGACGCACTTCTTGTTCACTGCTGAATTAACCCTCTGACTCCCGCACCCTGTTTACCAGCATCCTGTAATGTCAACCATGCTAGCTAAGCAAAACTTAATCCTTTGACTCCCGCACCCTGTTCACCAGCATCCTGCATTGTCAACCACGCTAACAAAGCAAAAACTTAACCCTTTGACTTCTGCACACTGTTCACAGCATCCTGCATTGTCAACCATGCTAACAAAGAAAAAGTTAACCTTTTGACTTCCGCACCCTGTTCACCAGCATCGTGAATTGTCAACCACGCTAACAAAGCAAAAACTTAACCCTTTGACTCCGGCACCCTGTTCACCAGCATCCTGCAATGTCAGCTATGCTAACTAAGCAAAAACTTAACCTATCCACCATGTTCGTGCAGGAAGCTGGTGGATAGGGTAAGAGAGTCAAATGGTTCAGTTTTTGCAGTTGGCGGATAGGGTGCGGGAGTCAAAGGGTTAATCAGTGTATATGACGTTTAGTATCTTGCGATTACTTCTCATTTCAATGTAACCCAGCGCTAACTGCCGCATGTGCGGAATGACTTCTCCCTCCCTCCCTCCCCTCCCCCCACCCCCACCATCCCCACCCCCGAAAAAAGGAAAGACCGACTTTGAGAAGTCTGGGCTCTGCCAGACCCGACTCGCTTGAGACAAACCGCTAGGACTACCACAGTGTGTGAGAAACCGACTTTCACCATGGCACGCAAAAAGAGAGGAGGGAGGTGGTAGGAGTGATGTTAGGGTAACACCAAGATCACATGAATGTGTCCTCATTATGTCAGTCCGATCCACTGTTGTTTAACCAGTTTCGGCTCTTTCAGTATAAACAGTATCCCCACCTTCTGGACATTCCGTGCCAAAATTTCCTCTTTTCTGTCACTCTCTTTGTTTCTTTCTTCCTCCTTTGCTTTCTGCCATTTCTTCCTATCATTTTCTCTGCCTTGCTGGTCCATTCACCTGTATGTGTTCGATAAAGTCTTAGGTATTTCTCTTAGGATTGATAATTGGGTACATGTATTAAGTGCATGTTTGGCTGTAGGGAGGTAAGATATGTGGAAGCAAATTTAGGTAATTTATGCCCGTTTTTATGTATGTTTTATTGTCCTTACTTACGTTACAATTTGTATTCAGGTATGTTTTATAAATCCCCTGTGCGATAAATTGGACGGAGTGGTCAACGCCAGGGGCATCTCCTTCGATTATTTGCGCGAGTTCATTGATATGTGTACTTAATTTTCTTTCCCCTTTTCTTTCCCTGTTTAAGAATTGTGTACGTTTTGAAACAGTTATAGCCCTGACATGGTTCTATGCAGTCGGCTTGGTTTTAAACAAAAACAACAATAAATAACAACAGTTTCGGATCGCAGTATACCCCAACAGAAGAAGAAAACAGCAGCGATTTCCTCCTGCAAGCAACAGTAGAACAGCCAAATCTTACAGGACAACACGAGCGAACCATATTGTTTCAGTTTCAGTTTCAATTTCTCAAGATGAAGTCTCCGCGTTCGGAATAAATTCCATATGCATTAACGTCACAGGTGCCATGTGATGGAGAAGATCCAGAATGATCACGGCACAAGCCTCAAGCCTGCACATAAAACCATCAGCTGGTCAGGTCCTGAGGTCCTATATAGATAGTTCCATAACCCTGGAGTCGTAGGGGAGTGAGGTGGCAGAGACTTCAACTTTTCCAGGGGCAAGCACCACGAGGGTGGTGCCCATCCCCTCTCCTTCGCTTCAAATTCATATTCACAATTTATTTTAACCAAGACTTCAGAAAGGCAAGAAGGCTAACTGGTCTTCAAGGGGGAGGGACCTGGGAAATCAATCTGTCTCTCCAATGTTTTATACCAAGGCAGCCGGGCAATGCCCTGCTCTTCACGATTTTGAACTGCCGTGGGATCTTTAGTGTGCACAGCCAGAAGACACACGGGTCCGACTCGTTTTTCGTTCCATACCGAAGGACTAGACGTTCAGTTCGATTTTCCGGTCAAACTGAGGAGAAAAGTCGAAGCCCTACAACACTCAAATGGTTCAACTTTGAGACAGATTGAGAAGTTTAAATATCTGGGAACGGTCATCTCACCAGACGGCACGGCAGATGCACATCAGAAATAGCCAGCAGAATTGGCCAACCCAAAACAGCATTCAAGAAGATGGAACAAATGCCTATCAATTAACATCAGGTAGAGAGTTCTAGAATGTTATATAGAACCGATAATGTTATACGGTTGTGAGGCGTGGACAGTCAACACGCAAAGCCAGAACAAGATTGAGGCAGCCGAGATGTGGTTTCTAAGAAGAATGTTGAGAGGTCCATGGACAGCAAAGAAAACAAACGAGACAGCCTTGATGCAGGAAGACATATGGAGATCATTGATAACAAAGATTAGGAAAAGACAAGCAACATTTATAAGCCATTGTATGAGGAAAGGGGAATTAGAGCAGCTGGTCACAACAGGAAAGCTAGAGGGAAAGAGAACACCACGTAGACCCATGGCGAAAATATTGGACGAACTTGCAGTGTGGCTGAGAAAGAGGGGTGAAAGATGAGCTTGCAGCGACAAAGGATAGATGCACATGGAGGGCCATGATCGCCAATGTTTTATACCAAGGCAGCAGGGCGCATGATGATAATGATTCCAACACAAAAGATTTAGCGACACAATAACGGTATAAACTGGTGCTGGGAAGGAGGGAGAATGTCTAGGTCAAATACCTAAAATGACAGTATAGACAATGCCCTCGCCCTGACGGCAAGGAAGCTGGTGGAAGCCAGCCAACAGAGTGAGGGAATGACAGGGTTAAGTTCTAGCCAACAGAGTGAGGAATGAAAGGGTTAAATTCTAGCCAACAGAGTGAGGAAACGACAGGGTTAAGTTCTAGCCAACAGAGTGAGGAATGAAAGGGTTAAGTTCTAGCCAACAGAGTCAGGGAATGAAAGGGTTAAGTTCTAGCCAACAGAGTGAGGAATGAAAGGGTTAAGTTCTAGCCAAGAGAGTCAGGGAATGAAAGGGTTAAATTCTAGCCAACAGAGTGAGGAACGAAAGGGTTAAGTTCTAGCCAACAGAGTAAGGGATCGAAAGGTTAAGTTCTAGCCAACAGAGTGAGGGAACGACAGGGTTAAGTTCTAGCCAACAGAGTGAGGGATCGAAAGGGTTAAGTTCTAGCCAACAGAGTGAGGGATCGAAAGGGTAAGTTCTAGCCAACAGAGTGAGGGATCGAAAGGGTTAAGTTCTAGCCAACAGAGTGAGGGATCGAAAGGGTTAAGTTCTAGCCAACAGAGTCAGGGAACGACAGGGTTAAGTTCTAGCCAACAGAGTGAGGGAACGACAGGGTTAAGTTCTAGCCAACAGAGTGAGGGAACGACAGGGTTAATTCTAGCCAACAGAGTCAGGGAATGAAAGGGTTAAGTTCTAGCCAACAGAGTGAGGGAACGACAGGGTTAAGTTCTAGCCAACAGAGTGAGGAACGAAAGGGTTAAGTTCTAGCCAACAGAGTAAGGGATCGAAAGGGTTAAGTTCTAGCCAACAGAGTGAGGGAACGACAGGGTTAAGTTCTAGCCAACAGAGTGAGGAATGAAAAGTTTAAGTTCTAGCCAACAGAGTCAGGGAATGAAAGGGTTAACTTCTGTGAGTTGCACTCTTTCACACCGGAAAGTACCAAACCACAGACACGGCGAAACTTTGCTTTTTCTGTTTCCGGTGTCAGAGATCGGGGAGGAAATACAGAGCTTATTGTCTACTGTTGGCCTCACTCTGCGTGTGTGTTGTGTGTGTGTGTGTGTGTGTGTGTGTGTGTGTGTGTGTGTGTGTGTGTGTGTGTGTGTGTGTGTGTGTGTGTGTGTGTGTGTGTGTGTGTGTGTGTGTTGTGTGTGTGTGTGTGTGTGTGTGTGAGCGAGAGAGAGAGAGAGAGAGAGACGGAGGGATGAAGAGAGGGGAGAGAGAGAGAGAGAGAGAGAGAGAGAGAGACAGACAGACAGACAGACAGACAGGCAGACAGACAGACAGACAGACAAACAGACAACCGTTTCTGCATGGACCTTTACCAGATTTTGATCAAAGGTGCGTTCTGTTGAGGAACCATGAGCGCATAATGACATTTGGAGGACATGTCGAAGTAAAAAGTCACACGGACCAAACTAAAATGTGTCAAATCAGCACTTTGTGAGGAAGGTGCGTGATCACCATTTTCTTGGGGATTTCTGACATCATTCCAAATCTGCTATCACAGTTGGGGGACTTCTAACAACATTCCAAAAATGCTATCAGTATTGGGGGACTTCTGACAACATTCCAAATCTGCTATCACTGTTGGGGGACTTCTTACAGCATTCCAAAATCTGCTATCACTGTTGGTGGACTTGTGACAACATTCCAAATCCATCTGCTTTCACTGTTGGGGGACTTCTTACAGCATTCCAAATCTGCTTTCATTGTTGGGGGACTTCTTACAGCATTCCAAATCTGCTATCACTGTTTGGGGACTTCTGACAACATTCCAAATCTGCTTTCACTGTTGGGGGACTTCTTACAGCATTCCAAATCTGCTTTCACTGTTTGGGGACTTCTGACAACATTCCAAATCTGCTATCACTGTTGGGGCACTTCTAACAACATTCCAAATCTGCTTTCACTGTTTGGGGACATCTGACAACATTCCAAATCTGCTATCACTGTTGGGGGACTTCTAACAACATTCCAAATCTGCTTTCACTGTTTGGGGACTTTGACAACATTCCAAATCTGCTTTCACAGTTGGTGGACTTGTGACAACATTCCAAATCTGCTTTCACTGTCAGTGGACTTCTGACAAAATTCCAAATCTGCTTTCAATGTTGGGGGACTTCTGACACCATTCCAAATCTGCTTTCACTGTTTGGGGACTTGTGACAACATTCCAAATCTGTTTTCTCTGTTAGTGGACTTGTGACAACATTCCAAATCCATCTGCTTTCACTGTTGGTGGACTTCTCACAACATTCCAAATCTGCTTTCACTGTTTGGGGACTTCTGACACCATTATAAATCTGCTTTCACTGTTGTGACAATCTACTGTCGTCCTTGATGTGCGTCACGCTTTACTTTAATTGAAGCTTCTTGAACCTTTTGGCTCCAGCACACTTTCCACCAACTGCAAAAACGTAACCTTTTTGATTCCCTCACCCTATCCACCAGCCGAAGTCTAAGGGTGCCGGAGTCTAAGGGTTAAGGTCAGTGACCTTTAGACGTACAAAGTCTGGATTTTCTCTAAGAATCTTTTGAAAAGAGAGAATGTTCAAATTGCTTACCTATTTTTTTCTTTCTTAATTTATTTGTTCTTTAAACACCACCTCTATCAATAAGTGTTCTCGGGAAAGCTTGAATGAACTGAGAAGCTAGCTGCTATTCGTATACTCATGCACACACAAGCCAGTAATGCCAGCCTCTTGTCGAGGATAGCAATGCTGTAATGGAACAGGAACTTTTGTATACCAGTCTGGGCGTTGACAGTCTAAAACTGTGAACTCTTTAACCCTCTGACTCCTGCACCTTGCCCACCAGCATCCTGCACCGTCAACCATGTTGGCAAAGCAAAACATTTAACTCTTTGACTCCCTGACCCTATCCACCAGGTTCCCACGGGAGCTAGTGGATAGGGTGAGGGAGTCAAAGGGTTAAGTTTTTGCAGTTGGTGGATAAGGTGCGGGAGGCAAAGGGTTAATCTAGATTGTCAGCACTTCAAACAGACAGTTGCAGACTCTGTTTTTTATGCTCTTTATGGAGTAGTGGTGATGTACGAACCGTACTTTATTCCATGAAAGCTGAACGACAGATGTTGCAGGTCCTGAAAATGGTTACTACTATTCTTTGATAGCTGATCTGTGATAAGAGGGAGTTTGGAGTAAAATGAAATGAGGATCCGCATGATGTGTAGACAGTTTTGACCTCAGCTACAGTGTTTTTTAAAAGCCTCGTTGTTATTGTTGTTGTTATTGTTGTTTAAAGCCCAGCCGACTGCGTAGAGCCATGTCAGGGCTATAACCAGTTCAAAACATACACAATACTTCAACAGGAAAAAAAAAAAAAAATGAAGTACACGTATCAATGCATTTGCACACAGAATCTAAGGACATGCCCCGGCTTTGACCATTCCGTCCAATTTATCGCACAGGGGATTCAAAAAACACACCGGAATACATTTTAAGCATGCCTAGGGACACCAAAACGTATATAAAAACGGGCATAAATTAATTTAGAATTGCTTCCACATATCTCACCTCCCTAGAGCCAAAAATGCACTTAATACACGTACCCAATTATCAACCCTAAGAAAAAAGTATGTTAGACTTTATCGAACACATACAGGTGAATGGGCCAGCAAGGCATGATAGGAAGAAACGACAGAAAGCAAAGGAGGAAGAAAGAAACAAAGAGAGTGACAGAAAAGAGGAAATTTCTAGCACAGAATTTCCAAAAGGTGGGGATACTATTTATACTGAAAGAGCCTCCTGCGCTGCATCTCCACGGGGGGGGGGGGGGGGGGGGGGGGGGGGCTGTTAAAAGCCCTCAGACGTTTAGTAGAAAGATAGAAAGATGCTTCTGTGTGAACAGCTGTAGCAAAGATACCATGACTAGGGAAGATCACTAAGCGATAACAGGAATATCCGAAGGCCAGCCTCATGTAATGTGTCATCGATGTCACCAACGGGGAAGGCATTGCCTACAACAAAGTCAGTTGGCGACACCAGTGCACAACCACATCTGACCGGCACGGAAGTTGCTATTCAACAGAAGACGGGCTGGCAACAATAGAACCCAAGGCATCAGGACCCTTTCCCATGTAACACCTGTGGAAGAATGTGTGCTTCTAGAACGGTCTTGTGTCCCACATGAAGACCCATACCAGGCGATAGAGGACCAATACTCGTCCATCGGACTGACGGGGGAGTCTATCATCATCATCAAGTGCCCTGCCCCATGGCGCTGGCGATCATAGCCCTCCATATGCATCTATCCCTTGTCGCCACAAGCACATCTTCCACCCTCTTTGTCCTCAGCCACCCTGCAAGTCCGTCCAATATTTTCTCCCTGGGTCTACCGGTGCTCTCTTTCCCTCCGGCCTTCCTGTTGTGACCAGGTGCTCTAACTCCCCTTTCCTCATAAAAATAGGGAGTCTATCATCAGGTAGAATCTGGAGACCTTGCCAGTGTGTCAGGTTTATATATACGTTTTTGGCATATGTCATGATTATTGTGGATTTCCCTTTCTATCATACGCCAATCTAAATGTTAGTTCACGTGAAAATATTCCAAATGTGGAAAACCTGTCTTAAAAATATTGAAAGTAAGTGGAACTACGACAATACGTTTTTATGTGTTGACTACAAACGAGCTGGCTTATTACCATTTTCGAAAAAAAAATCAGTTGGGGGTCGGGTGGACGTGAGTGGGTGGAGATGTGGAAGAAAAAGGAAAGAAAGAAAATATCACAGGTGCAAGGAGAAAGAGGCTGTAAGTATGGTTTGACCATTTTTTCATTGAATCGGAGGAAAACTCAAAGAATGGGTGGAAATGTTTTCCAGCAGTTTTTTTTAGGTTTCACTGCCTTAGCTGATCACTCACATGGCAACCAGATGGCAAGCAAACAAAGTGGAGACTGCTGTGAAGTGATACAGTCAGACACAGGATCAGCTGTTGGCTGTCCCAGACGGTGTCCAGAGAAGTCATGAGCGTCCAGAAACATAATCTGACCAGCAGCGTATGTCTCAGTGCCAGCTCTCTTTAAGGTCATGAGTTTGTACAGATTTGTTTTCAAAGTTTGTTTCTGGAGAGATCCACTGCACTCAGATAATTCCATACGCGCTCCACCCAAATCTGCCAATAGTTATACAGTAGACTCCTTGACTATTGGCAGATTGGCAAAGACACTGAAAACAACCATGACACCTTAATTAACAAACTTCCTTTAGAAAATGTTAAGGATTTCAAATATCTAGGTTCAGTAAAAACTGATGATGGAACCTGCTCCAAAGATATCAAATAAGAATTGGAATAGCAAAGCAAAAAAGTCAACTCAACAACATCTGAAAAGACATAGGCATACCATATGGCCTGAGAGTTAGACTTTTAAAATGTTTGATCCGGCCAGTCATGATTTATAGCTGCCAAGCCTAGGCTCTGAGAAAAACTGATTGCAGAAGAACTGAGGCAGCAGAGATGTGGTTTTATCTGAGACTAACTATGTGTCAAATGGACAGACAGAAGAACTCATGAAAGTGTCCTGGAAGAACTTAATACCACCAGAAAACTACCAGCAGACATCAACAAGAGAAGACTAAAATACACTGGCCATGCGTCACGGAACAAGAACACAGACCTCATGGACAACCATCTTTCAAAGAAAAACAGTGGCAAAAAGGAATAAAGGCAGACCCCCAATCTCAAACATCGAAAACATAACCAACATCAATGGCCTAAATATTCAAGAAATTGTCCACAAAAGTCAAGACAGAGCGGCCTGGAGGGAGATGGTGGTGTCTAGGTGCGCAGCGGCCAACACCAAACCAGGTGACGCCGACAGGTGAGACTCCTTGAACCTTCTCAAAACCCTGTGCACTGCCAAGTTTTGAAACAGTAAAAAAAGAAGAGAGAGGGTAGCTATGAAATACTGAGTTGACATCACCATAAAGACCGGAGCATTAACCCTTTGACTCCCGCACTCTATCTACCAGCTTTCTGCAGGAAGCTGGTGGCTAGATTGAGGGTGTCAGAAAGTTGAGTTTTTGCTTTGATAGCGTAGTTGACAATGCAGGATGCTGGTGGACAGGGTGTGGGAGTCAAAGGGTTAAGATGGACAGCGAACAGACCAGTTTTGATGTTGCAGGCTGGTGTTAAACTGGAGACATCACATCTTGTGTCCATGACTCTATCAACAGACCCAGACAGCCTCACATTGGTTGTCTACCCACTACACCACTGACTGAAGGTAGAAGAGGAGAAGAGAGTCACTGACTGAAGGTAGAAGAGGAGAAGAGAGCTACTGCTGAAGGTAGAAGAGGAGAAGAGAGCTACTGAGTGAAGGTAGAAGAAAGGGAAGAAGAGAGTCACTGACTGAAGGTAGAAGAGAAGAGTGCAGAATGGATTCAGACACTTCTCCTGCCAATAACTAAATTCGAGGTTCCAGGGTTCTCTCCCCGCAGAGGCCTCGACTTTTTTCCTCAGTTTGACCGGAAAATCGAACTGAACGTCTATTCCTTCGGAAGGGGACGAAAAACGAGCCGGACCCGTGTGCCTTCTGGCTGCTCACGCTAAAGATCCCCCGGCAGTTGAAAATTGTGAAGAGCAGGGCATTGCCCAGCTGCCTTGGTATAAAACTTTGGAAAGACAGATTGATTTCCCAGGTCCCACCCCTTGAAGACCAATTAGCCTTCTTGCATTTCTGAAGTCTTGGTTAAAAAACAAAGTTAATATGAATATGAATTTGAATCGAGGGAGAGGAGATGGGCGCCGCCCTCGTGGTGCTGACCCAGGAAAAGTTGAGGTCTCTGCCACCTCAATCCCCTAAAACCCCAGGGTTATGGAACTATCTAGGTGGGACCTCAGGACCTGGCCAGCTCATGGGTTTATGTGCAGGCTTAAGGCTTGTGCCGTGATCATTCTGAATCTTCTCTATCACATGGCACATGTGGCGTTGGTGCATATGGAGTTCGTTCCGGGTGCGGAGACGTCATCTTGAGAAACTGAAACTGAAAGACCGCCTCATCGTCAGTTCCGTAAGTCAGGCCCTGAGAAACAATGACAAATAAAGACAAAGCAGACAGTCCTGCACAGACTTTCACAAAAGATTACGATGATTACGACACTTCTGATAATAACTCACCCCACAGACTGAGTGCATTTGGTTGCTGTATTTTCTCATTTATTTCATGTCCCTACTTCCTTTCTGTCTGAGACGCGTGTGAATTATTTTTTTATCATGAACTTGTCTTTCCTTATGTAGTGGAGTTTACCCCATTACCAAACTCTCCCCCCCCCTTCCAAGTAAGTGGTTTCAAATTTAAACCGTCTGCCATGGATTTTTTTTTCTCTCAGACGACCGACACATTGTCATTCAACAGGTGGTCGCCAGTTAAAGCGACCTGCAGTCTTCACATCATAATGCAGTGCGCTATAATCATTAACAGCTCCAAACCAACTAAAAGCAACGTTTCCGAGCTGTGAATGACCCTCACCACACGAGCAAACTTTAGGTTCGTCGATTCGACAATGCCGTATCAAAAAATCAGTAGGCTACATCAGCCCTTCCCTTGAGTGCACATGAGCTCACTTCTATCACCATAAACGAGTGCTTTAACTTCCAGACTCTGTGAACTACAGATCTGGTTTCAATACTGTGGAAAGGCACTTACCAGGTACAAGACGAAAGCAGCATCCATTCCCTGTCTACGCATCTGTCCACCCCACTCGTTTTGTTATCGTTGTCTAAAGCCCAGCCGACTGCGTAGAGCCATATCAGGGCTATAACCGTTTCAAAACAGAAAAAACTTCAACAGGGAAAAAAAAAGAAAATTAAGTACACATGTCGATGCATTCGAGCAGATAACCTAAGGACATGCCCCTGGCGTTGACCACTCCGTCCAATTTATCGGACAGGGGATCAAAAGAACACACCTGATACAAATATAAGCATACCTAAGGACACCAAAACATATATAAAAACAGGCATAAATTACCTAAAATTGCTTCCACATATCTCACCTCCCTAGAGCCAAAAATGCACTTGATACATGTACCCAATTATCAATCCTAAGAAAATGTACGCAAGACTTTATCGAACGTATACAGGTGAATGGACCAGCAAGACAGAAAATGATAGGTAAAAAATGACACAAGGCAGAAGCAAAGAGAGTGACAGAAAAGAGGACATTTCTAGCACAGAATTTGCAGAAGGTGGGGATACTATTAATAATGAAGGAGCCCCCGGCATCCCCACGGGGGGCCCACCCCACTCCTGCATATTCTAAAACAGTTGTATTGTCAACCATTCCGATCTGATTCCAGTCTCCCTTTCTCCACAACAGCAAACGTCCTTTAACCCTTTGACTTCTGCACCCTATCCACCAACTGCAAAAATATAACCTGCAGGAAGCTGGTGGATAGGGTGAGGGAATCAAAGGGTTAAGGTTTTGCTTTGCTAGCATAGTTGGCAATGAGGGATGCTTGGGGACAGGATGTGGGAGTCAAAAGGTTAACATAATTGCATGTGCATTCAGTGCACAATCAGCTAGAAGAAAAGGTGTGCTATTAACAACTGTATTTTGTACACTGTCGTTGACGTATTCCACACAACAAAATGATGGCTCCATCCTCAAGATGACATAGTCAAATGTAAAGATCTGGGTCCACAAAGTTATACCACTCTCTCTCTTCTTTCCCCACTGTACACATAGGGTAGGCATTGCCATTGCGATAAAAGAACATATGTCATTTAAAGTTTTAGTGCAGTCAAACTTTCCCTTCCAATAACTTTTAATTGGAATTTGTGCTGCTAACCAACACCTTCGCTTACCATGCCATCAGTCTCTTCTGCCTGTGTCGTACACCATCCAAAAGCCAACAAAAACAGTCTGACAGACTTTAGACGAAATTTCCAACTGTCTTCAGTTCTCCAACACCCTCAAACCCACACGTCCTACTACAGCTAAAACTCAACATCTCATTATTATCGTGTGCCCTCCTGCTTGGCGTTGGCACTCATGGCCCTCCACAAGAATCTGTCCCCTGTCGCTGCAAGTACATCTTCCACCCCCTATCTGTCTTCAGCCATCCTGCAAGTCTGTCCACTATTTTCTCCCTAGGGTCTACCTGGTGTTCCCTTTCCCTCCAGCTTTTCTGTTGTGACCAGGCGCCCTAATTCCCCTTTCTACATCTGTTGGACAATTTTCGCCTCTCTCGGTTTGTTAATACTCCAACCCATCCTTGACTGGGTGAATTGATGGGCTGATGATCACATTCTAGAGTCAGCGACAGTTCATTACACATTGCCATGTCTGATCATAATTGTGTAGTCGTGGTACTATCTATCTCTAAATCAGTTGTTCCTCCAAAGTTTGTGGAAAAGAGGAATGTTAGCTCCATGAACAGAAATGCTCTCAAAGAAGACTACGGTCCTTGTTCAGGACAACCCCCTCCGAATCCACTCATCGGCAGCTACACCAGTGCTTCAAGTCACACTAGGCTTGTGTTTGACAGATAAGCGCATGACAGTCGAAAACACACACACACACACACACACACACACACACACACACACACACACACACACACACACACACACACACACACACACACACACACACACACATACATGTGTACACACACAAGCACACACATTTAGCTGCGCACCCCACCCCCACCCCTCCTCCACACACACATATACACACACGCACACACCACCACCACCTCACACGCCCACGCACGCATACTGTGCACACACATACACTCTACATGGACACATACACCCCCCCCCCACGTACACATACACGGACGGAAGAGCAAAACACAAGCCATCACACACGTTCATACACGAAAAGGAGCAGACTAAGGGTAACACACAGCGATTCATTATTTCTAGGTGAAATTTAGCAACTGTGTTTTGAAGAGAAGAGGTTTTAGTGCGGACTTGAAGGTTGGAAAGGAAGGAGCATAACGTAGATTAAAGGAAAGCAAGTTCCAGAAAGAGATGTACTTGCAGCGACAGGGGATAGATTCGTGTGGAGGGCCATGATCGTCAACGCCAGGGAAAGAGAACACCAGGTAGACCCGGGGAGAAAATATTGGACGGACTTGCAGGTGGTTGAGGACAGTGAGGGTGGATGATGTACTTGCAGCGACAAGGGATAGATGCATATGGATGGCCATGATCGCCAATGCCATGCAACAGGGTACATGATGATGATGAAGTTCCAGAATGTTGCAGCAGAATGAGAGAATACCCTGGAGCTGTGTTTCTTTCGGTCAAGAAGGGAAATTCGAATTATCCGGTTACCAGAGGAAGAACGAAGGAATCCAGGAGGAGTGTACATTTCAAAGGGTCCAGAAAAATAGATAGGTGCCTCACGTGAGTTTGTTTTGTAACAAGAGACATGGAGGTTTGTACCGAATTCTATCGTCTAAAAGCGTCGTCGTCAGCCTCTTTACATCTCAGATGATAGTCTGCACCAGGAGGCGTTGTGGTCATGACGTGCACTTTCTGCTGTGGCTGTACAGGCCGATTCTTGAGTGGCAATCTCTGTCACATCTGCCACATAGAAATTGAGTCGCTGTTGTCTGGTTTCTGGAACGTTGCTTGCGAAGAGCCCTTTTCTCATCTGCGCTTTCTGCTCTCCTCCTCTCCGCATTCACAACGCCTTGCTGAACGGCTGTCCTCCAGGCTGCCCTGTCTTCCGCCAGAGTCTCCCAAGAGCCTGGGTCGATCCCTGAGCTTCTAAGGTCCCTTTAGCATGCGTCTACAAAGCGTAGCTGTGGGTGTCCTGGAGTTCGGCTCCGGTTTGCCAGTTCGCCGTAGAGAACGTCTTTTGGTATGCGTCCATCCTCCATTCGACGCACATGGCCAAGCCAGCGTAATCGGCGTTAGCTTAGGAGGGCAAAGATGGTCTGTAGGCCCGCACGACGGAGGACCTCTGTGTTGGTCACCTTGTCTTGCCATCGGATGCCGAGGATGCGTCGCAAGCAGCGGAGATGGAAAATGTTGAGCCTCTTTTCATGGCTGGCGTATGTGGTCCAGGCTTCACTTGAGTAGAGAAGTGTGCTCAACACACATGCTCTGTACATTGTATTTTGGTGTTCGCAGTGAGACTTACTGTTGGACCAAACCCGCTTGTTCAGTTCAGCCATGACAGATGAGGCCTTTGCAATTCTGGCGGTGATTTCAGCGTCCAGAGAGAGGTTGTCACTTATGGTGGACCCCAAGTACTGAAATTTGTGGACAGTATTGAGGTCGTAGTCTCCAAGCACATATGTTATAACAGACATGGAAGTTTGTAACGAATTCTATCGTCTAAAAGCACGTATGTGAATAGACGTTAAAAGAAATAACGAACGAAACGAATTCTATGCTCGATATCATGTACACATGTATTTATACAATTAGCAATACATTTACTTTTTATTCTTGATGCACTGATTACTATCTGGCTGTCAGCCCAAACAAAGAGCCTGGCTGATCGACTAGACTTTAAATGAGATTTTCTTGATGTTCTGTCTGAAATTATTGTTGTCTGTGTTATTACCTTCGCTCAGGTAATAGGACGTGAGCTTGCCATCAGTTTGAGTCACGAAGTCATCTGCACCCAAGCAGAAATTGATAGGTTTAGGTGACCTTGTGACGCAAATAAAGGGCCATACTAAGGCAAGACGTGAGCTTGTCATCAGTCTGAATCACGAGGTCATCTGCACCCGAACAGAAATGTTTAGGTCCAGGTGACCTCGTGACGCAGGTGATAGGCCATACTAAGACACACCAAAGCTACGGGTCAATGTAAAGGTTGTCCCTGACTCTGAAGTGGTGGGGAGGGTGAAGTGGCAGAGATGTCAATCATTCTTGCAGCCAACTTTATGAGGGCAGGCACCATATTCTTTCCCCTCATTGCTTTACCTTCCGAGTCTTCAACAGGGTTAGATCACAATAACAGCTGGGTGGACTTGACGGCGGATAGATACAGTTTGTCCCGTAAGCCTGAGATAGTAGGGGAGTGGAGTGGTGGAGACCTCAATTTTCTCCAAGGCCAGAACCGTTAGGCAGATTTCCATCTCCTCTCCTTTGCTGTTTTATACTCACACTTGTTTGGACTTTGTTTTATCCTCACCAACCCTACCCACTCACAGCTTGGTACATTGCCAGACACACGAACACATTTTTTGTTTTTGCCCTGGTCAGATTCAAACTCTGGAAGTCACACTTGAAGGTGGCAGCTTTCCCTCTACTCCAAGCAGGCCCACTTATGCCAAAGACCCTGTTTCAGATTCAGTTTCAGTTTCTCAAGATGACATCCTCGCGCTCGAAATGAATTCCATATGCTGCACATAAACCTGTGAGATGGCCAGGTCCTGAGTAGACTCTGAAGTAATTTTACCTCACGCACTGAAGCAGTAGAAGAGAAACCGTAGTGGAAGTTTCCACAATGCCATGACGATCAATGAGAATGTGGATCATAACGAAGGTACTATGGAACCAAAAAAAAAAAAAAAAAAAACACGAAAAAAGAACCAGAACGCGTATTTAATACAACCAGACAAGACAGCCACAAATTGTCGGTCAACTGGCCTTTGTCAAGCATAAGATCACAAACAAACAAACATCACATATAAAAATTAGGAGAAAAAGATTGAAACTTCCCTGCTGCTCTGTCCAGTCTTTTTCTCTATTTTTTTTTATTATTATTTTCTTCATTATTTCTCTCTTTTTCTCTATGTTTTGTTTCTGATGTTTGTTTGTTTGTTTGTGATCTTACGCTTGACAAAGGCCAGTTGGCCGCAAATTTGCGCCTGTCTTGTCTGGTTGTATCAAATACGCGTTCTTACTCTTTATTTCGTGTTTTTTTTCTGGTTCCTGTTTGCTTGAACGTGGGCAGTCACACCTGTTTTGAGAAAGTACTATGGATTTCCAATTTGGATTGAAGCTGCCTGACAGGGCTGTACTTTACTTTTCCCTTCGGATCATATATCCAGTGGTCAACCAGGTCTGAGAGACAAAGACATGTACGGTGTTAAGAAATTTGATCAACACCCTCAGTGGCGAATACGTGAAGTGAATGAAACTCACTGTGCTATTATTGTTATTGTTTTTGAAAGCCCAGCCGACTGCGTAGAGCCATATCAGTGCTACGACCAGTTGAAAACATACACAAAACTTCAACAGGAAAAGGGAAAAGAAAATTAAGTATACATATCAATGCATTCGCGCGCATAATATAAAGACATGCCCCCGGCGTTGGCCACCCCGTCCAATTTATCGCACAGGGGATTTAAAAAAAAATGTCTGAATACAAATTTGAACATAACTGAAGACACTAAAACATGTATAAAAACGGGCATGAATGACCTAAAATTGCTTCTGCATATCTCATATCCCTACAGCCAAAAATGCACTTAATACATGTACCCAATTATCAATCCTAAGAGAAAGTACGTAAGACTTTATCAAACACATACAGATGAATGGACCAGCAAGGCAGAAAATGACAGGAGAAATGACAGAAAGCAAGAGCGAAAGAAAGAAACAATGAGAGCCACAGAAGAGAGAAAAATGTTAGCACAGAATTTCAAGAAGGTGGGGATACTGTTTATACAGAAAGAGCCCCTGGCATCCCCACGGGGGTGGGGGGACTCACAGTGTGACTACAGCTTTTCTTCTAACTGCATGTCACATTCACTAAAGGGAAGGACCCTCTTGGATACTGTGGAAGACTGAACATGAACCAGCAGACAGGGTGACAGGGTCATCAGTCAGTATAAGGAACCCTGTTAATCACTGGTAACGGTTCCCCATACTGACTGATGACCCAGTTACAGACTGGTCATGGGGAGTTACATGCAGTTCATTCAGATGTTAATACCTCGCCAGCCTTCGAATTAGTTCACAGGCTTGCGACAACTATCCTGTTTATTTTGACACAACTTCACTGGGAAGATTTGATGCGCATCATAAATATGAACAGTGTTTGGAGAATTAGAACGGTCAGTTTTACCATAAACAAAACAAAAAAACATTTTTAGGATCATCGTACTTGTGCCACCGGTGCCAGGTGATGGGAGAAGATCCAAACTGACATTACATTTGAATAGTTGACCCTCAGTTGCTACCCTTGTTGTACACAGACGAACAGTGATGTCATGATACGTTTCTCTGTGTCAGCAATACACGCTGTGTGTGTGTGCAGGTTACTGGTGAAGACCATGGCACGCATCGTCAAAGTGGAGAAGAACAATGAGAGTGTCATCAACTGTCAACAGCTTCTTAGTGCTCGGCTGGACAAGTTTAGTGGAGTTACAGTTTCATTTTGTTTTATTTATTTATTTATTATTTATTTACTTTTTACGATCATCGCACTTAGGGATGTTACCTTTGTGCTCACCTTTTTTTTTTTCGTCTCATTTTTCTACACCACCTTAATGGCCACAGAAATAAACACGTCTTTTTTTTTTTTTTTCTTTTTTTTTTTTTACAATGCCGTGATGATGATGTCAATGAGGATGATAATCATCATGCTGCGAAGTTCCATCTAGGACTGAGACTGCATGACAGGGCTGTACTCTACACTTACTATCATAATATATCCTGGCGTCAACCAGGCCCGAGAGATACAGACACCTGCGGCGCTGGTCAGAAGATTTGAACAATACACTCAATGAGGCATCAGTGAAGTGGATGAGAGTCGACTGTGTGGTTCCAGTCTTCCCAATGAGCCCATACTACGTCCAACTCTGAGTAGGAGCCAGTTATATTCGAAAAATCCCACTATGATATAGTATTGAAGGAACTGATGGGGATTCGAACCCACAACCTTCCAGTCGGTAGTCTGTTGCGTTAACCACTACACCGGGGCGACTGCTATTGACCAAAATCTTTTTAACTGGCAGAAATACAATAAAGTTTGCAATTTTCATGCATTCAATAAGCCTCGGTGTCTTTTTGTTGGTTTACTTTTTAACAGGAACCAGATGAAAAACCAACGGAAAAAAAAATCAGAACTTGTATTTAAATTAATACAACCAAACAAGACAGTCGCTCATCTTGTCTGATTTTTTTTCTGTTTTTTTTTCTGGTTTTGTTTGCTTGAATGCGGGCACTCACACTTGTTTTGGATAACATTTTAACAGTCAAGATAATGTGACTGAATGCATTAAAAACAATTAAACAAGCACTACAATATCTTTTGTAACATTAAAATTCATTCTTGTGAAACATATGAATGGGAAGTAATAGAATGAACGTATATGCACCTAAAACTACAAAAATTCCAATGCTCACCTTATGAGCCTTGATCACATTTCCAGACCTCTAGCGCAACTCGGTCTGTGTGACTTATGCCTCATTTTGTCAGAACAGGCCACATTAATTACAGCGAGTGTTCAATTTTTTTGTGCAAATCCCTACGAGCAGTTGATGGCAGATCAATGAATGAAGTACATTAAAATAGATACGAGCGTATACACATGGATATTGTTCTCGTTTTAATGAACACTTGGTTCACTTCATGGTGCTTATTGCCTAACCGATCAATAGGCTATACTGGAGCTAACACATCTGATTTGTTTCTTTGTGAAACATTCTTCTACATTAATAGCACCAACAACGAACATTGATCAATAGTACGCACTGTTTTTTTTGTTGAAACATCGTATCATTCCGTGCCTTTGTGCGTGCGTGGCGTGGTGTCGCGCAAGCGAGCGAGTGTGCGCGTGTGTGTAGTAATATAACTTTAATGTGATAGCAGTGTGTAATTAACTGGTTTACTCAAAAGTTTCTAACAAACGGAACAGCTTAAAACCTGCATCATAATGGCAACTCAGAAACGCTGGCGTATGCCATCACAGATACACACACAGACACACACACAGATTCACACACACACAGAAACACACACTACACACACACACACACACACACACACACACACACACACACACACGCACACACACACACACACACACACACAGACACAGACACACATACACACACAGACACGCACGCGCGCGCGCGCGCGAACGCACGCACACATGCATGCACATGCACTCTTTGTCTTTTTCTCGCATGAATATAGGCACGCCTATTCTTCTCTCTCACTCACTCTCTCTGTCTGTCTGTCTGTCTGTCTCTCAATCTTTCTCTCTCTCTCTCACTCGCGCGTGCGCGCGCGCGCACACACACACACACACACACACACACACACACACACACACACACACACACACACACACACACACACACGCACACACACACACACACACACACACACACACACAAAAGTTTATAATGATACCAAACCGAAGCCAGTTCTCAACCCAGCAGTTGAGCTTTAAGAAGTCGACCGGATCGCCGATAAAAGCTACGCAGTAAGTAGCCTTCTTACTGAGAGACAAGTTTAGCCAGGTAGCCGTTATGATACCAAAGTGATTTATCTGCTGTTAGAAATGACAGAGATGTGGTGTTTTAAATCCTGTAAATACAGTATCAGCCATTTTGAGAAAACAAGCTGCAAAGATTTTGGTCACAAAATCGAATGAAATCCTAAGCAACATGTCTAAATCTCAACGAAATCTATAAACTTTTAATCAGACAAAACGCAATATAATTTGCAATTTTCATTTTTTCGATAAACTTTCGTGTTTTTTGACAGCTTATTTTTTGCGATCAAGATAATACGACTGCGCGCATCGTAAACAACAAAGCCGTCAGTAAAACCATCTTTTGTAGTATCAAAATTTATTCCAGAACCAGAAAAAATAAACACGAAAAAAGAATCAGAACGCGTATTTAATACAACCAGACAAGACAGACGCAAATCTTCGGCCAACCAGCCTTTGTCAAGCGTAAGATCACAAACAAAAAACACCAAATACAAAATATGAGATCCAAAACAAGTGCGACTGCCCGCGCCCAAGCAAACAGGAACCAGAAGAACAAGCAAAACAAAGCAAGCGCGTATTCAACACAAGACAAGACAAGCGCCCAAATTTCCGCCAACCAGCCTTTGTCAAGCGCGAATGCACGGTCACAAACAGACCACAAACACCACCAAACAACGGATAATAGAAAGAGGACTAAAAACTGCCCTGCCGCCTCGTCTAGTGGATAAAAAGGGACCTTTTTTTATGGTGTTTGTGGTCTGTTTGTGACCGTGCAATCGCGCTTGACAAAGGCCGGTTGGCCGAAAATTTGCGCTTGTCTTGTCTTGTTGTGTTGAATACGCGCTTGCTTTGTTTTGCTTGTTCTTCTGGTTACCAAATACAAAAATTAGGAGAACAAAACTGAAATGTCCTTGCTGCTCTATCGAGTGTGTGAAATGGACTCCAGACTGTCACCATCTGACCCCTATCGCCTTTCCAGGCCTCTAAGTCAAATCGGCCTCCGTGACTTATGGATACATGTATAAATCATACTCAAACGGTGGTGGTCTCAGTAATGACGTGGATGTTGAAAATCTCTATCGGACTGTGCTGATTGAGACAGCAGTTCCTTTGCAACGGAGTTAAAGCAAATGTTACACTGCATATGACTCGTTGGTTTAGTAATCAAGCAAATATTCCTTACTGCTTGTACTCTGGGCATTATTGCTATGGTTAATCAAGCAAACTTACTGATTGTACTCTGGGCATTATTGGTCTGGCTTATCAAGCAAATATTCCTTACTGCTTGTACTCTGGGCATGGTTCTATGATTAATCAAGCAAACTTACTGATTGTGCTCTGGGCATTATTGGTCTGGCTTATCAAGCAAATATTCCTTACTGCTTGTACTCTGAGCATGACATCAGTGGTGTGGCTAATCACGCTAACATTCGTTACTGCTTGTACTCTGGGAATGACTGGTGCGGCTAATCTCGCTAACATTCAAATTGCAGAATTCATTTCACTTCCCCTCTGACATCATATTTGCCTCCCATCTTCCCAGTTCTTACGATTACTCACAAACACATTATGGTTTCCTTTTAGTCCTCATCCACTGGACGAAGCAGCAGGGAAGTTTCAGTCTTTTTCTCCTAATTTTTTTGTATTTAGTGTTTGTTCGTTTGTGATCTTACGTTTACGCTTGACAAAGGCCAGTTGGCTGAAAATTTGCGCCTGTCTTGTCTGGTAGTATAAAATACGCGTTCTGATTCTATTTTCATGTGTTTTTTTTCTGGTTCCTGTTTGTTTTTGAACGCGGGCAGTCACACTTCATTTGGATTTTGTGAATATATCTGTAGCACAATGTATTGATTTTGTATGAAAATATTTGAGTAAAAGGCAACCAGTGGAGGAACTCAAGCGATGGATTGACATGGTCATCCTCTTTTTATAAGGATAAGACAGGCAGAAGAATTCTGAATACACTGAAGGCAAATGACAGAAGAAGCACACAAGCCAGAGAGCAGACAATCACAACAATATCGAAAAGAGAAGTCGTTAGTTTAGATGCTTCGTCAGTTGAAAGATGCCAGCAAACACAAGTGATATGCTGAAGTTGACAGTAACAAGACTGTCAGGTTTGGCTGATGAACTGCATAGAAAGTTGAGGATCAAAAACGATGGCCAGGTTCATTACTGAATCAGAAAGTTTTCAGTTTGTTTCTGAAGACGACGTCTCCGCGCTCAGAACGAATTCCATATGCACTAACGTCACAGGTGCCATGTGTACGGTGACCACGGCACAAGCCTTAAGCCTGCACATAAACACACGTGATAGGCATTTGTTGGTAAGAATCCTTTTCATCTTCTTGAATGCTGTTTTGACTTGGCCGATTCTGCTGGCTATTTCTGATGTGCATCTGCTGTCTGGTGAAATGATCGTTCCCAGATATTTAAACTTATCAACCTGTCTGAAGGTTGTGCCGTTTGCTGTTATTTTGCATGAGGGGATTTCATGGTTTTTTTTTTATTTATTTTTTTTACTGATTACCAATACTTCAGTCTTGCTCCAATCCTTCCTCTTGCTTTCTATTTATATTATATTCACAAGGTTTTGTGGTCCCTTCATTTTCTGCAATTCTGCATTATGGGTGGTCCTTTAACGTTCTTTCTTATAATGTGTTCTTCGTTTCTGTCATCTTCAAAAATGTCTTTAATGTACTCTCCCCATCTATCCAATATTTTGTTTTTTTCCATGATAAGCATACCATCTTTCGATTTTAAGCAACCAGCTGATGTGCACGTCTTTTTTTTTGCCTGTGGACAATTTCTTCAGTTCTTCTGTATATACCCTGTGGATCTGTTTTGTGTCGGTCTTCTATTTCTTTGCATTTTGTTTTCAGCCAAACTTCCTTAGCTTCATTGCACCTATTCCTGATTTCTTTGTTTATCTTCCTGTACCTTTCCTCCTTTCTCTTTGCCTTCCTCCGTTCTTCCATCAAGCCTAGATTTTCTTAAGTCGCCGAGTTGTTTTTTGCTTTTCTATCCACTCAAGCTTCATTTATCGAGTTTCTCAACTTTGACCATTGTTCCTCACTGTCACTTATTCTTACGTCAAGGAAAGATCGTGAAACTCTTGTCTAATTTACAGGCATAAGCTGTCTTTTGGAAGCTTTCTAAACAAAATCAATAGATAACAAAACTCAGGCAAAATGCTGGGGAAAATCATCCCGACTACTTCAGATATCTGGATGAAACCACACTTATTTTCCAAGAATTCAGCACTCGCTGTGACCAGTACTCAGAGGACCAGTCTGACACAGAGAACCAATTACTCATATAAAACAAAACAATGACTCCTAAAGATGTCATTCTCTTACAAAGGAAAAACCCTGATGGTGCTTCACTGTTAAAACACCACGGCTGTGGCACACAAGGAGGACGCTGCATGTATACTTACAACTCTCGGTCAGGCAAACGAAAACATTGAAGCGATTTCACATGCTTTTCAGTGGCCCGTTTTGCCCAACGACAATTGCTATTAGTTGTGCCATCATTACAGATTCAATTCAGTAATGAATTCAGTTAATTAGAAGCACAATTTTCCCCTTTCCTTTCAGAATTGGAGGAAAAATACGTATAAAGTAGTCTAGGCCTGTTGCTGGAGATTTAATGATCCCACCTTTTAAATCTCATACACTGAGAACATAACTAACATCAGTGGCCTAACTCTCCAAGAAAATTGTCCACAAAAGTCAAGACAGAGCGGCCTGGAGGGAGATGGTGGTGTCTAGGTGTACAGCGGTCAACACCGAACCCGGTGATGCCGACAGGTGAGACAGGTGAGGTGAGACCTTTTAAATCTGACAGCACAGGTTCTAGACTGGCCTGAGAAAAAAGCAAAGATTTTGTGTACCATTTTCAATCAAGCCAGCGTGGAACGTGAACATTACCGTGTTCAGTGTTTGTGAAGATAAAACAGCAAAGGAGAGGAGACGATCACCACGCTCACCATACAGACAATACAGTCAAGTGAGTATTACCATCTCGTTCCCATACGACTCTAGGGCTAATGGACAGTTTTTACCATTGTTTTAGTACAGTTCTTGCTAGTAGTATGTTATCGCTTACGCGTATTCTCAGAGAAAAAAAAATTCACTGTAGGCACGGTTAGTTTTCCCAGGTTCATAGTTGGAATAGAAGAAATGATATAGAAACTCAGCATGTCATTCCACCGCAGGTCATTATAGATAGACAATATCTCGGACCACCTTGGAATCGTCATTTTCTTTCAAGAAGGATTAATACACTCGGGCATCCTTTGCACTTCATCTAAATCTGGAGGCGATTATTTGATAGAATTCAGGTTCACGCAAAATCCTATAACCTTATTGTTATTGTTGTTCAAAGCCCGGCCGACTAAGTAGAGCCATATCAGGGCTATAACCGCTTCAAAACGTACAAAACTTCAACAGGAAAAAGAAAAAGAAAAGAACATTAAGTACACATATCAATGCATTCGCACACATAATCTAAGAACATGCCCCTGACGCTGACCTCTCCGGCCAGTTTTATCGCACAGGGGATTCAAAAAGCACACCTGAATCAACATTTAAGCATACCTAGGGACACCAAAACATATATAAAAACGGGCATAAATTAACTAAAATTACTTCTGCATATCTCACTCCTTATAGCCAACAATACATTTCATACATGTACCCAATTATCAATCATAAGAAAAAGTACGCAAGACTTAAACGAACACAGTCATACAGATGAATTGACCAGTAAGGCAGAAAGTAATTGGAAGAAATGACGGAAAGCAAAGGAACAAAGCAGAAACAAAGAGAGTGACAGAAAAAGGAAATTTCTAGCACAGAATTTCCAGAAGGTGGGGGATACTGTTTATACTGAAAGAACCCGCGGCATCCCCATGGGGGGTGTCTGTAACCTGATAAGGTCTTGAAATGGGTAAAGGAAGGAGACAGAACCTGTAATTCACCAAACACCACAAGAATGATTGGAGCATGAAGATGAACACCAAACATGCTCCTTTTCATCTTGTAGGCTGGGACTGAACTCGAGACATCAAAATAAAGTCCACAGTTCTATCAAACCAGCCAACCATCCCATATTGAGCTGTAGCGACAACTGTATTAAACTGCACTAGTCGGCTTCGGAAATTAGCGTGAATGTTTATATAATTAGCATGGTGCTACGCGCAGTTTATTGGAGGTAAATGGACGAAGTGCAGTGCAATGGTTCAGCTCACGTCCTTTTTATTTTTAGTCAACTAGCATTGACTTTTTGTATCGTACAGTACATGTAGTAATGTTCAGCCTGGCAATTAGTATCATCAATAAATACTGGCTGTTAACTGCAGAAAAGTACTGGATCAAATCAAATTAATACAAAAGTAAATTGCTCCCCTCACACACACACACACACTCACACACACACACACACACACACACACACACACACACACACACACACACACACACACACACAACATAATATATATAAAATATCACATACACAATCACAACACACACACACACACCACCACACACACACATATATATTTATATATACACACATACACACACACATTTACACACACACCCCTAACACATACACACACACACAACACATACATACACACACACAAACACACATACACTCACACACACACACACACACACACACACACACACACACACACACACACACATACACTCACACACACACATATGCCCCCGCAAAAGAGCGCGTACACATGCACATGCGCACACACACATCATCACAATCAGTCAATATTTACACGTGTTATTTAGACACAGTTTGCATGCAGTCGTGACTAACGCACAGGCACATGTAGATAGGTGTACGGAAGAAGTCACACACACACATACACACACAGTACAACACACACACACACACACAACAACAATACAACAACAACACAACTACAACATATACACAAACCATACATACAACAACACACAGTAATACATACATCAACATACATACAACACGACACAACAACATACATCACACAACAACATACAACACATACAATACACACACAACATACATCACACACACACACCCCAACACAAAAACATACACACGCACGCACACACACACACGCACGCACACTCACACACACACGCACACACACGCGTGCGCGCGCACACCAGACACACACACACACACTCACACACACACACACACCACGCACGCATTCACACACACACCACACACACACCCACGCACGCACGCACATTTGGGCTGTGTCAAATGAACCTGAAAATATATTCTACTCCCCCTACCCCCTCTCTCTCTCTCTTGCTCGCTCGCTCGCTCCTTCTTTCCATCCATCGCTTGTTCGGTCGCTCACTCTGTATACATGTGTAAAAGCGTTCGTGTGTGCGTGCGTGTCGTGCGTACGTGCTCGTGACTTTTAGTCAGTACGGCCCTTCTACACAGGTTTGTGTTTGCGTGTGTGTGTGTGTGTGTGTGTGTGTGGTGCGTGCGTGGTGGTTGTGGTGCGTGGTGGTGGTGTGTGTGTTGTGTGTGTGTGTGTGTGTGTGTGTGTTGTGTGTTTGTTATTGTGTTTGTATGTGTTGGGGTGTGTGTGTGAGTGGGGAAATTTAAAGCCGTTATGAAGTTCTCTTTTGTCGTCCTTGTCAAATGCAGCGAGAAAAGATACCTTGTATGGAGGGCCACGATTGCCAACGCCATGCGGCAGGGCACATAATGATGATGTGATGTATGATGAGTGATGATGTTGGTGATGTGATGATACTAGGTATGTCCATTTTCTCAGAGTTCTGCTATTTGATTCTCGATATTACCTTTTAACTCCGTTTATATGCTTTGAATGTAAATCTATTGCAAGTCTGTCCATATGCCTACGCTTTCTGAAAGCAAGACAATTTATCGTCTGCAATATCGTAGGATAGCAATTCTGTCAATATAATTTGATGCATGCCTGCCATTTTGAATGTTTTTTTAAAGCAATTTATGTACGAACAAGGAAAACATATATGGGCTACAAATTCACTCTTTTATCTCGTATATTTCTACAATTAACTAAATCTAGCACAAATAGTTTTAGATTTATCATCTCTATGCAAGTTTCTTACGCGCTGGAAAGTTTTTTTAAAATTTTTCGATGTATTTGTCATGGATTCAAAGCGTTTTTTTCAAAATCTATAAAAACAACATACAGTTTGTAATTATTTGAAAACTGTTTCCGAATGGCTGCTAATAAAGTCAATATGTAATCAATTGTTGATTAATCTTTTTAAACCTGTCTTGTTGTTCATCTCTGTAATATTCTTTAACTCGATCCATTCTGATAATCTTCTGTAGACAACTAAGCTATATATTTTACTTGCGATATCACACAAAGAAATTCCCGTATAGTATTTGTAGTTGTTGCATCACCTATTTTCATGAAAAGGAAATATATATCTGACACAATCAAAATTTTAAGATCTTTTCCTTTTTTAAGCAAAGCTTTGACTAATTATACAAGAAAATCAATGTATTTTTCCTGCACGTTAAAAAAAACAACAACACTTATACTGTCTAGTCCTGATGTCTTACCATTACCATTTCTTATTTTCCTCACTACATTACAATTTGTGCATTTGTAATAGGTCCATCCAAGTGATCTATACATTCATTGTTTTAGACACTGTGTATTGTTCTGAAGAAACATCTTTTTCAAGAGCAGGTTTGAAATGCTTGTGTCAATGCTAATATCATTGTGATGTTGTATCCTATTCCTGGATACTAAGCGAAATATTTTCCAAAATTCTTAATGGATGTTTACAAGACTCACTGTTATTGTCAACTAAGTAACATAACTCTTGAGAGTCACGGAGTTATCTCCCATGTAGAATTTCTCAAACCCAACACCATTCAGCTAGCATTCCTTGAGGAATGTTCTGAGCTTACCACTTTATGATTTGTGGCTGTGTATATGCTAGCTGAATGGGTAACGCAAAATGTGTTGGGTTTGAGAAATTCTACATGGGAGATAACTCCGTGACTCTCAAGAGTTATGTTACTTAGTTGATATTTAAAATTCTCCCTGCATCCATTCTATTTCCTTTGGTATCACTGTTATTGTGTTAATAGTGCGTTATTTGACTTTCCTTTTTGTATGGTGCGAGTGTCCAGAACCATGGAGAAGACAAATGAATCACATTTGATGATTACTGAGCCCAGTACCCAAATGCATGATTCTAATTTAACTGCAGACATCATTGATTTCTACTCGTTGCCATTAGTTCAGCTTTCAACATGGGTCTGGATCATCTGCCTGCCTGTCATTATCGTCATGGGTGTGTTTGGCAACGTCATGACCATAATCATCATTCATCGATTTCAAGACAACCGTTCTGCCTTGGACCGTTATTTCCTGTGTCTGGCTGTGACTGATCTCTGTGCCAACTTCACTGGACAACTCCCTGACTGGCTCACGATTCTGACGAACATTGACATGTTTGCACTCCATGATTTTGTGTGCAAGGTGGATTTTTACACGCTGAATATGACCGTCTGCTGTTCTGCTTGGTTCGTGGTGGTGATGGTGACACATAGGGCCATGTCTGTGGTGTGGCCACATCGTGTAAACCTGGTGTGTACAGCAAAGACATCCTGGGCCATCATTGTGACCATCATCGTTGTTTTCAGTATGGCTTGGTCTCACTTACTTTATGGAATGGAAGTTTTAGATGGGTCTGTACACCAAAGAATGACTACCTGCCATTTTTGGCTAACGTGTGGATGAAAATCAATATGATTGTGTCTTCCTTGCTACCTTTCATATGTCTGATGATCAGTAACATCGTGCTTGGGGTGAAGTTAAGGACGTCGGTGAAGGAAGCTGGTGACATATTTGCTGCCACATATAAACAGCAGAGTGACAGAGAGAGAAAAGTGAACTCTATCACTCTCACAGCTCTCGTGGTGTCTGTGTCCTTTATAGTCTTCAAACTGCCTCTTGCTGTCGTGAGCATTGTGGATGCACCGGCTATAGGCAGCCTTGAAGTAGATAACAGCGATGAGTTCGTGTTAAGTATTTTATACTGTACGTTTCCATCTGTGTCTATTACCTCAATTACTCCACGAACTTCTACCTGTATTGTCTGACAGGCCAGAGGTTCAGAAAAGAGTTTCTAAACTTAATGAGCGGATTAGTCATCTGCATCAGATCTCCCAAAGCGAACTGGTGATGCGTTATTATGGAATGGTGGTCAGACAGTCAATGACTGAACATATTTAAATCTGTGACACAGATTACAACAGTGGTTTAATTTCCAGTTCAGGTTGCTCAACTTTCAATTTTCTCAACTGTCCCACGCTTTTTAAGAAAGATATCTAATCATTAAAGTTTGTGGATTGTCGAAACCTCATCTGCCAGACCATCTACAAGCTCTCGTGAGAAAATGTCTTCTTATGATGATGATAGATAGTAATACTGATTTCAATGCTTCTAATGATAATGATAATGACAACAACAACAGCAACAACAATGATGATGCTGACGATAATAATATTAATAATAATGATAATAATAATAATAATATATATAATCATAATGATAACAACACTACTATTACTACCACTACTAAAAATAACAATCTAGTGCTACTACTACCACCACCACCAGCACTACTACTACAACTACTATTACTACTACTACTACTACTACTGGTAACAGTAAGACGCTAAATCTTGGTGTATAAATCTAATCAAGTCTCGGTGCATAAATCAAATCGAAACACAAACTCGTCTATCACCCAGACAGTTATTCACAGTGACGGAAACAACGTAACGGTATAAAGCACACGATATGCCAGGAGAGGAAGGACAGGAGGGGACTGAGATAAGGAAAAAAAAAGAGAAGAGGAAATGACCACTGGACACAAAAAGATATGTTTTCAAGTTAAAGGAAGAAAGAGCTTGCGTCTGTCGAAATACCAAGGCAAGCTCATTCGCGTTGCATGGGCCAGAACACAATCACACACACACACACACACACACATACACACACACACACACACACACACACACACACACACACACACACACACACACACACACACACACACACACACACAGGGAGAGAGAGAGAGAGAGAAAGAGAGAGAAAGAGTGAGAAAGAGAGAGAAAGAGAGAGAGAGAGACACACACACACACATGAACAGCGACTGACTGTGGAACATCTATAACAAGAAATCTGTGAAAAAAAAAACATTATCGGAAGCAAAACAGAGAGGTCAGACAGGAAGTACAGCCGGAGATGCATGGCTACAAGACCATTGACTTCAAAAGAAAAAAAATGGCGGAAAAAGCTCCTGAAGGGCTGATGTTCAAAAGAAGGGAAGATGACTTGATAGTATCCAAAAAGATCGGACATGGCAGAAGATAAACGTTATATAGACGCATAGTCAAGGACCCGATAAGAAAGATAGCCAATTTTGGTTTTTGAAATCGTTTTTTGTAACTATTTTCACATGTTCATGATAGCTCCGAGAATGAACTGCGAGTTTAGAGGACCGCTACTGGAGTTCAGCACATCTAAGCTTGTTTGGTTACTCTTCATCATCATCATCATCATCATCATCATCATCATCATCATCATCATCATCATCATCATCATCATCATCATCATCATCATGTGCCCTGCCGCTTGGCGTTGGCGATCATGGCCTTCCATACGTATCTATCCCTTGTTGCCACAAGCACATCTTCCACCCTCTCTGTCCTCAGCCACCCTGCCAGTCCGTCCAATATTTTCTCCCTGGATAACCTGGTGTTCTCTTTCCCTGCAGCTTTCCTGTTGTGACCACGTGCTCTAATTCTCCTTTCCTCATAAAATGGCTGATAAATGTTGCCTGTCTTTTCTTAATCTTTCTTATCAATAATCTTCTTGCTTTCTGCCTCTATCAAGACTGTCTCGTTTGTTTTCTTTGCTGTCCATGGAACTCTCAATATTCTTTTTAGAAACCACATCTCGGCTGCCTCAATCTTGTTTTGGCTTTGCATGTTGACTGTCCACGCTTCACAACCGTTATTACCTTCGTTCAGATAATGAATGTGAGCTTGCCATCAGTTTGAGTCACGAGATCATCTGCATCTGAGCTGAAAGTTTTAGGTTAGGTGACCTCGTGACGCAAGTAATGGGCCATACTAAGGCAAGACGTGAGCTTGTCATCAGTTTGAGTCACGAGGTCTTCTGCACCCAAGCAGAAATTTTTAGGTTCAGGTGACCTCGTGACGCAAGTAATGGGCCATCCTAAGGCACACCGATGTAAACGTTGTTCCATATCTCTGAAGTGGTGGGGAGGGTGAAGTGGTAGAGACGTCAACCATTCTTGCAGCCAACTTTATGCTGGCAGGTAACATATTCTTTCCCCTCATTGCTTTACTTTCCATAGTCTTCAACAGGGTTAGATGGGTGGACTTGAAGGGGGAAAGAGACGGTTTGTCCTGTAAGCCTGAGATCGTAGGAGAGTGAAGAGGTAGAGACCTCAATTTTTCTCAAGGCCAGAACTGTTATGCAGATTTCCATCTCTTCTCCTTTGCTGTTTTATACTCACACTTGTTTGGATTTTGTTTTATCCTCACCAACCCTACCCACTCACAGCTTGGTACATTGCCAGACACACGAACACAGTTTTTGTTTTTGCCCTGGTCAGATTCAAACTTTGGAAGTCACTCTTGAAGATGGCAGCTTTCCCTCTACTCCAAGCAGGCCCACTTATGTCAAAGACCCTGTTTCAGATTCAGTTTCAGTTTCTCAAGATGACATCCTCGCGCTCGAAATGAATTCCATATGCACTAACATCACACGTGCCATGTGATGAATGAGGTAAGTAGATGAAGACAGAGAGTACAGCTGTGTTGCCCACGATTGCAGGGACGTCTGCATAATACGATCAAAAGGGGAGACAGAGTGATAACACCATCCAGTAAGGACATCCATTATTTCACTGTGATCCTCCTTCCCTCTTTGTTCTCCACACCAATCCCTGTACCCATCCATACCATGCACACATGCATTGGCACAAAACGTTGAGACCTTCTTTCCTACAACTGAATATTCTCCCTCAGTGGAGAAATCCACAGAAAGGCTTACACCTGTCTGTATTTTATTTCACGAAAGATTGCTGTCTGAACATATTTATGAATGTTAAAGCAGGGAAATCAGCGCCGAGAAGATCCAGTTGATGGCCAACTTCAACAGCTAAATCACTGCTGATATCTGTCCATGGACTGAAGCTAGGAAATGTTCAACAATTCACTTACCTGGCATCGATCGTTAACAATGAGGTACCCAAACCAGAAATCCTCTCGAGGGCAGGAAAACTATCTTACACCTGCACAGGAGGACAAGAGCATCTGCATGAAACACAGGTAAGGCGCTTACGTGCACTGGTATATTCCATCTTTCTGCACGTGTGGGAGCCATCCCCCCCTTTCCTCTAGCGATTTATCACAAGATACTGGCAATCAGACACACTGATGTCACCAATGAACGAGTGCACCAAACCATCGAGTAGCACACTGGATCGTAATGAAGATCTGCTAACGTGAGTTAAGATTAGGAAACTAGGTTGGTATGGACAAATAACGAAATGCAATAGCCTTGCTAAATCAAACCTCCAGGGAACTATTGTGGGCAGAAGATGGAGGGGAAGACAGGAAGAAACGGTGGAATGAAAACATTGTGAAATGGACAGAGAAACCATTTCACAGAGACTGAGGTTTTGTTTGGCACACAACTGGTTAAACAGTTGCTTAGTGCATGACTCGATTGACTACACAATCAAAGGAGATGTCTCAAAAGTAGTTTAAGACAGATAGCGAGTAAAGGGTTAAAACAAAGCATTACAAATCGAACACTCATTCTTCCCAACTGCCAACTACTGAATTAAGAATGAAATGAATCATCAGGACACAATCAATTCTTTATTTTGAAAATATACCTTGACATCATTGCATGTTAAAAAATCAAATTGCCATATATATAGATCATAAGAAATACGGACATTCATCGAAATGGTGATAGATAGACACTGCTTTTTAGAGAAACGCACACACTGTGTGATATTTTTCTATAAGATAAACTCATGAGCATTACACGAGTACAAGGCACATATTGTAATATTTACTGATACTACACATGCATACACACACACACACGCACACAATGAAGTACTAATGACAGGACTAAACAATAGTAGACACACATACCTATGTTCATATACGCGAATACATGAATGGTTACACAAAGTCATGTGATCAGTAGTTAGAAGTAACAGTACACACTGGTTGAGGAGTGATGGTAACATCAACAATGGAAGGCCTGGGTGAACAGATAAGTCTTTAATTGTGACTTGAAGTAATCAAGAGTGAGCAGATTTCTGAGATCAGTTGACAGCAAGCTATGACCAGACGGTGCAATGAAACTAAATGCACGTTCTAAAGCACACTGAATTAACACAATTAAGCTCTTTGTCTAGGACAATGGATCATAAGAGTAGCTGATGAAAAGCAGAAACATCTTTTTGATATAAACTTTATTCTAAAACCTGACAGTTCTGAGTTACAGTGTGTCAAGACTTTATTTGTCATGATGTTCATTCCAATAAAGTCCACAATGTGAGGAAAATCAGGAAAACCCGATATTAATACAATCCAATATAATCATTCTTGCTGGTCTTGTGAGGTTGGCATCTAGTTCCCTTGTAATTTTCCTTAACACGTGGGCATTTGCATCATTTTTCTCAAATTTAACCAGGTCAGCGTGAGTGGGTCATCAGTTAGTGTTGAGCACCTTGTCCATCACTGGTTCAGATTACCCATCACTGACCGAGCACCGGTCAACAGCTGACCATGAAATCAATTTATCATTTGCCTGAGGTAAGTTAATAGGAATTACAGGATCCAGGCCCCAGATGCCTGTGTTGTTGGTCAGATATTTGAGCAACACACTCTGCGACGTGGACGAGACTCGAGTGTGGTGGTCCCAGTCTGTCCCACAAAACTTACAGCACACTAGGTGTTGCCTAAGTGCCAACTGAAGACGAAAACCCCACAGGGAATTCGATTGATGGTCCCTGCTGGATGGCATTCACTATTTCCTTGCTTTCATTTATATGGATGTGTTTGAATATTGCTAAAAAGATCTTACCTCATCTTTGTTTAATGTGGGATTATTTCATATAGAAATGTCAACTGTTGATATAGATACTTTGGCCTCAGATATAAAAGATCTATTTACAGCAGCTGACAAGCCGTTAGACAAGCACTGGAATAAAGTACATCTCTGGACAACAAGTTAAATCGTTAATTTTAGGACGAATGGAGCAGTTTAAAGACAGAGAAAGGCAGCAATCTTGAAGCCATCACACACACACACACACACACACACACACACACACACACACACACACCACACACACACAATGAAAACAAGGGTGTACTGATGGCGCAACACATTTCAACGGGACAAACTGTTGCTCATGACTACTACATGACGTTTCTGATGTATTCATTAAGACTTGGAATCGGGAAGAA
Organism: Monoplex corrugatus; assembly: GCA_030674185.1. NCBI lineage: Eukaryota > Metazoa > Mollusca > Gastropoda > Littorinimorpha > Ranellidae > Monoplex > Monoplex corrugatus. The sequence goes on along the minus strand of CM060312.1, from coordinate 70,889,832 downwards.
ACGTAAAACACTGTTAAACAAGTCCCTATCTTGTCAGAAAGTAGAAATGGCAATGTCATTTATGGTGTCATGTCAATGTAATGCTTTGTCACAGCCAGCCTGTTCTCCAGATATCTATTCCCCAAGTTGAAACAACTTTTCCATGGTTTACGTTTCCACGACTTAGATGACTTGAAAGTGAAGGTGGCAAGCAGATATCAGATAGCGTATCAATGCATACACATCTAGGGATTCGTGTACGTTGGTCTCTACTGTAATGCAACAACAACAACAAAAGATACTGCTACTAGTCCACTGTTACCAACACAAAAGATACATGAAGAAGAAAACAGTATAGTACCAAGTGCAAGTTTTGCTTATACATTAATGTGGGTTTATACACACTCACACAAACCCATGCACACATACACACCCTCCAAAACACACACACACACACACGCATACATACATACATACATACATACATACACACACACACACGCGCGCACGCACGCACGTAACACGTACACACATTTGCACACACAATAATCTGTGCCATTTTGGAGATGTTCCTGAAAGGGACATGTTTTACGGTTTTTGTATAGAGAATATCTATCTATCTATCTATCTATCTATCTATCTATCTATCTATCTATCTATCTATCTATCTATCTATCTATCTATCTATCTATCTATCTATCTATTATCTATTCTATCTATCTGTCCATGTATGTATGTATGTATGTATATGTATGTATGTATGCATGCATGTATGTATGTATGTATTATGTATGTATGTATGTATCTATCAATCTATCTGTCTATCTATCTATCTATCTATCTATCTATCTATCTACCTATCTATCTACCTACCTTTCCATATATCTATCTATCTATCTGTCTATATATATATATCTATATCTGTCTATCTTTAATTATAGATAGATAAATAGATAAATAGACAGATAGATAGATAGATAAATAGATAGATAGATAGATAGATAGATTAGACAGATATATATCAGTATGATATTCGAATATCGACTCTTTAGAAAGCGTCGCAGTTGTATACTCAATTCTGGCTTTGATTGGAAGCCAACGTGGTTTTGGCAAGACTATTTATACACTACACTGTTTGCTGTCTCATAGGACAAGTCCAGTTACACTGGATATTGCAGTTACTTTTTTTGGTTTGATTCTGTGCTTATTTACATGAGATCTGTTGTTGTTGAGGGTTTGTTTTGATCATTTTCATCCAAGCAGCTATGTTCTGAATGGTGTAATTAATTTCTCTGGCAGTTTTTGTGATGAGTCTTGGGAAATAAAGCGGCGCAGTTGGGAGTCATCAGTGAAGAAATGCTTTTGATTGTTTGAAATAAGAGCTGAATGAAGAGAACAGAACCCAGAACAGAACCCTGTGGGGCACCATGTTTATCAGAGATGGAGCTGACCTAATTCCACCAGTGACATTAGACTGAGTTTGACAAAAAGGATATGACTTGACCCTTTCAAGAACAGTTTCAATGCAGCCCAATGTGGATGACAATCTTGAAATCATGATGTCATAGTCAGTAGTATCAAATACTACTGCAAGATCGAATGGATACGTATCCACTACTGGAAGCTCGTAGAAAATCTGCCGAAAGAATAATAATAATAATAATAATAATTACAATATTTATATAGCGCAAAATCTTGATAAAATCAAATCTAAGCGCTGAAGCAGACACACACGCAAGCACGCACGCACGCACGCACGCACGCACACACACGCACGCACACACACACACACACATACACACACACACCACACGCATGGCTATAAATGGGGAGAAAGAATAAAAGCAATAAAAGCAAGAATAAAAGCAATGGAAAATTATAGAGAGCATAGCATATACAATTATATATTATAACCATGTGATTCCCTCCGAGCGGAGACAGGCTGCAGAGGGGGGTTAGGATTTTATGCGGAGGAGAAAAGGTGAGTTTTGAGAGCGGACTTGAAGGAGACAAAAGTAGGTTGCTGACGGACTGAGAGAGGAAGTTTGTTCCAGGAGAGTGGACCAGAAACAGAGAAGGCTCGTGGACCATAGGTATTGAGCTTAGTGCGTGGAAAGCGAAAAGTCAGAGGATCGGAGGCAGAGCGGAGGGTACGTGAGGGAACATAGATCTCAAGTAGGCTTGACAGGTAATCGGGGGCTGCGTTATTGAGGCTTTTGTAGCACATGGTGTCTAGTTTGTACTGTATGCGCTTTGATACAGGGAGCCAGTGAAGTTGTGCCAGGAGAGGAGATATGTGGTCAGCTTTTTTCTTTTTGAGTACAAGGCGTACAGCATTGTTTTGAATGCGCTGTAGGATGTGAATGGTGGAGGCAGGAAGACCAGACAGGAGTGAATTGCAATAGTCAATGCGAGACATTATGAAGGAGAGAACGAGTTTTGCAGTTGTTTCGACAGAGAGATACTTCCTGATCAGCCTTATACGATGGAGATGATAGTAGCAAGATCTGGCAGTTTGAGAAACAAAGTTGTTCATGGAGAGGGTAGAGTCAATGCAGACACCAAGGTTTTTAGCTGAATCAGAAATTGGGACTGATGTGTTACATAATGGGAGAGAAAGAGGAGGCAGCTGAGAAAGTTTCTGACGGGTGCCAATGAGGATAGCTTCTGTTTTGTCGTCATTAAGCTGAAGTCTATTGTGTGTCATCCAGTTCTTAATGTCCGAGTAACACTCAGTGGTGCGAGTCAACAGGCGCTGTATATTATCAGGTGAGTCACTGTCTTGAAGTTGGGTGTCATCAGCATAGAAGTGGTGTTTTATAGAATGGGAGTTGATGATGGTGGACAGGGGGGAGGTGTAAAGAGTGAAAAGAACAGGGCCAAGGACAGATCCTTGTGGAACACCACAGGTCAGGTATGCAGGTTGAGAGTAAGTGCCATTGATGAGAACGGTTTGTTTTCTGTTGGATAGGTATGAAATGAACCAAGACAGAGCAATGTCAGAGATGCCAAAAGTATGATGAAGTCTAGAAAGGAGAATACCATGATCAATGGTATCAAAGGCTGCAGACAGATCAAGGAGTGTGAGGAGAGAGACTTTGCCAGTATCAGTTGCAAGGAGGAGATTGTTGAGAATGTGTAGTAGGGCAGTTTCAGTGCTATGGCACTGGCGGTAGGCTGACTGGAAAGGATTGAGAAGATTGTTGGCAGACAGGTGAGAGTTCAGCTGGTTGAGGACGACTTTTTCAAGGAGTTTTGACAAGAAAGAGAGATTAGAGATAGGCCGGTAATTTTTCAGTTCATTTGGATCTAAATTGTGTTTCTTGAGGAGAGGGTGAACAATAGCAGACTTGAAAGAATCAGGGACAGTTCCAGTTTGAAGAGAAGTGTTGATGATGTCAGTGATGAATGGGAGGAGAGTAGGGAGACAGTCGGCGTAGAGAGAACCTGGAAGAGGATCTAGTTCGCAGGTTTTGAACGACATGGATCTGATTGTGTTGAGAATTTCTTCTTGTGAGACTGGGGTAAAAGTAGTAAGAGGTGTGCCAGAGAAGGAAGGGTCAGGTGGGCATGGTTGACAGGGTGTCCTGTCAAGCCTGTCACGAAGAGTTTGTATTTTGGTGGTGAAATAGTTGGAGAATACAGATGGGAGTTCTTCATTTGTATGTTTTGTTGGGAGAGGTAAATCTTTTCGTGTGCCAAGGAGATGATTCATGGTTGTAAAGAGTTCTTTTGAAGAAGAGGCATTCAGGATTTTGGTTTGGAAATAGCTTGTTTTTGCTGATGCAATGAGGGTGGATACTTTTGTTTTAGAGGCTTGGAAAATTTGCCTGTGTACAGTGAGTTTGGATTTGCGCCAGCGGCGCTCTGCTCTGCGGCGGGCACGTTTTGCACAGGCGATCTCATGAGTGAGCCAGGGGGTAGGGGGGCGGTCAGGTAAAAGACGGGTTGTGGCTGGAGCATGAGTGTCCAGAAGATGGTGGAGAGTAGTATAGAATTCATCGGCAAGGTTATGTGACTTTTCAGAAAGGAGACGGGAGGCATCAGATGAAAATGTGGAGAGGTCGATAGATTTGAGATTGCGTCGAGTCACTGTGCGCATGGTACGGGAAGGAGGAGAAATGTCGAGAGAACAGAGAATTGCAGAGTGGTCAGATGGAAGGGCTGAAGTTAGACGGGTAGAAAGAACTAAGCAGTTGTCAGTAGCGGAATTTTGGTGATCACGAGAAATGATCCAGTCAAGAATGTGACCTTTTTGATGGGTTGGTTCAGAAATGTGTTGAGTCATATTGTGATTGGACAGAGAGTTGATGATATGTCTTGTGTCATAACGGTGAGAATGGATACATATCTGCTGTTAGAAGCCTGTAGAAAAATCATTAACCATTTTTAACAAAGCAGTCTTTGTGCTTCGTGTTAACGACAGGCTTTTTCACATTTTTATAGACATATTCTCACTATCTATTGGATGACCCAGTAAAACCAGACAGGATACAAAACGAAGCAATGGAAGTGTTCCTTGGATAGAGTCACAAAGGACACCTCCATTGAGACCATATCGTACCTGTTTGCTGTTTGCTTATCCCTCAATGCTAGCGAGATATAAACGTTGGGCAAGTGAAGAACCTTCAAAGCGACAGAAAACCAACACGCTCCATTACATTTGCTAATCAAAACAAGGGTACCAAGTCTAGCATCAGAAATCATGATGTAACAAATGGTGAAAATAGTACTATACTAATTACAATATCAAACACTGGTCTAAACAATATTCTGACCGATTCAGATACCATACCCATATGAAAATGGCATATCGTAAAGTCTCAACAGACTGTTAATACTTATTTCATCATGTTGTTGAGATCAAAATGCTCATTCTTTTGTTTTTAAAAAAGCCTGCAAGTAACACGATGTCATCATACATGCAATCAGATGGCTTAATTAACAGATATATCGCCTTACAGGAAAACAAACGAAGAGCAGCAAGCATGAAGCAAGCGCTTCAGTTTCAGTTTCAGTTTCTCTAGATGACGTCTCCACGCTTGGAATGAATCCCATTTGCACTAATGTCACAGGTGCCATGTGATGGAGAGGACCCAGAATGATCATGGCACAAGCCTGAAGCCTGCACATATGAGGTCTGAGGTCCTACATAGACAGTTCTATTACCCTGGAGTTGTAGGGGAGTGAGGTGGCAGAGACCTCAACTTTTCTCGGGGCCGGCACCACGAAGGCGGTGCCCATCCCCTCTCCCTCCCTTCAAATTCATATTCATTTTTTTAACCAAGACTTCAGAAAGGCAAGAAGGCTAATTGGTCTTCAAGGGGTGGGACCTGGGAAATCAACCGATCTCTTCAATGTTTTATACCAAGGCAGCCGGGCAATGCCCTGCTTTTCACGATTTCCAACTACCGTGGGATCTTTAGCGTGCTCAGCCAGAAGGCAGACGGGTCCGACTCGTTTTTCGTTCCCTTCCAAAGGACTGGACGTTCAGTTCGATCTTCCGATCAAATGGGGAGTGAACCCTGGAACCTCAAGTTTAGTCATTGGTGGGCGAACGTCTGAATCATCTGGCCACGCTTCTCCTCTGAAGCAAGCGCTGCTTTTTAAACCACAATGTTTTTCTGTCTGCTTGTACCATCGTGGATGCGGTGGGGAGAAAGAGTGGACGGTCAGCAGCGAGCTGGACGGTATGAAGAGGAGAAATGTCCAGCAATGCCAGGGTCTTCTTTACTCTGGGACCTCAGGTCTTCGTTGATCTGCGTCTCGCTTTAAATCCTGATATCGTTTTGTCATAATAATGCTTGTTGAGCTAACTGATATGATTGCATTCTGGTCAAATGACCAGACCACTTAATTCTGTGGTGATGAACATGATGATCAACTGGTATTGTTCCCATAATTTTTTCTGAGCTTAGTGTTTCAGATCATATCACGTAAGGTCTTTCTAACTGCCTGACTTAAACAATGCATCTCACAGATGGTAATTTTGTGATCCAAATGTTTGAGTCAAGGTCCAGGTGCAACATTTGCACGATAGGGTGGGGATGAAAAATGTGGAGCTGAAAAGCTTAAGTTTTGTTTTAATAGAAATGTGGGGGTGTTTCATGATTGGGCAAGCTGATAAATGACACTGTTTCCGTTTTTGTTTGTGGTTTCGAATTTTCTGCTGAATTTTCCATCTTCAGGGAAAATGCTGCTGAAATATATGAACTGATTATTTGAGTTTAGTACCAGCTTAAAACTAGTTGAAACATTCACTCATGCTTTTCAGTAGCTCACTGCTACATTCTGATAAAGACAAGATAGGTTATCACTGTTGTTAACTCCAAAATATGCATAAGTAAAATATAGCCTGACAGTATCTGCAGATAGAGAAACAATAGGACATAAACAGTCACTCATACTGCTTATTCCGGACTAACAGATATTAAGGGAAAAGCACATGCCGACATAGTTGCAGATAAAAGCAACCGGTTTCAAAACATTCAGTTCCAGTTTCATTCATTGACAGTTTACAGCACGGTGTTGATACTGCTGACAAAGCACATTACATCTTTGTCAGAAAATTCTTTCCAATAAAGTCGACAATGTGAGGAAACCCAGTAAAACCTGATACTTTTCCTACCCATTATAACCATGTTTGCTGGTCTTGTGGGGGCTGTAATCCAGTTCTCTTGTCATCTTCTTTAGCATGTACCTCTTTTCAGCCCTTCTCTTCAGAACATTTAACATGTCATAGGTCCGAGTGAGCGGGTAGTCAGTCAGTGTTGAGCACCTTGTCTACTGTTGGTTAAGGTTATCATTACTGACCGAGCACCCAGTCAACATATCACTCTATAAAAATCACTTAGTATCAGGTAGAATTAACGTGAATTCTAAGACCAAGCCCAAAGATATTTGAACAACATCCTCATCGACATATCCATAAAGTAGATGAACATTGCGTAGCCTACACTTTCCCACAGAACCCAGAGTTCTGGGTAGGTAGGTGATAATTGGGACCAAGATGGAAATCCTTACCATGAGCTAGTCTGGTGGAACTGGAATTTCCCAACCTTGCTGTTGTCAGGTAATTCGTCCCTGGCACTATGCCTGCTGATGGCGGCTATTTGTTTGCTTCCAGTTATGTGTTTGTATTTGCACATAGAAAAGTAGCTTCCAGTTATGTGTTTGTATTTGCACGTACAAAAAAAAGCTTCCATTTATGTGTTTGTATTTGCACGTATAAAAGCAGCTACCAGTTATGTGTGTAGTTGCATTTAAAAAAAGTATTCCTCCAACTCCTTTAAAAAAGTGACATGGACGTTGTATTGTGTGTGTGTGTGTGTGTGTGTGTGTGTGTGTGTGTGTGTGTGTGTGTGTGTGTGTGTGTGAGTGTGTATGTGTGTGTGTGCGTATGTGTGTGTATGTGTGTGAGTGTGTGAGTGTGTATTTCTGTGATACATTACCGGTGAAGATGGTTCATATCTTCTAAAAATGACCGTGTGCCATTTTCGTTATCAAAACTTATGACCACAGATCATTCGTTAGCAAACCCCAGACATCAGGAACTCTATTCCCTCGACAATCCATATTAACACTTTTCTCCTTGTTTTCAAAACCCAGGTAAAGACAAATCTGTTTCAGTTAACTTTCTCAATCCAATTACTCAAAACTAAAAGAACAAGTAAAACTGTAACGTCAATTTGTAATTTCTTTTTTTTTCAGTTATGATTTTTTCAAAGCACAAATGGTAACATCATCATGTGCCCTGCCGCATGGCATTGGCGATCATGGCCCTTCATATGTATCTATCCCTTGTCGCTGCAAGCACATCTTCCAACCTTCTCAGCCACCCTGCAAGTCCGTCCAATAGTTTCGCCTTGGGTCTACCTGGTGTTCTCTTTCTCTCCAGCTTTCCTGTTGTAACAAGGTGCACTAATTCCCCTTTCCTCATAAAATGGCCTATAGATGTTGCCTGTCTTTTCCTAATCTTCCTTGCCTGTCTTTTCCTGATCTTTCTTATGAGTGATCTACTTGTGTCTGCCTCCATCAGGACTGTCTCGTTTATTTTCTTTGCTGTCCATGGAACTCTCAACATTCTTCTAAGGAGATTTCACCTGCCTCAATCTTACTCTGGCTGTGCGTGTTAACTGTTTACACCTCACAACCGTATAACATTATCAGTTCTATATAATATTTAAGAACTCTCTTCCTGATGTAAATTATTAGGTATTTGTTGGTAAGAACGCTTTTCATCTTCTTGAATGCTGTTTTGGTTTGGCCGATTCTGCTGGCTATTTCTGATGTGCATCAGCCATCTGATGAGATGACCAGTCCCAGACATATTTATCAACCCGTCTCAAAGGTTTGCCATTTGCTATTATTTTGTATGAGGGGATTTCATATTTTTTACTGATTACCATGACTTCAGTCTTCTTGTTATTTAGCTCCAACCATTTATTTTTGCTTTCTATTTCTGTTATATTCACATGGTTTTGTAGGTCCCTTTCACTTTCTGCAATTAGCACGGTGTCATATGCGTAACGAATGTTGTTTATCATTTTTCTCCAACGTTTATCCTAGGGCATTCTTCTAGGTTTCTCATGATGGTTTCGCTGTAAAGTGAAAACAAATCTGATGACAGAGCACGACCCTTCCTGACCACTCTTTTGATATTTTGGTCAAAGCTTATATCGTTTTCTGTTTTCACTGCTACTGTGTTCCCAATACACATTTCTGATTCTTCATAGATCTTTTCCATCAATATTGAGTCTTTCTGGTTAGTTGATCAATTCTTCATGTCTTACCCGCTCGAAAGCCGTGGTGTAGTCAACAAAGCATAAATATAAATCATTATTCAACTCGATTGACCTCTCTATGATAGTTCTTAGGATGTTAATGGCATTAATAGTTCCTTTCCCTTCCACAAATCCACACTGTTCTTCTGCTATTTCTCTTTTGATTCTATTCCTTGTCCTCATCATGATTATTCTTAATAGTTTTTTGTTACATGACTCATCAAGCAGATTGTGCGATAGAGTTCGCATTCCATAGCCCCTGTTTTCTCTGGAAGTGCAATAAAAATTGATTTTGGCTATCTTTGGGGATTTTTCCGATGTCATAAATTTCGTT
>CM060312.1:70830736-70875736 GCA_030674185.1 Monoplex corrugatus | reverse complement strand
ATACCAGTATTAAATAATGCAGAAGAGAAAATGTAGGCATATGTTTGACAGAATGGGAAAATACTTAATCTAGAGGTATGGCTGATGTAAATGGATCGTGCCTAGTGCAACGAATCCGATCTGACCTTGGAATAGGAAGAAAAACATTCTAAACCAACAGCCAAGGGGCTGTAGGGAAAACCGAGGACTCCTGTCATCTCACCTGAATTCTCATCTCACCAGATGGCAAATGCATATCAGAAATAGCCAGTAAAATCGGCCAAGCCAGAACAGCATTCAAGATGATGAAAATACAATACAATACAATACAGTATTTTATATAGCGCAAAATCTTGATAAAATCAAATCTAAGCGCTAAAACAGACACACACGCACGCACGCACGCACACACACACGCACGCACGCACACACACACGCACACGCACACGCACACGCACACGCACACGCACACGCACACGCACACGCTATAAATGGGGAGAAAGAATAAAAGCAATGGAAAATTATAGAGAGCATATTATATACAATTATATATTACAATGTGATTCCCCTCCGAGTGGAGACAGGCTGCAGAGGGGATTGAGTGAGGTCAGGATTTTATGCAGAGGAGAAAAGGTGGTTTTGAGAGCGGACTTGAAGGAGACAAAAGTAGGTTGCTGACGGACTGAGAGAGAAGTTTGTTCCAGGAAAGTGGACCAGAACAGAGAAGGCTCGTGGACCATAGGTATTGAGCTTAGTGCGTGGAAAGCGAAAGTCAGAGGATCGGAGCAGGCGGAGGGTATGTGAGGGAACATAGATCTCAAGTAGGCTTGACAGGTAATCGGGGGCTGCGTTATTGAGGCTTTTGTAGCACATGGTGTCTAGTTTGTACTGTATGCGCTTTGATACAGGGAGCCAGTGAAGTTGTGCCAGGAGAGGAGATATGTGGTCAGCTTTTTTCTTTTTTAGTACAAGGCGTGCAGCATTGTTTTGAATGCGCTGCAGGATGTGAATGGTGGAGGCAGGAAGACCAGACAGGAGTGAATTGCAATAGTCAATGCGAGACATTATGAAGGAGAGGACGAGTTTTGCAGTTGTTTCGACAGAGAGATACTTCCTGATCAGGCTTATACGATGGAGGTGATAGTAGCAAGATCTGGCAGTTTGAGAAACAAAGTTGTTCATGGAGAGGGTAAAGTCAATGCAGACACCAAGATTTTTTGCTGAATCAGAAATTGGGACTGATGTGTTACATAATGGGAGAGAAAGAGGAGGCAGCTGAGAAAGTTTCTGACGGGTGCCAATGAGGATAGCTTCTGTCTTGTCATCATTAAGCTGAAGTTTGTTGAACGTCATCCAGTTCTTAATGTCCGAGTAACACTCAGTGGTGCGAGTCAAGAGGCGCCGTATATTGTCTGGTGTGTCACTGTCTAGAAGTTGGGTGTCATCAGCATAGAAGTGGTGTTTTATAGAGTGGGAGTAGATGATGGTGGACAGGGGGGAGGTGTAAAGAGTGAAAAGAACAGGGCCAAGGACAGATCCTTGTGGAACACCACAGGTCAGGTATGCAGGTTGAGAGTAAGTGCCATTAATGAGAACAGTTTGTTTTCTGTTTGATAGATATGAAGTGAACCAGGAGAGAGCAATGTCAGAGATGCCAAAAGTATGATGAAGTCTAGAAAGGAGAATACCATGATCAATGGTATTGAAGGCTGCAGACAGATCAAGGAGTGTGAGGAGAGAGACTTTGCCAGTATCAGTTGCAAGGAGGAGATTGTTGAGAATGTGTAGCAAGGCAGTTTCAGTGCTATGGCACTGGTGTAGGCTGACTGGAAAGGATTGAAGAGATTGTTGGCAGACAGGTGAGAGTTCAAATGGTTGAGGAAAACTTTTTCGAGGAGTTTTGACAAGAAAGAGAGATTAGAGATAGGCCGGTAATTTTTCAGTTCATTTGGGTCTAAATTGTATTTCTTGAGGAGAGGGTGAACAATAGCAGACTTGAAATAATCTGGGACAATTCCAGTTTGAAGAGAAGTGTTGATGATGTCAGTGATGAATGGGAGGAGAGTAGGGAGACAGTCAGAGTAGAGAGAACTTGGAAGAGGATCCAGTTCGCAGGTTTTGTATGACATGGATCTGATTGTTGAGAATTTCTTCTTGTGAGACTGGGGTAAAAGTAGTAGGAGGTGTGCCAGACAAGGAAGGGTCAGGTGGGCATGGTTGACAGGGCGTCCTGTCAAGCTTGTCACGAAGAATTTGTATTTTGGTGGTGAAATACTTGGAGAATACAGATGGGAGTTCTTCATTTGTGTGTTTTGTTGGGAGAGGTAAATCTTTTCGTGTGCCAAGGAGATGATTCATGGTTGTAAAGAGTTCTCTTGAGGAAGAGGCATTCATGATTTTGGTTTGGAAATAGTTTGTTTTTGCAGATGCAATGAGGGTGGATACTTTTGTTTTAGAGGCTTGGAAAAGTTGCCTATGTACAGTGAGTTTGGATTTGCGCATGGTACGGGAAGGAAGAGAAATGTCAAGAGAACAGAGAATTGCAGAGTGGTCAGATGGAAGGGCTGAAGTTAGACGGGTAGAAAGAACTAGGCAGTTGTCAGTAAACTGAATTGTGGTGATCACGAGAAATATGACATTTTGATGGGTGGTTCAGAATATGTTGTGTCATTAATGTGATTGGACAGAAAGTTGATGATATGTCTTGTGTCATAACGGTGAGTGTTGTCGTAGTGGACATTGATGTCACCTAGAATGATGAGATTTCCAGGTAAGAGGCAGTAGTAATCAAGTAGTTGATCAAAGTCAGAGAGAAACATTGATGTGGTGAGCTTGTTGGCAGAGCTAGGTGGAGGTCGATAGACACAGGAGAAGGTGATGGGGTGAGGGGTGGATTGGAAGGATACTTCAACGTGCTCGAAAGCAGGATGGGAGAAAGGCAGAGACTACGAGAAAGATAGGCGGGAATGGAGTGAGTCGTTGTAGAGGATGGCGATACCACCACCTCGGGATGAGCGATGGAAAGAAGCAAGTCTGTAACCACTCAGAGTGAGACTCGCATGTATAGGTTCATGACCAAGGGGGTTAAGCCATGTTTCTGTGATAAAAACAATGTCAACATGCTCATCTGCGATAAAGTCAGCAATGACATCGGCTTTACCATCTGCACATGTTGACTGAGCGTTAAAAAGGCATAGTTTTAGTTTATTAGAGTCACATGGCAGTGGCCGAGACGGAGGCGAAGGCAGCACCGACAGGAAAGAGGATGAAGGAGACACCAGCGGGGCAGAAGACGAAGGCAGCAACGACGGGACAGAAGACGAAGGCGGCACACGCAGGACAGAAGACGAAGGCGGCACCAGCGGGACGGAAGACAAAGGCGGCACCAGCTGGACAGAAGACGAGGGCAGCGCCGGTGGGACAGAAGACGAAAGTGGCACCAGTGGGACAGAAGGCGAAGGCGGCACCGACAGGACAGAAGGCGAAGGGCAAGATGGCAGAGGAGGAGACGAAGTTTGCAGCAGCAAGGTCGAGTGCAGGGGCAGTGGAGGAGACGAAGAAGCAGAAGACGAAAAGTGTGTCTGACTGGCACAGCAGGAGGCAGGTTGTGCCAAAGTCGGTGGAGACGTCCACCACGACAGGATCGCGCAGTGCGGGGCTTAAGACACAGCCCCAGCGTTCGTATGCGCTGGTAGACGTCTCCACCGAGGTAGCACTTGCTGTGTTTAAAAAGTGTCAGTCCAATTTGCTTATAAAAGACGGATCCATAATTGCGAGCCAGTCAGGAGAGGAAGATACTTGCAGGTTGGTGTGTGGGTTGGTCAGTTCACAACACTTAAAACCAGAGAACACAAAGGTTTGGGAAAGCTGTAGCATTGGGCGAACACAGTAGGCTAAAATGTAAACACAGTTCACAGATAAAATGTCCGACTTGAGCGGCTGAATTAAAATGATGAAAAGTAGGTATAAAAACTTTAAAATCAGATTATCTGGTAAAATATTCAAAATTAAAAAAAAATATTTACATCACCGTGTGACGGGATTTAAAAGCAACAAACTGATACAAAATTCAATGCATAAAATCAAATAGAACCACGATAAAATCACTGTAAAACACCACACACACTTTTGCTGCCTGCTGGTGTGACATCTACTCACATAACCTTAAAAGCGTTCTTACCAACAAATGCCTATCAGTTAACATCAGGAAGAGAGTTCTTGAATGTCATATAGAACCGATAATGTTATACGGTCGTGAGGCATGGACAGTCAACAAGCAAAGCCAGAACAAGATTGAAGCAGCTGAAATGTGGTTTCTAAAAAGAATGTTGAGTTCCATGGACAGCAAAGAAAACAAATGAGACAGTCTTGATGGAGGCAGACACAAGTAGATCACTCATAAGGAAGATTAGTAAAAGACAGGCAACATTTATGGGCCATTTTATGAGGAAAGGGAAATTAGAGCACCTGGTCACAAGAGGAAAACTGGGAGGTGGGGTGGTGGAAGAGAACACCAGGTAGACCCAGGAAGAAAATAATGGATGGACGTGAAGGGTGGATGAGGACAGAGAGGGTGGAAGATGTGCTTGCAGCGATAAGGGATAGATGCACATGAACTGCCATGATCGCCATCGCCATGCAGCAGGGCACATGATGATGATGATGATGATGATGATGATGACATAATGCTCCTGACAATAATCTAGACTCTTGCAATTCTACAAAACAACAATAAATGAAATTCATATGTAACACACATTCACTATTTCTTTACAATTAACCTCAAGCATACGCTTTCAATAACATCTACACACGACATACTACAAAAATGCACTGAAAACAGGACAGTATAGGGCAATTATAACAGTCAATTTCAACAGAAGGATTCACGGAAAAGACGGGCTTAAGTTGGGTCTTCAAAGAGGAAAGGTGAGGCAAATTTCTCAGATCAAAGGGTGGTAACATTCCACAGAAAAGGTCCAAAATGGTATATATATATATATATATATATAAATATATAATATATATATATATATATATATATATTCTGTTTCAATGCATATGTGACTGAAAGTGGAATACAAAATGATAAAATGACTAATCGCTGACAACAGTACTACTGGGAGCTGAAATATACTCGATTGTAACATAGCTATCGAATAATCTTCTCATAATTCTTGCTAAACAGTGTGTCGAATGTACCATACATACTGTATGATGCAGTTAGAAGCATTGGTGAGAGGATTGGCTAGGTCTTGAGGTCCTACTTAGCCTATATATACATACACACATATTATGTAGACACACACACACACACACACACACACACACACCACACACACACACACACACACACACACACACACACACACACAACATATATATATATACACACACATATACACACGCACAGAGTCAGCCATCTAGTATAGAATTATGTCAATGTCCCATACAATCACATAAAAGAAATCACTCCTCAATCAATACGATACAAAGCCTCATCAGCCCACTAGCATATAAATTATAATCGCCATGATCCCAACTGCTGCAGTCCTTTCTGTACACAAGCAAAACAAACAAACAAACAAACAAACAAACAAACAAACAAACAAACAAACACAACAGACACCTACCCCCCATATACATACACACTACAAAGAAAATCAGTAAAGTAAGCAGCCCCATGACAACTAATTTTTGTTAAAATTGTAAACACTAACCAAGTTCATCAGCCCCAACAAAATAGTGGCTCAGGTTTTCTTGAGGCTTCTATTATTCTACATGAGACTTCTTCATGATGTTGCAACAGCGTCTTAGCTTGTCGAGCAAAACCATTATTAGATAGTACACACATCCTCTCAGTAAGGCTGTCTGTTACCAACTGGTATTGACTGGCACAACAAATACAGCCTCACGTAGGTGTAGTACAAGGTTCGTCTCACATATCACATCAGCTCGATGCCATGTCACTCAAAATTTAAGTCACGCCCAGTACAAGTGAATACCAGTAAGGCTGATACTTCATCATAATAATCATCATGTGCCATGCCGCATGCCATTGGCGATCATGGCCCTCCATACGAATCTATCTTTTGTCACTGCAAATACATCTCCCACCCTCTGTCTTCATCCACTCTGCAAGTCCATCTCACTATGGTGACTGATCAACCAGCTACTGTTAGACTGTTGTATTTGTTGATTTTGTTCAAGATGGATTCACAGCAATCAGACAATTCCATATGCGCTCCATTTAAGACCATCAGTGATAATATGGAAGACTCCTTGAAACGCACAGAACACTCTGTGTTTTCACACTTTCAAATGGAAGCAGGAAAGGGTGGAAAAGGATGACGATGAAACACTGAGTTCACGCCATCAAAATGATTGGAACATTAACATGGACGGTAAAGACGCCAGTTTTTATGATGCATTGTAATTTGATATTCAGGTCTCGAGTCAATGAATAATGTGACAGCTCTACCTCCCTCCCCCTCCCCCCATTCGAATATTGTAAACGTGTTTAAAACCAGTCAGACTGGACTGGACATATTCAACATCAACAAGGCTGTACAATGAGGGGTTGGAAAGGTCCAGTGAGAGGACTGGTAAAGAGGTCATGACACTTCGAACTTGCATGCCTTTTCAATATGGTCGTCAGACCACATTTTGTTAGCTAAAATTGTATTCAAACACGAAATTCTCTCATGTATAACACGCCATCATTTTGAATGGATTGAGTTTCCAGAGGTTAGATGTACACAAATGATACCAAGAGGTTTTTGATTATGCAAAACAGAGATATTTCTGTCATTGAAACATGAACAGTCCTCTCCATTCCACTTTGGTACCTAAAAACATAGTTTGCAAGTGGTAGAAATAGTAAGTAATGAAAAGTGCTAAATATTTCCTAAAATTCTTAAAATGTTATTTCACACTGCAAGTTTTAAAAGAAACAAATTGAAAACAATAAAATGATATTTAATTTCAATGAATATGCTATCAAGAGAACATTTTCCATGCACTGGGTTCAACCTGACTCCGCTTGCCCATTGTAAATTTTATGGTCACAAACTTGAGGCTAGACTGTAGAACTGGCCAAAGAATTCTTCCACTTGATCTGCAGAATCGCATAATATAACTTTGCCTCAGTAGTCCTACTAGTCTCTGAATTTGCTGACATATAAATTCAGTCACGACAAACTGAGGGGCAAAGATCTGAGACAGACCTATAACCATCATAGCATTACCAAGTGTCACTGAGCGTTCAGTGTAGTTGGTGTGGTGGTCCAGAACCATGGACAAAGACAAATGAAACACATTTGGTGACGACTGTGTCCAGTATCCCAATACAAGTTTTTACTTTACCAGCAGACATTTCGACTTTTACTCGTTGCCATTAGTTCAACTTTCAACATGGGTCTGGATCATCTGCCTGCCTTCATTATCGTCATGGGTGTGTTTGGCAACGTTATGACCATCATCATTATTCATCGATTTCAAGACAACCGTTCTGCCTTGGACCGTTATTTCCTGTGTCTGGCTGTGACTGATCTCTGTGTTAACATCACTGGACAACTCCCTGACTGGCTCACGACTATGACGAACATTGACATGTTTGCACTCCATAATTTTGTGTGCAAGGTGGATTTTTACATCCTAATACAGCCATTTTCTGCTCTCTTGGTTTGTGGTGGTGATGGTGGCACACAGAGCCATGTCTGTGGTGTGGCCACATCGTGTGAACCTGGTGTGTACAGCAAAGACATCCTGGGCCATGATTGTGACCATCATCGTTGTTTTCAGCATGGCTTGGTCTCACTTACTTTATGGAATGGAAGTTTTAGATGGGGTTTGTACACCAACGAATGATTACTTGCCGTTTTTGGCTGATGTGTGGATGAAAATCGTATTGTTGTGTCGTCTGTTCTGCCTTTCATATGTCTGATGATCAGTAACATCGTGCTTGTGGTGAAGTTAAAAACGTCAGTGAAGGAAGCTGGTGACATTTTGCTGCCACAGATAGACAGCAGAGTGACAGAGACAGAAAAGTGAACTCCATCACGCTCACAGCTCTCGTTGTGTCTGTGTCCTTCATTGTTTTCAAAGCTGCCTCTCTCTATTGTAAATATTGTGGATGCTCCGCATAGGCAGCCTTGAAACAGACACCAGTGACGAATTCGTTTTCAAGTATTTCATGCTGTATATTTCGATCTGTGTCCATTATCTTAATTTCTCCATGAACTTCTACTTGTATTGTCTGACAGGCCGGGGGTTCAGAAAGGAATTCGTAAAGCATTGAGTGGATTTGTTTTCTGTATCAGATCTCCCAAAACCAATCAGTGATGAGGTTTTGGTGAATGGTTGTCGTAAATTTCACTCAGTCACTGGACATATTTACAGCCCAGTTTCGTAAAAAAGAAACCCACGAATGCTGTGCATTAATGATACCTCTTACAGTGACAAATGATACATCTTTACAGTGAACTAATATCCATCTTACAGTGACAGTAAGATACATCTTACAGGTGACACTAATGATACCATCTTTAAGGTGACACGATGATACCATCTTACATGACAAGATACCATCTTTACAGGCGACACTAATATACCATTTTTCAAAATGTTTTATTGTTATGTTGTTTCAAAGTCCAGCCGACTGCACAGTCATATCTGGGCTATATCCAGTTCAAAACATACACAGTGCTTCAACGGGAAAAAAGAGGAAAAGAAAATGAAGGCACGTATCAATGCATTCACGCACATAATCTAAGGACATGCCCCTGGCGTTGCCATTCCGTTCAATTTATCGCACAGGAGATTTAAAAACATACCTGAATACAAATTTAAACATAACTAAGGACACTAAAAATATAAATTACCTGAGTTGTTCCGCATATTCATTTCCCTAAAGCCAAATGCACTAAACATAATAATGTACCCAGTTATCAATCCGAAGAAAAACAAGACTTTATCGACCACATACAGGTGAATGGCAGCAAGGCAGACATATAGGAGAAATGACAGAAAGCAAAGGAGGAAGAAAGAAACAAAGAAGTGAAGAAAAAGGAATTTCTAGCACAGAATTTCCAGAAGTGGGATACAATTTATACTGAAAGAGCCCTGCATCCCCACGGGGGAGCTACCATTTTACAGGCAACACTAATGATACCATCTTTACAGGCAACACAAATGATCCATCTTTACAGGCAACACTAATGATACCATTTTACAGGAAGCAATAGGATACCATCTTTACAGGCAATACTAATGATAACCAGTCTTTACAGACAGATACCATTAAGATGGATACCAATTTTACAGGCAACATGAGTGATACCATCTTTACGGGAAGCTACCATCTTTACAGGCAACACTGATGATACCATCTTTACAGTGAACACTAGATGATACCATCTTTACAGGCAACACAATGATACCATCTTTACAGGCAACACTAATGATACCATCTTTACAGGCAACACTAATGATACCATGCTTTACAGGCAACACTAATGATACCATCTTTACAGGCAATCACTAATGATACCATCTTTACAGGCAACACTAATGATACCATCTTTACAGTGATACACTAGTGATACCATCTTTACAGGCAACACAATGATACCATCTTTACAGGCAAACAATGATACCATCTTTACAGGCAACACTAATGATACCATCTTTACAGGCAACACTAATGATACCATCTTTACAGGCAACACTAAATGATACCATCTTTACAGGCAACACTAATGATACCATCTTTACAGGCAACACTAATGATACATTATATCATCTTTACGTAACATAATGATACCATCTTTACAGCAACACTAATGATCCTTACACAACATGACCTACAGCACATAATGATCCTTTTTATAAGCATCCTATAACATCTTTACAGGCAACACTAAATAATACCATTCTTTACAGGCAACACTAATGATACCATCTTTACAGGCAACACTAATGATACCATCTTTACAGGCAACACTAATGATACCATCTTTACAGGCAACACTAGTGATACCATTTTTTACAGGCAACACTGATGATACCATTTTACAGGCAACACTAATGATACCATCTTTACATGTGACACTAGTGATACCATATTTGCAGGCAACACTAGTGAACATTTTTAAGGCAACACTTACGATACCATTTTTACAAGTTTCACTGCATGTCCAAGCTGATAAAGTTGTCAGAAATAATGTTTGACAATGTATAGTGATACTTAACTGTACTGTGCATTGTTTCAAACAGGTTTTGTCATAACTGTTTGTAGACTGCCAAATGGACATCTGTGAGGCCTTATACAAACCAGTCACAAAAGCTTACAATATCATTTATACATAAATGCAAGGTAGACAAATGCGTACTGAATATGCATATGTTTCAAAGAATACTAAACCAGAGATTCAACACTGAACAATATAATGCCAAAATAAACCTTGACTTGTCCAGTTTTAATCCTCAGTGGAACAACTATATGCCAATGTTCTCCTCGTAGAAAACAGATTTTCCTCATGACATGTTCTTGAATATTGATGTACACAATAAAACCATCATTGATTAGAATATTGTCTTGTATGTTTTGTAAGTTATAGGTTGTTCTTTATGTGAACAATATTTGTCTTATATGAATAAATTGATATCATTTCTGTTGCCATATTGTTCGATAATGCTTGATTTTCATTGAGCAAAGGGCTGTGATTTGTGAAACGGGTTCATAGGGGAAATGTTGACATGGGCTAAATCTTAATGTTCATTTTCAAACTTCCTCACGTATAAAATATCATTATGTGTATTCTGTATACTATGCGGAGTTCATGTGTCAACATTGTCTTTTCATATGTGTAAATTTGTTAGTTGTCATTCTTCATTGCCAAATTGCATGTTATATGTCCATTTGTTGTGAAACAAAAAATGAATAAAAAAAAGTTTTTAAAAAAAAAAAGGCACAAAATATTCATGATTATGAACAGAATGTATGTCTTTGCAAGTTGTGAGGTTCAGCTTGACAACTATGGCTATGCAATTACTCAACCAATCACCAGATAACTCAACAAGAGTTGGTCTACTTCTAAAATGATAACAAAGTACTGAACGACTAATTGATTACCAAGGGAATCGACTTTCAAACATAGCTACATTGTTATAAATTGCTCTTGTATAGCACTATTTGGACTCACTCCATATTTCACGCAATCAGACTTTTTTATTGAAGCATAGAGAACTTAGATGTGATAAGGAAGCTGACCACATTCTGTGAATGAAAATAGTTTAGTGAACAGGTCTACCATTCTTTTCACAGATTGAACAGAAGCCTTGTGATACGCAGTCATATTCTCCATACGATAAATGTTAACTGCTACAATAATAATCACAATAATTACAATAACTACCCCCACACGAAAAACAACAGAAACAGTACTAATACTGCTACTGCCACTGCTGCTTTAATGTACTATCTTTAATTCTATTTATTTCACAGGCATATCACACATGTCAAATTTCATACTAAGTGGGAACCACTCTCTCTTTCATAATACGTACGATGTCTCTTTTTTTCTGGGTACTAAAGTCAAAGAGTGAGAACAGACTTATAGTAGATCGTATGAGCAGGGATTGACTGACTTGTGTGGCAACTGTTTGACTCCACTGACTGTTCCTTCTTACAGTAAATCAGTTGGTATCAGGTGTTATTTTGTTTGTTAATAGATACTTTTTCCTCACTGTTGTAGTGTTTGTATCGCTCACTTTGTGTCTGTTGTCTTCATTATGCAGAACCATAGAATCTGCAAAAAAAGATTACGACGTCTTCTTGTTACGTCAGTTCGTGATTTAATAAATTTCTTATTGTAAAGCATTGTGTCATGTTCTTACGCTGGATATGTGGTATTGTTATTTAATTCTCATGAAGACTAGGCATCATGTGACATGATAGACAGATTTCAATTACACAGTTTTTTTTCCTTTCTGTATCCATTGTCTCCATAAATCCAAAAGCTTTTATCTGTACCATGTGACATATCAAAGGTTCAGGTAGGAATTGATAAAGCTGTCGAGTGGATACGTCATCTGCATCAGATTTTCCAAAACATAAATATAGGTGATAAGATCAGAATGAGCAGCAATCAGACATTTAATTACGGAATGAATGTTCAACACCTGGTAAAGGTTTCAGCAGTGGTTGGATTTCAAATTGGCTGCAAACGATATGACGTTGCACTGAAAGTAACATGTTAGGCAGCACATGACATTTCCGCGTTGACAGGTGTTAGAACATTCACAAAACGAATATATGCGTATGACCATGAGTAAACCCTATGTGCTGGTGAGATGTTGAAATTCCGACTTGCTGTGATTCTATATTCAGCTGAAGACGAGGTGCTCAGTCAGTGCTGGTGGGGTTGTGAGAAAGAGACAGGCGCTTTTGAAGACATGGTTGAAAAAAGAAAGCAATTCTTTAAGTGTATGCATTCATTCATTCATTCATTCATTCATTCATTGATTCATATTATTATTATCATTATCATTATAATTATCATGTTTTGCATTAGTCATTTACACGTTTGGTTGATAACTGTGGCCTTTTTTTTTCGTGTTCTGGCCAAGAAATAATAGACTGAAAACAATCCTGACAGATCTAAACATCCTTTACATAAAGACCTCAAAAGTAGACGTGCAGAAAGACAAAACAAAAACAAAAACAAAAAAACATACACGTGGAACAATGACACTTCAACAAACTCTTGTATTCCAACAGCTATAAGTATTTTTAACCATGATCGATTTGATATTTAGTGGAGACATGTGATTAAATTGTCCTTATTTTCATTTAAAAATATTTGATCTATATAGTTAGTTAGTTACTTAGTTATTAGTTAGTTTTTGATATGTCATTTTATGATGGAGTGTTTCCTTGTGTGTGCCAAAGGCGTGGGAGGGGGTAAGACAGAGGCTGGGAAGCTGAGGGTTTCATGAACGGAGTTATGGCACAGACCATGATCGTTGGCTGACGTATTTTGTGGATGATTTGATCTGTTGAGGCATTTTCATTTTCATGCTTTATAAAAGATTTGTTTTTGTGTTTTAAATGTTTTAAAAACAAAGCAGCAAATATTCAAATTCAAGATCAACTCATGGAAGAATTTAATAATCTCCCTGTAGAAACAGGAAATACAGATGCTTAGTGAGAAGTTTTTAAGTACCATGGAATGGCAACGTTAACCAAAGAATGCGGAACAAGAACAGTAGAACAAGGGGAAAGGAAAGCAGCAAGGTGGTAGAACAGAAAGATAGAAAAAATAACAGAGAATCAGAAGTTAACGTGTACAAAGTGCAGAAGACAAGAGATGAACAGGATTTCACTGAGTTCAGGAATGCCAGATGAGAAGCAAAGAGAACAGTCCAAGCATCAAAGGATGACTTACGAAGATATTATGGGAACAGCTGGCAAGTCAGTGCAAGGAGGACCCATGACAACTGTAGAAAAGCACGAAAAGTATGAGTCCTGTGAAGAACCTTTCAACCACATAACCAATAGCAGAGATGGGAACCACTTTGATAAGCAACCATTAGACTTAGAACGAGTACTGTCAAGAACTGCTGAATCCTTCAGATGAAGCCAATCTAGGAACGTTTACACTTTCTTACGAAGGAAATGGGAACTACCAATACTAGAAAGTGAAGTTAAAGACATCATCAGAAAAAGTCCCAAAATCAAGTCATCAGGCGTGGATGGCATAACATCAAAGTAATCAAAGCTTATGAAGACATTAGTGTCAAATAGTTACGCAGAATCTGCAAAAAAGTATGGCAAGAGAGAAAGGTTCCCAAACTGACAACGTACTGTTATGGAAGAAAAAAGGAAACAAATAAGACCGTGGAACCTACAGAAGAACATCCTTGTTGAGTCAACTGGATAAAATGTTTGCAACCAGTTTGCAGCAATGGATAAGGCCTGTTCTAGAAACCCAATTAAATAAAGCCCTAGTTTGGGCTCAGAAGAGGACGAGAATGTACTGAAGCAGCTGAGTGAGAATACAGCAGGAACTTAACATGGCATCTGTCAATCAGGAGAAAGCATTTGATAGACAGAACAGATGCCAGCTGTGGAAGGTGATAGAAGAATATGGAGTCAAAAACCAGATTTTAGGAACCATCATAGCAGTGTACGAAAACAGCCAATGCTCAGTTAGCACGTCAGAGTGACTAACAGAGTGGTTTCCCCTTACCTCGGGAGTCAGAGAGATATGTCTGCTGTCCCCTTTGCTGTTTATCGCATATATGGACAGAATAATTACAGTAGCCAAAGATAATCCTGCTGTTGCCAATGAACTCCATTTTGGTGATGATCAGAACCTCTTCCACAGGAATGAAGAAAAAATGCAACAGCACATCAATAGCCTCAACAAGGCCAGCAAGAACTATCAAATGAAAATTGACATCTCCAGAACAGAGGTAGTGAGTGTCAACAGAAACCCCTCTCTACTAAGTATAAATATTGACCGAACACAATAAAAGCAGGTAGATGAAATCAAATATTTTGGTACATTATTCACACAAAATGCCAGAGGAGACAGAAAAATAGAGACAAGAATACAGAAGACAAATGCTGTTACACACAAACTGCTGCTGTTTCTCTCCCCAAAAAACTCCCAATGGAGTCGAAAGGACAACTGATAAATAGCATAGTTGTCCATCCTCACATACAGTGTCAAACTTGGACTCAACAAATCAATGCAAAGTAAAATCTCTGCATGTGGAATGAATTTACAATGTGAAATTCGTGATCCTCTTCTAGGGAAGAACGTGGTGCCGCAGTGCAGTGCCATCCATTTTCCTGTTTGTGTGTATTTCTGTTTCCATCTATAAACATGGATTTGGCTACAGAAATTAACTTGGGACAATTCCTTCAATGCCGTGGGTCTTTAGCGTGCATTAAGTGTGTGTTGTATACACAGGTCTACGGTTTATCGTTTTCATCTTAAACACAAGCAACAAGACCATCACGTAAAGGATAAACTGAGTGTGAACAGATGATTAATCATATGGTTGATTATACAGATAAATGAGTTATAAGTGGATGGATGGATTAAATTGCTGATTAATCAGCAAGCCAATGTATCTAGCAATCTACCAATCAATCCATCAACCAGCCAGCTAATTTAACCATTTTGGTCAAAAGACCCAACTGATCTTAATCATCAAACTAACCAACCAACAGTTATAGACGTCAGAATACTTTATTACTCAAGGACAGTAAAAACACATGTTCCTCTGAAAATCGGGATTAGAATTAAATGCGATCTCCGCAGAGATCTGTTTAAATCAGGTAATCAGTCACGACGTTGAAACGATCATATATCAGACAGTTTTTATGACAGGTGCAAGAGCCAAGCTGGTTATGAATAACATAAAATTGCTTTTGCAAAGCACTTTTATCCACGCTCTATCAAACACCCATTGCACAGTACATGTAGATGTTTTAGTGGGGCATGGAGAACTCAAGCTGTCAGGCAAGGGCTGACCACAATCATCACAGTCTGCGCTTTCGGTGGGCGTTCATGCTGCATGTTTTCATGTTTTCAATATGTCAGACACAGGATTTAAAGCATCTTGAACATGCACATTTTATGTTTTGTACACGTATACACACGAAAAGGGATTAGGCACCAGTAAATCAGCACACATGTTTTCCTGGGAGATTGGAGAAATCGTCATCCTTTACCTACCAGACCACGGTGTCCAGGCAGATCCAACCTAGTATCATCATCCAAAACAAGTGTGACTGCCCGCGTTCAAGAAAACAGGAACCAGAAAAAACACGAAAGAAGAATACGAACGCGTATTTAATACAACAAGACAAGACAGGCGCAAATTTACGGCCAACTGGCCTTTGTCAAGCGTAAGATTACAGACAAACAAACACCAGATACAAAGATTTTGAGAAAAGACTGAAACTTTCCTGCTGCTGTGTTCCATGTGAGAAAAGGAATAAACTGACTAAGATGACATCATTATGTGTTTTTGATAATTTTTTAATCAGTTTATTCTTGAAATAAACGAATGTTAGTAAATGATTCTAAGCTCTCACATGTTTAAAGCAGGAATCTGAAAATGATTTTGTTTACTTAAACTCTTTGTCAGCATGAAGCAAACATGGACCGCCTTTGAGTTGGGAGTTTGCTCAAGAGAGATTCGTCGAAATCGGACAATGCCATAAACGCTCCACCAAAATCTGCCTGTAATTGTATGGCAGCATCTTCAAGCCTGCACATACCCTATGTGGTGGCAGGGAATAGAAATGTAGACAGGGGCGAGGGGTCACTCTACTCTTGAAAATTGAAACCACGAGAACGATAAAAGCGTCACGATGAGCAGCAAACAGGCCACTTTTTATGTTGCAGGTTAAGACTGAACTCCCGACATCAAACTGAAGTCCACAGTTTTATCTAAATAGTCAGCCAGCAACATATTAAGCTGCAGAACACTTATACTAAACTGCATTAGTCTGGACCAGAAGTTCCCTTGAATGTTTTTCCTTAATTAACAAGTCGTAACGCACAGTTATATTGAAGATCGATGGACGATGTAAATTACTGAGGACCTTCTCACGGTTTTTTTCCGCATCATGAAAAATACTTTGATTTTTGATTTTTAAAATGAAAGAACAACTCACGGTACTATTTTAGAAGAGAAAAATCATAGAAACATAGGTTCGTTAATGGAAAATGATGCACACTCAAAACTTCCACGCGCTCAGAAGTAAACTCACTCAAAGAGAACACGCATGCACTCACACAGACACAGACACACACACACACACACATACACACAAACAACACACACACCACAACACACACACACACACACACACAACACACACACACACACACACACACACACAAATGCACACACACAGAAGCACGCGCAAACACAAGGAAGAGCGCATGCACTCAAACACCTCTAAGCAAATTAGTCCATAATAAAGAATATCATCGATGGATATAAAAATCAACATCACACACACACACACACACAGCACGACTACGTGAAACACAAGAAGCCATGACCACACACACTCGCAAAACTTATAAGATACATCAAAAAAAAATCAAACATACACCCCCACACACACACACACCACACACACATGCACAATGCAACATATACACACAGCACAAACGTGCGAACACACACGCACAACACACAACACACACACGCACACACACACACACACACACACACACACACACACACACACACAACACACACACAAACAAACACACACACACACAAGCACACACACACAACACACACACACACACCACACACACACACACACACACATACACACACACACACACGTTTCTCTAATCACCGGGAAATTTCTCCTTCATTTAAAAGATTACATCGGCACACATTTTCATTTCCAAAGCAAACACACAGACACACACACAAAAAAACTTTCGCTTTGAATAATTAGTTTTCGACCCTTATTTTGACATTTCGAGAAAATCAGAGCAAAGAGATGGAGGAGCATTAAACAGATCATTAAACCGAAAAATACAACAACCCAAAAGAAAAAACAAACAAAAACGCATAAAACAACATCGAAAACACAAACTGGCAACAAAAGAGCAAAACAAACCAGTAAACCTGTCCATCAATAGTTGAACAGTATTAGCAAAACGTGCCAGAGAAATTACTTAAATAACCGAAACGTGAGTGAGTGAGAGAGAGAGACAGAGAGAGAGAGAGAGAGGGAGGGAGGGAGACAGAGACAGAGACAGAGACAGAGACAGAGATAGAGACAGAGACAGAGACAGAGACAGAGACAGAGAGGCACAGAGAGATAAAGAAAGAGAGAGAGAGAGAGAGACAGTGTGTGTGTGTGTGTGTGTGGTGTGTGTGTGTGTGTGTGTGTGTGTGTGTGTGTGTGTGTGTGTGTGTGTGTGTGTGTGTATGTGTGTGTGAGTATGTGTTTGAGTCCCATTTTCAATACTTTGCAATGAGAATATTGTGTTGTGAACTAGATTGCGTTCGCGTCATTTTGCGCCCGCGTGCGCACGTGTGTGTGTGTACGTGCGGTTTGTATGAATGTGGTGTGTGTGTGTGTGTGTTGTGTGTTGTGTGTGTGTGTGTGTGTGTGTATGTGTGTATGCGTGTGTGTGTGTGTGTGTGTTATAGATTTCGTGCAAGAACAAATATCTCTATAATTAAAGTAATGAGTCAAATATTGTTGTATTTCTTGGTGTAACTTTTGTATGTCAAGGTATATAAACGCACCCAGGTATATTGGCACTCCCATGATCTTGAGATCTAAATGTTGCATTCTGCATACAACCCTGACAAAATCAGGGCTGAAATGTAAGCAATACTTAGAAAACGATAAAGACGATGTTTCCATAAGTTCACATCTTTTTGCATG
Source organism: Monoplex corrugatus (assembly GCA_030674185.1). Classification (NCBI taxonomy): domain Eukaryota; kingdom Metazoa; phylum Mollusca; class Gastropoda; order Littorinimorpha; family Ranellidae; genus Monoplex; species Monoplex corrugatus. The sequence goes on along the minus strand of CM060312.1, from coordinate 70,857,306 downwards.
AGGGTTTAATGTCTTTTCAATCATTCATAGCTAAAAAAATTGTTTCTATGATTTGACTTTCATATGTGACCTCCCACCACGAAATCAGTCTTAACTAGCATTTTGGGCATTTTGAGATATACATATCACTGGAAAGTGTAAATTCTGCTGATTATTTTGGTACTTGAATTAAGCTTGTACTCAAACAAATATAGAAGTTTTTGAATTAAGCTTTTACACAAACAAATGTAGAAGTTATGTATGTTTAAAGTCATTAAGTTGTATGACGGCCATTTTGAGAAAACGGCCTGTAAAGTTTTTGTGTGCTCTCCTACACATTTTCCTTAAATTTCTTTATTTGGTGGCTTTGACCCAGTTTGTTTCTAATTTTCGCTGTCATTATCTGAAAGGTGCACCAAAGAGCTTTCCATCAGTATATTAAATGTGCGGGTACTGTACAGGTAACGGTTCATAATAAGAGACAAAAATAGGTACTTTTGGTAGGAAACTGCGTTCTTTCTGCTGCGATCAGTGCATTAAAATACCATTTTAAATTGATTAATAATATTTTTTCAAGAAAAAGAATTCTGTGGGGAATAGATTACAGTCTACAGAAATCAATTTTGAGAAAAAGTCAAAACACTTCAGATAGACCCTCAGTTATCTTTTCAGCTCCTAGTGCTGTTCGACTGACTGCGAGTTAAGACTAATTTCGTGGTGGGAGGTCACATCCATTTTCAGCTTTTTAGCGGGATGTATTTGAAGACTGCCAGAATTTACACGACAGACAGATGCTTTATCTTCAGTTACCCTGGCCGATTACAAATTCTCTGATCACCAAGCTCTATGGCAGATGGTAGGAACTGGAAGAGACTCAGCTACATTCATCATCAGATGATGTCTGACCAGCTATACCACGAACGAAAGAAGAAAGAAGAGAATTACAATAGAAATAACATCCCCATAATATGAAAATTTGCATGTGTTAACAACAACAACAACAACAACACTAATAATAATGATAATAATAATGATGGTGATGATGATGATGATAACAATAATAGTATTAATAACGAAAATGAGAGGGACCTACAAAACCTTGTGAATATAACAGAAATAGAAAGCAAAAAGAAAAGGTTGGCGCTAAATAGCAAGAAGATTGAAGTCATGGTAATCAAGTAAACAACATGAAATCCCCTCATGCAAAATAACAGCAAACGGCACAACCTTGAGACAGGTTGATAAGTTTAATATCTGGGAACGATCATCTCACCAAATGGCAGATGCACATGAGAAATAGCCAGCAGAATCGGCCAAGCCAAAACAGCATTCAAGAAGATGAAAAGCATTCTTACCAACAAATGCCTATCAATTAACATCAGGAAGAGAGTTCTTGAATAATGTATAGAACTGATAATGTTACACAGTTGTGAGGTGTGGACAGTCAACAAGCAAAGCCAGAACAAGATTGATGCAGCAGAGATATGGTTTCTAAGAGGAATGTTGAGAGTTCCATGGGAAGCAAAGAAAATAAACAAGACAGTCTTGATGGAGGCAGACACAAGAAGATCATTGATAAGGAAGATTAGTAAAAGACAGGCAACATTTATAGGCCATTTTATGAGGAAATGTGAATTAGAGCACCTGGTCACAACAGGAAAGTTGGAGGGAAAGAGAGCACCAGGTAGACAAAGGGAGAAAATATTGGACTGACTTGAAGGGTGGCTGAGGACAGAGAGAATGGAAGGTGTGCTTGCATCAACATTGGATAGATGCATATGGAGGGCCATGATCGCCAGCGCCTGTGGCAGGGCACTTGACGATGAGAATGAAGAATAATAACAATAAGTGTATATCCACAGTGTATCTAACAGTGCTCTACGAGCTTATAATTCTACAATACCAAAATAAATGAAACATACATGTAATACATATACAGTATGTCTTTACCCATTAAAGTCATGCACACGCTCTAAATAACGTCCTTTTATATGAAAACAAAACAAAACTACAAGAACGCAGTAAAACGGGATGGGACAGGATCAGTATAACAGTCATGGAGTTCTATACTGATTTGAGACTGCGTGACAGGGCTGTACTCTACGCTTTCTGTCATAAGACGTCCCAGCATCGACCAGGAAATCTAAACAGCACTCTGAATGGTTCATCCATGAAGTGAATAACAGTTGTATGCATGGTTCCAGTCTTCCCAGTAAGCCCACAGCACACTCAACTACAGGTAGGAACTGGCTGGAGCCACAAACTCACACACTTATTCTGATGGGATTTGATACCACAACCAGCCTGTCGTTAGTCTGTTGTGCTAACCACCTCACTACAGTCACTGGTCAACCAACTACTGTTATTTTGTTGTAGTTGTTGATTTTGTTCAAGATGGATTCACCTCACTCAGACAATTCCATATGCGCTCCATTTAAAACTGTCAGTGATAATCTGGCAGAGTCCTTGAAAGGGACAGAGCCCTCCGTGTTTTCAGATCTTAAAATTTAAACGATGGTGTGGGGCTGGGGCCTATGGAACGCTGAGTTCACGCCACCAAACTGTTGGAACATTAACATGGACGGTAAGGACGCCAGTTTTTATGTTGCGGTGTGGACTGATGTTCAGGTCTCAAGTCAATGAATAATGTGACACCTCTACCTTCCGCACCTGCCTCCCACTCCAATATCAAAAATGTGTTTATTACTGGTCAGGCTAGCCCGAACATATTCAACATCAACAAGGTTGTACAATGAGGGGTTTGAAAGGTCTAACGAGAGCATTGGTAAAGAGGTCACGACACTTTGAATTTGCATTCCTTTCCATTATGGTGGTCAGACCACATTCGGTTTAGCTAAACTGTTGATCAAATGCGCAATTCTCGTGTGTATAACACGCTATTAGTTTGAATGGATGGAGTTTTCAGAACTTCCATGTACACGAAATGATACCAAGAAGTGTTTGAATATACACAACAGAGAAGATTTCTGTCACTGAAACATGAACAGTCCTGTCCCTTTCATTTTCTACAGTTTGCATGTGGTAGAAACAGGAAGCTCAGGCAGAGACTTCAACTTTTCCCAGGACCAGCACCACGAGGGCAGCACCCATCCCCTCTCCCTTGTTTCAAATTCATATTCATATTCACTTTTTTAACCAATACTTCAGAAAGGCAAGAAAGCTAATTGGTCTTCAAGCGGTGAGCTGGGACCTGGGGAATCAACATATCTCTCTAATGTTTTATACCAAGGCAACTGGACAATGCCCTGCCCTTCATGATTTTCACCTGCTGTGTTATCTTAAGCGTGTGCAGCCAGAAGACACACGGGCCTGACGCGTTTTTCGTCCCCTTTCGAAAGACTAGATGTTCAGTTTGATTTTCCTGTCAAACTGAAGAGGAAAGTCAAGGTATCTACAGGGAGTGAACCCTGGAACCTTGGGTTTAGTGATTGGCAGGCGAATGTCTGAACCATTCTGCCACTCTTCTCCCTGGTAGAGTAATGAAAAGTAATACAGTTTTTTCCTTAAATTCTTAAAATGTTATTTCACACTGTACGTTTTTTAAGTAACAATTTAAGATAGTAAAATGATATTTGATTCAGTCAATTTGCTATCAAGAGAATTTATTTTCATGCACGGGTGCAACCTGACTCCACGCGCCCATCGTATGTTGTGTGGTCATAAAGATCAAGACTAGACTGTAGAACTGACTAAAGAATTCTTCCACTTATCTGCAGCCTCACATAATATGACTTCGCCTCAATATTCCTACAATCTCTAATTTTGCTGACAAACTGAGAGCAAAGATCTGAAACAGACCTATAATCATCATAGCATTACCAAGGTGTCTACTGAGTGTTCAGTGTAGTTGGTGTGGGGGTCCAGAACCATGGAAAAGACAAATGAAACACATTTGGTGACGACTGTGTCCAGTATCCCAATACAAGCTTTTACTTTACCAGCAGACATTTCTGACTTTTACTCGTTGCCATTAGTTCAGCTTTCAACATGGGTCTGGATCATCTGCCTGCCTATCATTATCGTCATGGGTGTGTTTGGCAATGTCATGACCATCATCCTTATTCATCGATTTCAAGACAACCGTTCTGCCTTGGACCGTTATTTCCTGTGTCTGGCTGTGACTGATCTCTGTGTTAACATCACTGGACAACTCCTGACTGGCTCACGACTCTGACGAACATTGACATGTTTGCACTCCATAATTTTGTATGCAAGGTGGATTTTTACATCCTGAATACAGCCACTTCCTGTTCTGCTTGGTTTGTGGTGGTGATGGTGACACACAGGGCCATGTCTGTGGTGTGGCCACATCGTGTGAAACCTGGTGTGTACAGCAAAGACATCCTGGGCCATCATTGTGACAATCATCGTTGTTTTCAGCATGGCTTGGTCTCATTTACTTTATGGAATGGAACTTTTAGATGGGGTTTGTGTACCAACGAATGATTACTTGCCGTTTTTGGCTGATGTGTGGATGAAAATCAATATGATTGTGTTTCCTTTGCTACCTTCCATATGTCTGATGATCAGTAACATCGTGCTTGTGGTGAAGTTAAGAACGTCATGAAGGAAGCTGGTGACATTTTTGCTGCCACAGATAGACAGCAGAGTGACAGAGACAGAAAAGTGAACTCTATCACGCTCACAGCTCTCGTTGTGTCTGTGTCCTTCATTGTTTTCAGTCTGCCTCTCTGTGTTGTGAATATCGTAGGCACTCCGGCCATAGGCAGCCTTGTAACAGATATCAGTGACGAATTTGTGTTCAAGTATTTTATGCAGTATATTGCGATCTGTGTAAATTATCTTACTTTCTCCACGAACTTCTACTTATATTGCCTGACAGGCCAGAGATTCAGAAAGGAATTCCTAAAGCTAATGAATGAACTTGTTTTCTGTATCGGATCTCCCAAACCAATCAGTGATGAGTTCTTGATGAATTTGTGCCATGATCACCATGCACATGGCACCTGTGACGTTAGTGGATACTGAATTCCTTCCGAGCGCTGAGACGTCATCTTGAGAAACAGAAACTGATGAATAGTTGTTGAAAATTTCAGGCAGTCACTGGACATATTACAGTTCAGTTTGAGTTATAACATGCTCACAAACACACAGCTGTGCACTCATGATACCATCTTTACAGGTGACACTAATGATACCTTCATTGCAAGTTTCACTGCACGTTCAAGCTGATACACTCGTCACAGAAATAATGCTTGACAATGTATAGTGATACTCGACTCATTTGATACTTATGCAGAGAAAAATTATGCAGGATTTTGCCCCCAAAAAAATGGAATTAATAAAAAAATTGCCAATGCTCTGAAGTGCATGGAATCCATTGTGAAAGCAAATGTACGGCAGGAGGGGCATGACAGATGCATTCTATTGCCACCAGACTTAAGCATGGTGAAGTTTGTCCCCCAGTATTATTTTCATTATTTATTAATAAACTAACAAACAGATTACATTTAAAGGTAAACATTGCACACTAGTTCCCAGACGTACTTGATACAATCACACTTTTTTGTTGATGACCATGGGTTCTAGTCTGACAGTTTAACTGAACTTCAACTGCTTACTAATGTATTTTATGACTGTGAGTGATCCTTGGGATTAACTGTCAGTTTGGACAAAACCAAAATTGTATTATTTTTCGTAATGGTGGGTTCGTTACTGTCAAAGAGAAATGGTATTTTGGATATTATCCATTGCAGATTTTAAATGTCTTCAAGTATTTAGGGTATTATGGTCAACCAGCGTGTCTTTTGTTCATATTACCATGAATGATCTTGCAGATCGTGCCAGAAAAGGGATAGTAGCCATTGTAAAGTTGCTCTAGTCAGACCCATTTCTAACACAGTTCTGAAATTTGGGATTATCCACTAGCCAAGAATACATCGAAAGGATATATTTGTTTGCTATTAAGAAATTTTCAACAGGCACTTACAGTTGGAGAAATTGGCAGGTACCCATTATATGTTAATAATTTATTACAATATTTCTATATTTACTCTAATTTTTTATTTATGCTATAAAATCTAATAAAATCAATTTTAACTCGAAACAGAGTACAACATCACACGCAGGAGGCACATTAAACGACAAGCCTGACGATGACCGAACCAATACCACACCATTGCTATAATGAGATGTAAACATTGGAAATTCGAGTATCACTTTATATCAATTTAAATCGTTACAGTGTTATTTTACGAACTGTCAGGTTGCAAGACGGATTGAAGAGGCAGGATTTTTGGCAGAGGGAGAAAAATTGGGTGAGTTTTGACGAGACACATAAGAACAATAAAGTAGATGTTGATAACGGACTGAAGATGGATATAGTTGTTCAGGATGAGTGAACCCAAAACTATAAAATTTACCAAAAGCATTATCATTTATAGTGAGGTTTAAAGCGAAAACTCATCACTGTAGGCATGATATGTCATTGATGGGTCATAACATTATCATTAGGCTGACATATCGTGCTTGCCAGATTAATTTAGCTTTAATTACAATTACACTGGTGTCATAGTTCGGTTAGTAAGTAGTCGTCTTATTGATACAGACCATGCAATCTCTGTGCTCACAGGAAATGCGAAAGTTAGGTGGTACACCTTATCTTTGGTACACAGGGATTGGCAGCAATATGTATTTTGATGTCATTTGTAGATGTGAAATGTTACGGCAAAAGACACAACAGGAACAGTTGCCAATAGTCAATCGAGACAATTTTCATGATTGGCAAGAACAACATTTGAGTTGTTTTCGAAGTAAGATTTCGATCAAGGCCTCTATAACGATGGATCATATTCCGATACAAGGATGCATGCAGTTTTGAAACCAACAAATGTAAGGGAAAGAGATCAATGCTGACTTTAGCCCAAGGTTTTAAGTTGAATCATATAATTGGTACGTGTGTTACATATGGGCTGGTCGAAACTTGAGCTGCAACAAAAAGTTTCAGAAGAGGCCTGCATAAATTAGCACAAAGTTGTCGCCTTACTGGGAGTTTTTGTAGATCATCCAGTGCCTTAATGTCGGGAATTAAACACATGGTGCACAAGAGGGAATAGTGAAGGGAAGATCACAGTTTGAAAAGATGAGAAATAGACGTGGTTGTTTAATAAGGTGAGATGTGCTGGACAAGGATGATTGTGTGGAGGACCGTGCGTGGGCAGGGGTACAGATGAAAAGAAGTGGCCATAGGACAGATCGCATGGTGAGACATACACCCTGATTCGCTTTCTGCTGGCTGAGAGTAATTGCCGTGGATGAGCCAGTTGGTCCATCTGTTCATAAATAAGGTCGGACCAAGAGTGAATGTCAAGTAGAGTCCTCATGAATAATGATGAATCTAGAATGGACACTTTATCTGATTTTTGCATTTTGACTCATGACAGTTCACTGTGAGGACTTTCCGATTCATTTGCAGATGGAAAGATTGTGTGTCTTGATCACCACAGTCAATGTGTTCAGCTGAGGTAGGCGATCTGGGAACTGAGAAATTTTTGCTCACTAGGTAGAGATGGGTTTCGCTGGACTGGATATGGGAAGGACAGGAAAGGCTGTGGTTCAGGAATTTGGACAAGAAGAATCAGCTTTGGGATGGGGCGGTAATCTTCAAGTTACTTTGGGCACAAACAATTTTTGTTCTTCATTGTTAGGGTGTTCTCTTTGTTGGTGACACTACCACCTTCAAAATTTCATGGATCTGTTTCATTCCTTGTTTGTATGGTCCGTGAGTCAACGTCTAGGAATTTATGAGAACAGTTGAGGGCAGAGAAACCTGGAAGGAACCAGTTTCGCAGGTTTTGAATGACATGGATCTGATTGTGTTGAGAATTTCTTCTTGTGAGACTGGGGTAAAAGTAGTAAGAGGTGTGCCAGAGAAGGAAGGGTCAGGTGGGCATGGTTGACAGGGTGTCCTGTCAAGCCTGTCACGAAGAGTTTGTATTTTGGTGGTGAAATACTTGGAGAATACAGATGGAAGTTCTTCATTTGTGTGTTTTGTTGGGAGAGGTAAATCTTTTCGTGTGCCAAGGAGATGATTCATGGTTGTTAAGAGTTCTTTTGAAGAAGAGGCATTCAGGATTTTGGTTTGGAAATAGCTTGTTTTTGCAGATGCAATGAGGGTGGATACTTTTGTTTTAGAGGCTTGGAAAAGTTGCCTATGTACAGTGAGTTTGGATTTGCGCCAATGGCGCTCTGCTCTGCGGCGGGCACGTTTTGCACAGGCAATCTCATGAGTGAGCCAGGGGTAGGGGGGTGGTCAGGTAAAAGACGGGCTGTGGCTGGAGCATGAGTGTCCAGAAGATGGTGGAGAGTAGTATAGAATTCATCGGCAAGGTAATGTGACTTTTCAGAAAGGAGACGGAAGGCATCAGATGAAAATGTGGAGAGGTCGATAGATTTGAGATTGCGTCGAGTCACTGTGCGCGTGGTACGGGAAGGAGGAGAAATGTCAAGAGAACAGAGAATTGCAGAGTGGTCAGATGGAAGGGCTGAAGTTAGACGGGTAGAAAGAACTAAGCAGTTGTCAGTAGCTGAATTGTGGTGATCACGAGAAATGATCCAGTCAAGAATGTGACCTTTTTGATGGGTTGGTTCAGAAATGTGTTGTGTCATATTGTGATGGGACAGAGAGTTGATGATATGTCTTGTGTCATAACGGTGAGTGTTGTCATAGTGGACATTGATGTCACCTAGAATGATGAGATTTCCAGGTAAGAGGCAGTAGTAGTCAAGTAGTTGGTCAAAGTCAGAGAGAAACATGGATGTGGTGAGCTTGTTGGCCGAGCTAGGTGGAGGTCGATAGACACAGGAGAAGGTGATGGGGTGAGGGGTGGAATGGAAGGATACTTCAACGTGCTCGAAAGAAGGATGGGAGAAAGGCAGAGACTGCGAGAAAGATAGGCGGGAATGGAGTGAGTCGTTGTAGAGGATGGCGATACCACCATCTCGGGATAAGCGATGGAAAGAAGCAAGCCTGTAACCACTCAGAGTGAGACTCGCATGTATAAGTTCATGACCAAGGGGGTTAAGCCATGTTTCGGTGATAAAAGCAATGTCAACATGCTCATCTGCGATAAAGTCAGCAATGACATCGGCTTTGCCATCTGTGCATGTTGACTGAGCGTTAAAAAGGCATAGTTTTAGTTTATCAGAGTCACACGGCGGTGGCCGAGGTGGAGATGAAGGCAGCACCGATGGGACAGAAGATGAAGGCGACACCAGTGGGGCAGAAGATGAAGGCAGCAACGACGGGACAGAAGACGAAGGCGGCACCCGCAGGACAGAAGATGAAGGTGGCACCAGCGGGACAGAAGACAAAGGCGGCACCAGCGGGACAGAAGATGAGGGCAGCGCCGGCGGGACAGAAGACGAAGGCGTCACCGGCGGGACAGAAGATGAAGGCGGCACTGGCGGGACAGAAGGTGAAGGCGGCACTGGTGGGAGAGAAGGTGAAGGCGGCACCATCAGGACAGAAGGTGTAGGTGGCACTATCAGGACAGAAGGCGAAGGCGAAGATGGCAGAGGAGGAGACGAAGTTTGCAGCAGCAAGGTCGAGTGCAGGGGCAGTGGAGGAGACGAAGAAGCAGAAGACGAAAAGTGGTGTTGGACTGGTACAGCAGGAGGCAGGTTGTGCCAAAGATGGTGGAGACGTCCAGCACGACAGGATCGCGCAGTGCGGGGCTTACGACACAGCCCCAGTGTTCGTATGCGCTGGTAGACGTCTCCACCGAGGTAGCACTTGCTGTGTTTAAAAAGTGCCAGTCCAATTTGTTTTATAAAAGACGGGTCCATAATTGCGAACCAGTCAGGAGAGGATGATATTTGCAGTTTGGTGTGTGGGTTGGTCAATTCACAACACTTAAAACCAGAGAACACAAAGGTTTGGGAGCTGTAGCGTTGGGCGAACACAGTAGGCTAAAATGTAAACACAGTTCACAGATAAAATGTCCGACTTGAGCGGCTGAATTAAAATGATGAAGAGTAGGTATAAAACTTTAAATCAGATTATCTGGTAAAATATTCAAAATTATAAAAAAAATTACAACACCGTATGTCGGGATTTAAAAGGAACAAACTGATGCAAAATTCAATGCATAAAATCAAATAGAACCACGATAAAATCACTATAAAACACCACACACACTTTTGCTGCCTGCTGGCCGACATCTACTCACATTAATACATTTATACACGATGTATGAAGTTCTGTCGTGTATTGTTTCACGTCTAATTTTTTTCTACTTTATTGCATTCAAAATCAAACCAAATCTAACCCTTTTTAACCTCAATAAGTGTTGTTGTTTTTTTCAAGCATTCACCGGCATGTTGGAGGCACTGATTAAACTTTGACAAAGCCTGACTGATGATCGAACCAATAGCCACCATTGCTATAGAGTGTAAACATTTGAGAATGCTTCGTTTGTATCATCCCATTTATATCTGGCGATTTTAAATCGTTTACCGCCGTTTATTTTTATGAAACTGTCAGGGTTTGTCAATTAGAACGTGTAGTTTAAGAGCAGAGTTTTCTGGCTCAGTCATGTGGAGAATATTACATTTGTTACGTTTTGCTACTAATGAACGAGACACAATAAAATAATCAAATAAACTGTAGTCATTGTGTGATATACACAGACAGTCTGTTGAAGATCCAGATGATTCAGTTCCGTTTGCATTTGGATGATTGAATTCTTCACAAAAGCTAATAAAAATTTCCAAAAACATTCATCTAATTATCAGTAGAGGAGTTTTTAAAGAAACTCATTTCCCCTTTTTATGCATCATATTGTCATTGTTATTGGTGTCATAAGCATTATCGATTGGGTCTGAACACTATGCTTGCCAGAATAAGTTTTAGCATTTAAATTATCAAAATTACAACAGGTGAATCATAGTCACTCGCCAGTTCCATTAGTTGTACACCATCGCATATCTCTGTTACTTCACAAAATGCAAACGTTCAGATGGTAACACCCTACAAGAAAACAATCTGTCCCTGGACCCAACAGGGATTTGGAAACAAGAACAACTATGTTATGAATTTCCACCTGTTCTATTTTGATGTATGTGCACAACTGTTACCCAAAAAATGCAACACAACAGGACAGTCTGCCATAGACGTTATCAGACAATTTTTCTCCTGGATTGTCAAACACAACATATGATGAGTCTAACGTTTCTCGAATACATTTCGTAAAGGCCTCTATACCAACCATGCGATATCATATTTTCCGATCAAGGATGACATGTCGAGTTCATCTTGAATACTTCAACTTTAAATGAAAAGAAAGAATATAATGAACTGACTTTAGCTCCGTTAGATATATTAAGGTTGTAACATATTTATATCACTGGTACTGTTTTAAGCATCATGGCCTGGTCTGAGCTCTGAGCTCTTTGCCAACACAATACCAGTTATCAAGAAGAGTGCTCTGCATAAATTCTGAGCACAAAGTTGCTGCCTTCTTGGTAGTGTTTCTTGTAGACATCCTAGTAGCCATAGTATGCTGGGGAATTAGAGCACATGGTCACAATAGGAAAGCTGAAGGGAAAGAGAACACCAGTTGGAAACAGAGAGAAAATATTGGACGGACTTGTAGGGTGGCTGAGGACAGAGAGGGTGGGAGATGTACTTGCTGAGACAAGGGATAGATTCGTGTGGAGGACCATGATCGCCAATGATATGTGGCAGGGTACATGATGATGATGAGTGGCCATAGGACGTCGGCATGGTGAGGCAGCATGACCACCCTGACCTCTCCGTCCCCTTCTCCTGCTGGCTGGCGGTAATTGTCGTGGTGTGTCCAGTGGTCCCACTCTTCCCAAACCACAAGGTCCTGGACTCAAGAGTGATTTCACAGTAGAGTCCTTTGCATGAATAAGTGATGAATCAGATGTACCTTTATCTGATTTTTTTGCATTTTGACTCTGATGTGGTCACTCTGGTCGACTTCCGATTCATTGGATCAGACTGGACAAGATGCTGCTCGTCTTGATCACCAACAAAATCAATCGTGTTTAGCTGAGGAGAGACACTCTGGGAACTAGAAACGTTTTTCTCTCTAGTAGAGAACTGGGGGTTCTCGTTTCTGGGACTGGACTATGGAGTAAGGGAACAGGAAAGGCTGTGGTCAGGAATTCTAGGAAAGAAGAAATCAGTCTTTGGGATGGGAGCTGGTTGGGAATCCTTCACAACCGGTTTACCTTTGGCACAAAACACACTCTTTCCTTGTTCTCTCAATTGCTTAGTGGTGTTTCTCTGTTGCTGTGGCTAGCCTATCCCACCTTCAAACTTTCATTGCGCATCCTGTTCCTCACTTCCTTGTTTGTCATGGTTACCGTGACGTCAACGCTCTTATGGAACTTTATAGTAACAGGTTGAGGTCTGTCAGAAACCCTGGAAATGGAACCCAGTCTGTGTGTTGCTTCTGTGTCCCTAACATCCCATTATCTCTGCACAAAATATTTTTGTAATATGGTGACCACTTTTGCTGCGGCGTCAAAACCTTTATTTCTGTCTTCTTTCATGCCCTAAATGAGTCTACTGAAACGCCTTGAGTACTGTTCTTGGTGCTCCAGTTTTTGTCTCAAAGCCACTTTATGGCTTAAGACATGATCTTGGTTCTCCTGAATGGTGCCAGTCAGCTTCTCTTTTTCATATGTCCATCGTTGGGGATTTAAATTTGTTAATCAAATGAGAAAATTGCTCTTGCAGTTTAGTTGTTTATGCCATAATGCCTTTTTTAAGAGACAGCAATCTATTTTCTAAACGTGAGGTAAGAGTTCGTGCAGTTGTCATCACATCAGTCAATTTGTTTACTTTACTTTCTGTCACAGCGTTCTGCTTGTACATTTTCTTTTCCAACATAAACATTGACTGCTCTGTAGCAGACACTTAATCGGGAACTTTACTGTCAATACTTCCATGTCGTGGGCCTGGATTAGAGTCTACGTTACCACAGGTAATATATAAATCCGGTCAGAAATACAAGCGCACTGCATGTTACCATTACATCAGTCCATTCCCATCCACACATTGTAAACACGTACCTTCTTTGGATCATTTGCAGGGTGACTGTTTCCGGTTCCTTCATGTACGTAGAGATTGCAAACATGAGCAGCGATACGTGTGTGTATGTGTGTGTGTGTGTGTGTGTGTGTGTGTGTGTGTGTGTGTGTGTGTGTGTGTGTGTGTGTATGTGTGTGTGTGTGTGTGTGTGTGTGTGTGTGCAGGCAAATTTTCTCAGATGAAAGAGCAGATTATAAAGTGAAAAGGTTCAAAATGATATACACTCTTTTTTTTGTAATTTCTGTTTCAATACACGTTTTGCTGCAACTGGAAAAGAATGACTAATAATAATAATAATAATTACAATATTTATATCGCGCTAAATCTTGGTAAATCAAATCAAAGCGCGCTCACTCACCAATCACACGCAGGATCGCACTCAAAGATGAACATTTGTAAAACAATCAATTAAGTCAAAAATAGGCATAAATGTCCATACAATGCTGAAATTATGAACAATGGAAAAATAGCAGTAAAAAACGGCGAAAAAGGCCTCAGAAATTCATTGACGTGGAAAGAGGTGAGTTTTCAAACCTGACTTAAATGCGGAAAGAGTAGATGTGGTCCGGAGCGATAGGGGAAGATTGTTCCACGCAGCTGGTCCTGAGACAGAAAAAGAGCGCTGACCAACGGTTAGGAGTCTAACCTTGGGAATTTGTAGGGTAAGAGTATCAGAGGAAGAGCGCAAGGTGCGAGCTGATGTACGAATTTTGATCTTGTCACAGAGATAGGATGGAGCAGAATGATGAGTAGATTTATAGCATAAGGTGTCTATTTTGTATTTGATTCTATCAGCGACAGGAAGCCAATGCAGAGACCGAAGGAGGGGACTAACATGATCAATTTTTTTCTTTCTAAGGACGAGGCGGGCAGCTGTATTTTGTAAGCGTTGCAGGCAAAGGAGACGAGAAGCTGGTAGGCCAGATAAAAGAGCATTGCAGTAGTCCAGGCGTGACAGAACAAGGGAAGTTACTAGTTTAGATGCAGCATCGGTTGAAAGGAATCGGCGAATGCAGCCAATGCGTCGAATCTGAGGGTAGCATGATTGACAGGTCTGGGTGGTAAATTTCTGCATACAAAGAGATTTATCAAGAATCACACCAAGGTTTTTGACAGAGTTCGAAAGAGGGATGGTGTTGTCTCCGAGTTGAATGTTATTGATTGAAACAGCATCTAGTTTATTTTTGGTGCCTACAAGCATGGCTTCAGTTTTATCTCCGTTTAACTGTAATTTATTTTGGGTCATCCAATTTTGGATGTCAGTGTAACAGCTGGAGACTTCCGACAGAAGAGAACTAAGGTTTTCAGGGCTAGTGCTATTGTAGAGTTGGGTATCATCAGCATAAAAATGGTGTTTCATTTCATGCTGATTAATGATATTGGCAAGAGGAAAAGTATAGAGGGTAAACAGGACAGGCCCGAGTACAGAGCCCTGAGGAACTCCACAAGAAAGCTTAACTGGATCGGACTTAATCCCGTTAACAAGGACTGATTGAAAGCGATCAGACAGATAGGAGGAGAACCAAGACAGGGCGGTACCGTGAATGCCGAAAGTGTGCTCAAGGCGATAGAGTAGTATTGAGTGATCGATGGTATCAAAAGCGGCAGACAGATCAAGGAGTGTAAGCAGAGAGATTTTACCAGCATCAGAAGCAAGAAGAAGATCATCTACTATATGAACAAGAGCTGTTTCTGTGCTGTGATTTACCCGGTAGGCTGATTGATGAGGGTAGTTAAGATTGTTTAGAGATAAATGATCATTCAATTGTTGTAGTACTACTTTCTCAAGGAGCTTAGACAGAAATGGAAGATTTGAAACGGGTCTGTAATTTTTAAGGATGTTAGGATCGAGGTTGCTTTTCTTGAGGAGTGGTCGAACAAGAGCAGTTTTGTACTCAGATGGAAAAACTCCAGAGGTCAAGGATGAATTGATAATAGATGTGATTAACGGCAGAAGTTGGGGGTATATCTGTGAGAAAAGAGAGGCTGGAATTGGGTCAAGTTCACACGATTTGAAACACATTTGCTTGAGGATGGTTGAAACTTGTATTTCAGACACTGGGCAGAAAGAATAGAGAGAGGTGCCCGTGAATGGAGGATCTGGGAGCGTAGACTGAAAAGGAGTTGAATCAAGTTTTGTTCGCAGATCAAGAATTTTGGAAGAGAAAAATTTGGAAAAAGCAGAGGGAAGAGCATCGAGAGTAATGTTTGACGGCAGAGGACTTGATTTGTCGGTTCCAAGTAAATCGGAAACGGTGGCAAAAAGAATTTTTGTGGATTTAGCTTCAAGAATCTTTGAGGAGAAATAATGGATCTTTGTTTCAGCGAGGAGATTGGTGAACCTATTCCGAAAAGACTGGAAAATTTGACGGTGGATTTCAAGTTTTGAAGATCGCCATTTACGCTCGGCCCTACGACCTGCACGTTTAAGGTCACGAAGTTCAGGTGTGTTCCAAGGGGCACAAGGGCGGTCTGGCAAAACACGGGTAGAAGGAGGGGCATGTTTATCAAGTAGCTGACGAAGAACAGATGTATATAAACTGGCAGGGTCAGTGGAATCATTGACGGAAGAAAGAAGGTTGACTGCTTCGGTGGTGAAGACATTTATGTCAATAGATTTAAAATTTCTACGAATTACGGAACGTTTATTTCTCTGATGTTTTGAAAGATTAAGAATGGCATGAACAGCAAAGTGATCGGAAGAGAGTTTGTTTGTAATTGTAGTTGAAGTTAGCAGCTTGTCAGAGTCACGGGCGATAACCCAATCGAGGATATGCCCTTTCTTGTGTGTCGGCTCGTTCACGGATTGGGAAAGTGAGTGGTTGGCCAGAGAGAGAGAAAGGCGCTTGATGTGAGGAGAATTTTTATTGTCAAAATGAAAATTAAAATCACCTAAAACGATTAGTTTGCCTTTTCTGAGAGAGTAAAAATCAAGCAGAGATTCAAATTCTGGGTGGAACATGCTGTCAGTCAAGTTGTTTGTACTACTATGGGGAGGGCGGTAGAGGCATGAGAAATTGACAGTCTGATCTGGGGTGTTGAGGACAACTTCTACAGATTCAAAAGAGAAATGTTGAAAGGGTAAGTCCTGACTGAAAGAAAGAGATGACTCTAAAACATCCCTATACAAAACAGCAATGTCTCCACCAAGAGAAAAACGAGGAAAAGATTTAATTTTGTAACCAGGAGGAGTTAGCTGTTTAATTTTTGGTTCATGGCCTCGTGCTTTTAACCACGTTTCTGTAAGTAAAACTAAATCAAAATCATGTTCAAAAACATAGTCAGCAATGTAGTCAGCTTAATAGCTGACAGCAGTACAATTTCGAGCTGAAATATAATCTTATGAAACAAAAGATATCAAATGATCTTATTATTCGTGCTAAACAATATGTCGAACGTATTATACCATACCGTGTGATGCAATAAGAAGTGTTGTGAGAGTAAATCTCCATATTATATCCTCAGCAATTATATGATGATAATTCTATAAATAGTCTATACCACTGTGGCAAGAAGTAAAAAAAGGAGTTAGAAGAAAGACAGTGGGTACAGTTTATGGAACTGATCAAGATGAGTGAGTGCGCGTACAGCCAAAAGATGACATCTCAGTTTCAGTTTCTCAAAACATTTTTGGGGGGTTGAAATAAATTCCATATGCTTTGATGGTACTGATGCCATGTAATGAGAAAATCCAAAAAAGATCATGGCATAAGTTTCAAGCCTCTGTCGGCAAGGTCGTGAGATCCTACATAGCGTATAGGTTTTATATCTTTCATTCCTATCAGTCCATCAATTGGACAATCTATGTTTCATTCAAGTGGAATATGTATCTCACACACTGTAATGTTAAAATGAAACTGAGAAAAAAAAACAACACGCACACACAACCAGCTGTATAGTACACACTCACTGCAAACGTCATATTACAATCACATCCCAGAAATCACTCCCCAATCTATACGATACATAACCTCATCAGCCCACCAAGATTACATTATCGTCTCCATCATTCCAACTGCTCTGGTATATCCTCCGGTTTCGACTCAGAAAACAAAACAAACATACAAGAATCAAAAACAACAACACGCCAACACCAACACCACCAAAACCATCACCACCACCAACACACACACACACACACACACAAACACACACACACACACACATACACACACACATACACATACACTTACTCACTCACTGCAAAGAAACAAAAAAGTGTTATCATAAAAAGTGCACCATGACAACCTATTTTTGTTGAAACTGAGAACACAAACAAGTTGATTACCAGCAACAAATTAGTAACCGGGGCCTTCTTGCAGTTTCTAGTATTCTGCTGGACATAATGTTACAATAGTATCTGACCATGTCTAGCAAAGCCACATTCAGACAGTCCACACACCCTGTCAGTAAGGCTGCCTGTTACCAACTGGCTCTGACTGACACAACAAATACAGCCACACGCAGGTGTAGTACAACGGTTTTAGTCACATGATGCGACACCAGCGTGATGCCTTATCTCTATAATCTCAATCATGTCGAGTACACGTTAGTACCTGTTTGGCTGAAACATATTTCTTACAAAAGATAAACTGAAGTTGGTGACACATTTTCATCCTGACACTCTATAACTAACTCTAATGTTCAGTTGTAACTTACATAATTTATGATGATTGTTAGCATATGATGATGATGATGACGACGACGATGATGATCGAGATGCTGATGCTGATGATGTACAATGATTCATTTGCAATGCAATACAAGATTACATCAGTCAATACAATCGAGCCAGGTCCTAGCCATGATGTTTCTGAATATATATCATCTGATATTGCCTGCCTATCATTATCGTCATGGGTGTGTTCAGCAACTTTATGACCATAATCACTATTTATCAGGTTCAAGACAACCGTTCTGCCTTGGACCGTTATTTTCTGTGTCTGGCTGTGTCTGATCTCTATGCCAACATCACTGGACAACTCCTTGACTGGCTCACGATTCTGACGAACATTGACATGTTTGCACTCCATGATTTTGTGTGCAAAGTGAATTTTTACACGCTGAATATGATCGTCTGCTGTTCTGATTGGTTCGTGGTAGTGATGGTGACACACAGGGTCATGTCTGTGGTGTGGTCACATCGTGTGAACCTGGTGTGTACAGCAAAGAAATCCTGGGCTATCATTGTGACCATCATTATTGTTTTCGGTATGGCTTGGTCTCACTTATTTCATGACATAGAAGTAACAGACGGGGTGTGCACATCAAAGAATTACTATTTGCCATTTCTGGCTGACATATGGATGAATATCGAAATCGTTGTGTCTTCTGTGCCACCTTTCATCTGTCTGATGATCTGTAACATCGTGCTTATCTTGAAATTAAGATCGTCAGTGAAGGAAGCTGACGACAAATATGCCACCAGGGACAGAGAGCAGAGTAAGAGAGAGAGGAATGTGAACTCCATCACTCTCACAGCTTTCGTTGTGTCTGTGTCCTTCGTTGTCTTCAAACTGCCTCTCTCTGTTGTGAGTATCATAGGCGCTCCGGGCATAGGCAGCCTTGAAGTAGATAACAGTGGCGAATTCACGTTCAAGTATTTTATGCTGTACATTTTGATCTGTATCCATTCCCTCGATCATTCCATGAACTTCTACTTTACCTACAAGGCCAGAGATTCAGAAAGGAATTCCTACAGTTAATGAATGGATTAGTTTTCTGCATAAGATCTCCCAAAACCAATCGGTGATGAGTTCTTGATGAATGGTGCCACACATTTCTCTCATTGACTGAACATACTCAGCTGGTGACGAACACTACGACAATTCAGTTTCAGTGTTAATTTGCTCACAAAGGCACTACTGTGCACCAATGATGCCTTCTTTACAGGCTACACTGCATGTCCTAAGAGGCAAAAACTCGTCACAGGAATCGTGTTTCACAACTTAGACTGATATTCAAGTCTGCCATGCTTTATTTCTAACACATTTCCTCACTAAAGTTTGTGGATTGCCGAACGGACGTGTCTTTGGCTATCTACAAACTCTGGTGAAAAAAAACAAATCTGCCATGCAAATAATCATGATTATGAACAGAATGCATGTCCTTGCGAGCCACGATGCTCAACTTGACTATGACCACAATTAGTCAGCCATTAACCAGGCACTCAATCAGAGTTGGTCTGCATCTACAATGATGAGCAAAGGACTCAACCACAGATCGATTACTTGGTCAATCGACTTTTAAACATAGCCATGTTTTTATAAATCGTTCTTGTAAGCCTCATGTGGACTGATACCGCATTACACATAGTGAGACTTTTAGTCAAACAGGCTGGAAGACTAACGCTGCTGGCGAGCAGACCACATTCCACTATGTTGTTGTACATCTGTATCTTTAGTGGACGTGGATGCTGGATGTTTTCATAATTCCAAAAGCCAGCAACTTACATGTATTACATTATTTTTTTTATGTGTATGTTTGATATTCTGTATGTTTGATGTATCATTTGCGAACAACACTTGATTGAAGGTGTAACTTTCAGCAGTTTCAACACGAGTGAAACTTTCCAAATAAGGCACAAACTGTCATGTACATCTACCAACATAGTGTATCTCCTCCACTGCGATATCTGCCCTAAAACTCAATATATAGGACAAACGAAGAATTCTCTCAAAACCAGATTCTACCAACACCGGTCAAACATCCAAAACAATACAGGCACTCAGGTCACCAAACACTTCAACCAAACTGGCCATTCGCTTCAAAACTTGAAGTGTATCGCAGTGGAAAAGGTGCACTCTGAGAACCTGGACACCAGACTGAGGAGGGAGTCTTTTTGGATGAACAAAATGAAAACCATATTTCCTCTGGGCCTGAACTCTGTCAATTGACGTCACAACAATATCGAGTCAAAACTACGTAATGTAGCCTACGTAAAATATTCTGATGTGTTTGTGTAGCATATCGTAGTCAGTGACTAAAGTCCCCTTGAGGAAGGCGGGTGTACCGCCGAAAATTTGGGAAATTTTTACATTGATTTGTTGCCTTTTCTGTGCACATGCTGCTTGAATTATATATATATATATATAATATATATATATATATATATATATATATATATATATATATATATATATACATACATACATATATATGTATATACATATATATATATATATATATATATAGATAGATAGATAGGTTGATAAATAGATAGATAGATAGATAGATAGATAGATAGATAGATAGATAGATAGATAAATAGATAGATATATACATGAAGACGATTTAGCCACCAGCATGTCTGCATAAATATTGGTCTGGGAGATCAGAAAAATATCTGCCTTTTACCCACCAGGCGGAGGTGTCTGGGTGTATCAAGCCGACGACCTTCCGATTGATAGTGTGACGTTTATCTATTTGACTACCATACCTGTCATATCAATCAGTGATATTTGCTTTCAGAAGACTGGTCCTGCAAATATCCAATCTCAGCTATCTCCATCGTCGTGGACGACGGTGGAACCTCCACTCTTTATCACGAAGGATCGCCAGTCGACATGGTCTTTGCTCCTGTGTATGATGCCATGGAGCCCCAGTTTGCAGGCGTCATGAAGGATTTTGCTGGCCTTTCTTGTTTTCTCTTTGCCTTGATTCTCCTTTGCAGGACTGATGTCATCAGGTCGGTTCATATATTTCTGTTCATGTGTCTGATACACTTCAATGTTCTTTTGTTGATCTTTGGGAGCATATTACGTTGGACATCTAATTCCTTTAGCATGCTTTCATTGGTTCTTTTCTCTATCGATTTTACTCTGAGAAGACGCCTGTAAGACTGCATTTCTGTTGCAGTTATTTTATTTTCGTCATCTTTCTTCAAAGTCCAGGCTTCACAACTGTACGTGGCAACAAGCCAAATTAAACAGTGCAAAGTTCTTATTTTCAGTTTCGTTGGTATGCTTCTGTCTTTCCATATATTGTTCAACTGGATCACCCTTTTGCTTCATCATCATCAGGTGCCTTGCCGCATGGCGTTGGCGATTATGGACTCCCATCTGTCTCTATCACTTGTTGCCTCAACCTTCTCTTCCACCCTCCTTGTCCCCAGCCACTCTGCAGGTCCTCTAGTATCTTCTCCCTGGGTCTACCCGGTTTTCTCTTTCCCTCTAGCTTTCCCATTGTGACCAGGTGCTCCAATTCACCTTTCCTCAAAAAATGGCCTATAAATGTTGCCTTTCTTTTCCTAATCTTCCTTATGAATGATTTACTTGTGTCTGCCTCCATCAAGACTGTCTCGTTTGTTTTCTTTGCTGTCCATGGAACTCTCAACATTCTTCTCAGAAACCACATCTCAGCTGCCTCAATCTTGTTCCAGCTTTGCTTGTTGATTGTCCACGCCTCGCAACTGTACAACAGTATTGGTTCTATATAACATTCAAGAACTCTCTTCCTGATGTTATTATTTGATAGGCATTTGTTGGTGAGAATGCTTTTCATCTTCTTGAATGCTGTTCTGGCTTGACCGATTTTGTTGACCACCTCTGATGCGCATCTGCCGTCTGGTGAAATGATCGTTCCCAGGTATTTAAACGTATCAACCTGTCTCAAGGTTGTGCTGTTTGCTGTTATTTTGCATGAGGGGATTTCATATTGTTTACTGATCATCATGACTTTAGTCTTCCTGCTGTTTAGTTCCAATTTGCTTTCTATTTCACGTATATTCACTTTCTGAAATTAGCACGGTGTCATCTGCGCATCGAATGTTGTTTATCATTTTCCCTCTAACCTTTAATCCGGGGTCTTCCTCTAGGTTTCTCATGATGTTTTCGCTGTAAAGTGAAAACAGATCTGGTGACAAAACACAACCCTGTCTGACTCCTCTTTTGATGTTTTGGAAAGAGTTTATATCGTTTTTTATTCTCATTGCAGCTGCTTGTTCCCAATACTTATTTCTGATTATTCGTAGATCTTTTCCATCAATATTGAGTCTTTCTAGCTGGTTGATCAATTCTTCATGTCTTACCCGATCGAAAGCCTTGGTATAATCAACAAAGCATAGATATAAATCCTTGTTCATCTCGATTGACCTCTGTATGATAGTTCTTAGGATGTATATGGCATTAATAGTTCCTTTCCCTTCCACAAATCCACATTGTTCATCTGCTATTTCTCCTTTTATTCTATTTTTTTTTTGCTTGGCTACGTTTATTCTTCATCTGATGTCCTTGCTGCAAGATCCTGCGTTGGTTTTGACAGGGCCTAAGTACTTGAAGTTGTCCAGCTCTGTTTTATCTATGTAGGCTATATGCTGTGGCCGGTTAGCTGATCCTTCTATGTGCATGACTTTGGTCTTTTTGGCATTCGGTTTCAGTCCTGCATTGTTTCCTGCAGCATCTACTTGATATAGAATTCTTTTCATACTTATGTCTCCTGCTAATAGAGCGGAGACGTCAGCTTATCTTAGGTTGGTCATATTCCTTCCTCCTATTTTTACTCTAACACCTTCTGTGTCTGCCTCTCTCATTACTTGCTCTGTGTGTATGTTGAAGAGATGGGGCGAGAGAATGCAACCTTGCCGGACTCCTTTATTGATGTTGAAGGAGTCACAGTGTTCTCTGATCCATCTGACTGTTGCCTGTTGGTCTTGGTAGAGAGATGGTAAGAGTGAGATCAAGTGTCTTGAGAAGCCCGTCGTTGACATGGTTGTGAACAAGTGGTTGTGTATAACACCGTCAAATGCTTTGCTGTAATCTGCAAAAATGATGTAGGCTTCTTTTTCAGTGTTCCTGATCTTCTCTATGAGTATATGTAGTACAAAGAGCATGTCTGTTGTTTCTTTGTTTGTTCTATAACTTGCCTGGCAGTCTGAGAGCAAATACAACACTTTTATTCTAATGTTTTCCTCTCAACAAAAACACTATTCTAGGAAAGAAAACTTGATGCTGCTAGACAAATTGCAAATTTAAACATGGATACTGTAAATGTCGTCATGTTAATTGAAAACAAATCATTCTTATATAGTGCTATTTTACAAATTCATTTAAACTCATTGTGATATACATATTTAGCGAAACACAAAGTGCATTACAAAGACACACAGACAGGCTTCGATTTGAAACTTATGTTCATCTCAATCAAGTGTTGACTGGCAAAGACAGAAGAATCTGAGCTGTGTTCTGAGCAGCACGTGGGCAGTTTATACTGAGTGATGCAAATGTGTGTGTGTGTGTGTGTGTGTGTGTGTGTGTGTGTGTGTGTGTGTGTGTGTGTGTGTGTGTGTGTGTGTGTGTGTGTGCGTGTGTGTGTGAGGTGTACATGGGTGTGTGTATATGTGAGTTTGTTTATGTCTTTGTGTGTGTGCGTGCTGAACGCCATGTTTGGAAAGTTATCTACTGCTTTTTTTTTTTTTTTTTTTGTGCTAATCTTGTGCATTTATTATTTGTTGTCTCTTGCATATGGTTGACAGAGGCCAGTTGTCCGAAAATGTGTTCCTGTCTTGTTTGTTCTATCAAATACGCGTTCTAATTCTATTTTTGTGTTTTTCTGTTTCGTTAATGTCTAACCATACATAGGCATTTACCTATGGTCATAAACACATACATACATGGATGATTATACGATGCCACGTTCAGAGGCAACCATGATATCATCAAAGGAATACCTGGTTGAGTAGGTAACCTTTAACTATGACTTGAAATGTCAAAAGGTGGGTAAATCCCTCAGACTAGTCAGACGTGAGTTATAATAATGATAATAATAATAACAATAATAATAATATAATAATAATAATTTAATACTACTAAAAATGATGATGATGATAATGATAATAATAATAATGATAATAATAATGATAACAATAATAATAATAATAATAATAATAATAATAATAATAATGGTGATGATGATGATGTCATTTGCAAGGCGCCAAATCTTGATACAGGAATGAAACCAAAGCGTACACTCTCGTCCTTCACCAAAGCAATTACCCAGCAACAGCCGAACGTCCATGACACAAAACACACACAACTTGGGAAGGAGAGGACAGAAGGACAGTGGGGCAAATGGATGAGCACGTAAAGGGGGAAAATCACTGCTGGACAGAAAAGTACGTCTTCAACCTAGACTTGAAGGAGGACACAGAACATGACTGTCAAATAGATGGGGGGAAATCGTGCCAGTTTATGGACCAGATTAAGAAAAAGAGCGGCGACAGACTGTAGAACATCTGTATCGAAGAAGTTGTAAACAACTAGAAGCAGAAGCATGATGGCGAAATCAGGCAGGTGTGTACATTCGGAGGTGGTCACAAAGATAATTAGCTGCAATACCTCTCATACACTTGTAGCATAATGCATTCATTTTATATGAAATTCTTTGAGAAATTGGAAACCAGTGGAGAAAGTAAAGCAGGGGGGTGGCCTGGCCTGATCATGCCTTTTTATAAAAGAAAGACGGGCCACGGAAGTATGAATACGCTGGAAGCATGCAGCAGAAGAAGCAGACGAGCCAAAGAGCATAAAATTACAATAATCTATGCAAGACAGGATCAGAGAAGTCACAAGTTTAAATGTTGCTGAAGCTGAAAGATAATGGCGAATATCACTGAAACGTCACAGATGACAGTAACAAGACTGCCAAATGTGGGTGATGAATTTCCGCATAAAGAGTTTAGGATCAAATACAAAGCCAAGCTTCCTGGTTGAATCAGAAAGTATGATAGTGTTGTTACCTAATCAGATAGAGTAAAGTTTTTCAGTGGAAAGTTTGTGCTTCTGCCATTGCTTTTACAGCTCTGGTCCTCTCCTTCTTATAAATGTAGAGCTATTTCATGAGATCCTATGCAGATTTGCCTTCATACATCAATGCTCAAACTCTTAAGGCGAGGACTTTGCTTGGGAGCTAAGTACTCTCAAGTTGCTGGCTATATCGGCATACTTTCCACTGTTGTATGCGTGGGTTTCTTGCATTCTCTTTTCATACGACACTGCAAATTCAATTCAAATCATTTATTTTGATGAATAGGAATAGAGAACTATATCCGGCCTTATGCCACCTTTGCTGATAGTTTCTGTGTACTTTGTTTTCATTCTGGAAGATCTCCTGTGCACAACCAGCCATTCATTCCATCCAGTAAATCTCGCGTCGCGTCCATGCTCCAGATGTCACAGCTTTTCCAGGCCACAGTTTGCTGCATCCTGCTGTATAAACAGTTGCCGGAGCTTCTGATGGCATTTTTCCCTTGGCAGTACTAATGCTACCGCGATCTCTTCAAGCAATTTACTGTGCCTCTCTGCTTCCTCTAGCAATAGACTGTACTCGTATAAATTCAATCGGATTTTTAACATGGCAGCTTCCAAATGAGAGAGCGCTTTACTTTTATTCTGGGTTATTCGTATCTTTCCAAAAAGCCAACACGACCCAGGATGGTTGATATATTTTAAATAAGATGATGAAAAAACACATTTTCCACCAGCCGGTTTTGGTTCAAGGCGCTCTATCCTCATCCAAGTCTTTCTGTGATATCGAAGAATAAAGCAATTCACAATAAAACTTGAATGAATGATTAACGCCGTTCACATGTCAAGCTTAGATCAGCATTAGCCGTGTTCTACCATAAGGTTCTGGAGATAAAAGCCGAAACACTTGCTTCTGGATCCCCACAGACTTTCTTACTACTGACACATGGCTAGATCACTGACTACTGGGATCAGCCTGGATGACACTGGGAAAGACTAGATTTACGGGCTCTGTGGGTTAGCTCCCCATCTTGCCTTTCTTCAATTATCCTCTATTTTCATAAATAAAGTTGCTCCAAGGATTCAACGAATGAGGGAGAGAATGATGAATCAGTCGGCGCCATCCCATCACAACTGGAAATCCACAACAGGTCATGAATATAAGACAATATGGAATTTCCATGTGTCTGTGGAACGAGATTCTCTGTTAAGCGTAGCATGAAAATCCACATGGAAAAATAACAAAACAAAACAAACAAAACAAAAAAACCGCTGTGGAAACGCTCTGATCAACGAACAGCAGTGCTCTATGCCAGCAGATTAGATGTCAGAATACTAAGGCCAGAAAGCAAACCACAGTGCCAAGACATCCACGCTGATGGCTCAGGCGAGAATGTACAGGCTTTTGGTGCTAAGCGCCAGAAACTGAACTTGCCACCAGCAAGTGCAAAAGAGGAATGGGAGGGACTGGATACACAAACAGTCCAAAAACTGGATGTGCTGATTGGAAGAAACACCCTGCAACATAAAGTGGCCACGTTTGGAGATACTGTATATGCAACATGTAGGGATGCCTATACAGTGAAACAACCAAAAGTAAAAAAAATCCTCCTCAAAGATCTAGACGCCAGCGTCAAATGGAAGATATCCGAAGAAAGAAAAGGATTTTGAGAAAACAAACGAAGGCTGCTTCAGAATATGAGAACGGGCGGGGGTTAAAAAAACTGGAAAGCCTGGAGGCGAAA
>CM060312.1:70778236-70825736 GCA_030674185.1 Monoplex corrugatus | reverse complement strand
TTGTAAGAATTCTTTTCATCTTCTTGAATGCTGTTTTAGCATGGAAATCAGAAGACCGAGAAGACCATGTTGATGGCCAGCCACGACAACACCATCACTGCTGAAATAATTATCCAGGGACTGAAACTAGGAAAAGTCTAACAATTCATTTACCTAGAATCCATCATTAGTAATGAAGGATCCAAACCAGTCATCCTCTCAAGGGCAGCAAAGACATCAGCACTATCCGGGTTGAAAACTGCACGGAAGGACAAGACCATCTCCATGAAACACAAAATCAGACTATTACGTGCACTGGTATAGTTCATCTTTCTAAGCATATGAGACATAGACCTTCACAGCGGATTTGGAAAAGACGAATCCAAGCCATGAAATGAGATGTTATCGCCAGATACTTAACATCAGATTCAGTGAACTTAACCCAAGGGCCAATGTATCAAACCATCAAGCAGCACACTGGATCATATAAAGATATGCTGAAAACACTTTAAAAAAAAACTAGGTCAGCATGGCATGTAACAAGATCCAGTTGTCTTACTAAATCACTCCTCCAGGAAACTGTTGAAAAAGGTAGACGAAGGGGGAGATAAGGGAAGAAAAAAAAAGACGGAATTACGACATTGTGGAATGGTCAGAAAAACCATTTGGCACACAACCGACAGAGCTGGAGGCATCTGCTGAACAGTTCTTCGACGCGTCGCCCCCAGTGATTCTACACAAGTTAATGGATAAGAAGAAGAAAATATCCATGGCAGCAATTTCAGACAGACAGAAGGAAGGTACTTATCATAAAACAATTCAAATCAAACTCTAAGTCGTGACAATTTGCGAACAGTTGTATTAAGAACGATTTGAACCAAATGAATACGCTCGATGCCTTTAGTTTGAAAACATATTTCAACATCATAACATAATGCTAAAAAATCAAAAAGCCATTTCTGTACGTCGTAAGAAACACAGACATTCAGAGAACAGGTGAAGGATAGACACTGCATATAGACAAATATATATATTCGTGTATATATTTTCTGTGGCAAAAATTCTAATTCATGAATCTATAATAATAGATCATTATTACATAACGCTATTCTATGAAGAAACTTGAAGTCTCTACACATTACACACTTGCAAGACACAGAGTGTAATACGCGAAGAAGTGCTGGTATCACACACACACCCCACACACACACACACACACACACACACACACACACACACACACACACACACACACACACACACACACCTACACACACACACACACACGCACACACACACACCAACACACACACACACACACAAACACACACACACACACACACACACACACACACATCACACACACACACACACACACACAACACACACACACACACACACAACACACACAACACACACTACACTCACTAACGATACATACTCACAACGGATCACACAACAAATAGATACACATACCCTATGTTCGTGTCAGCACACAAAGCCAGAACAAGCTTGAGGCAGCCGAGATGTGGTTTCTAAGAAGAATGTTGGGAGTTCCACAGACAGCAAAGAAAACACACGAGACAGTCTTGAGGGAGGCAGACACAAGAAGATCATTGATAAGGAAGATCAGGAAAAGACAAGCAACATTTATAGAACATTTTATGAGGAAAGGGGAATTAGAGTACCTGGTCACAACAGGAAAGCTGGAGGGAAAGAGAGCACCAAGTAGACCTAGGGAGAAAATATTGGATGGACTTGCAGGGTGGCTGAGGACAGAGAGGGTGGAAGATGTACTTGCGGCGACAAGGGATAGATTCATATGGAGGGCCACATGATGATGATGATGACCTATGTTCACATACATACATGATTTCACAATGTCACATGATCAGTAGTTGTAAGTGACAGTACACACTGGTCGAGGAGTAATCATGGCATCAGTAATGGAAAGACTGAGAGAACAGGTAAGTCTGTAACTGTGACTAGAAGTGAGAAATGGTGAGCAGATCTTTCAGATCAGTTCACAGCAAGTTAAAAACAAAAAACAAAACAAAAACGGCGCAGTGAAACTAGGTGAACGTTCTCCAGCACAATGTATTAAGCATAACTTCAGTACACTGTATTAAGCATAACTTCAGTACACTGTATTAAGCATAACTTCAGTACACTGTATTAAGCATAACTTCAGTGCACTGTATTAAGCATAACTTCAGTACACTGTACTAAGCATAACTTCAGTACACTGTATTAAGCATAACTTCAGTGCACTGTATTAAGCATAACTTCAGTACACTGTATTAAGCATAACTTCAGTACACTGTACTAAGCATAACTTCAGTGCACTGTATTAAGCATAACTTCAGTGCACTGTATTAAGCATAACTTCAGTGCACTGTATTAAGCATAACTTCAGTACACTGTATTAAGCATAACTTCAGTACACTGTATTAAGCATAACTTCAGTACACTGTATTAAGCACAACATCAGTACACTGTACATGTATTAAGCATAACTTCAGTACACTGTACATGTATTAAGCATAACTTCAGTACACTGTATTAAGCATACTTCAGTACATTGTATTAAGCATAACTTTAGTACACTGTATTAAGCATAACTTCAGTACACTGTATTAAGCATAACTTCAGTACACTGTATTAAGCATAACTTCAGTACACTGTATTAAGCACAACATCAGTACACTGTACATGTATTAAGCATAACTTCAGTACACTGTACATGTATTAAGCATAACTTCAGTACACTGTATTAAGCATACTTCAGTACATTGTATTAAGCATAACTTCAGTACACTGTATTAAGCATAACTTCAGTACACTATATTAAGCATACTTCAGTACACTGTATTAAGCACAACTTCAGTACAATGTATTAAGCATACTTCAGTACACTGTATTAAGCATACTTCAGTACAATGTATTAAGCATAACTTCAGTACACTGTATTAAGCATACTTCAGTACAATGTATTAAGCATAACTTCAGTACACTGTATTAAGCATACTTCAGTACAATGTATTAAGCATAACTTCAGTACACTGTATTAAGCATACTTCAGTACAATGTATTAAGCATAACTTCAGTACACTGTATTAAGCACAACTTCAGTACACTGTATTAAGCATAACTTCAGTACACTGTATTAAGCACAACTTCAGTACACTGTATTAAGCACAACTTCAGTACAATGTATTAAGCATAACTTCAGTACACTGTATTAAGCACAACTTCAGTACGCTAGTTGTGTAGGACAGTAAGGAATCCTCAGAGTAGCTGAAAAAAATGTGTCTTCACCTAGTTGATAATTGATATACAGCTGAGCATTTGGACATTGACTGGGGGGAGGGGGTTCTGTCATGGGAGTAGAGTTTATACAGAATAGCTAGTTGTGTTGTGATTCAGATCTTTATTCATTTATTTATTTATTCACTTTATGTATATGTTCCTTTTATGAAGGTAAGATACACACATACACATGTTATTTGCATGTAACCCAGTGGTACGCTGATAAAATACCAGTGTAAAATGTAGACTAGGTAAAACACAGTCTAGGTAGGGTCTCAGGACCTGGCCAGCACATGGGTTTACGTGCAGGCTTAAAAATTTTAAGACATGTGCTATGATCAATATACACATGGCACCTGTGACGTTAGTGCATATGGAATTCGTTCCGAGCGAGGAGACGTCATCCTGAGAAACTGAAACTGAAACTGTAACAGAGTAGCTGATAAACAAGTAGAAACATAATTTTTTTATATAAACTTTATTCTAAGAGCTGACAGTTCAGAGTGATTTGTATGAAAAGGAACGTGCATTGTTTAATGTACATTCTTTACCTAGTTTGTCATAAAATTCATTCCACTAAAGTCCACAATGTGAGGAAACCCAGAAAACCCCGAAATTAATCGAATCCAACATAACCATGCTTGCTGGTATTGTGGGGCTGGCGTCAAAGTTCCCCTGTAATCTTCCTGAACATATGGCTGTTTGCAGTTTTTTTTCCTGAAATTTAACAGGAGTCAGACGTCAAAGTGAACGGGTCATCAGTTAGTGTTGAGCACCTTGTCCACCACTTGTTCAAATTACCCATCACTGACCGAGCACCCAGTCAACAGCTGACCATGAAATCAATTTATCATTTGCGTGAGGTAAGTTAATAGGAATTACAGGATCCAGGCCTCAGATGCCTGTGGTGTTGGTCAGGATATTTGAGCAACACACGCTGTGACGTGGACGAGACTCGAGTGTGGTAGTCCCAGTCTGTCCCACAGAACTTACAGCACACTAGGTGTTGCCTAAGTGCCAACTGAAGACGAAAAACCACACAATGAATAAGACTGATGGTCCTTGCTGGATGGTGTTCGCTTTTTCTTTGCTTTCATTTATGTTTGCTTTTATTTTCATGATCATCATCAAGTGCCTTGCCACTCTCAACATTCATCTCAGAAACCACATCTCTGTTGCCTCAATCTTGTTCTAACTTTGCTTGTTGACTGTCCACGCCTCACAACCGTATAACGTTATCGGTTCTCCATAACATTCAAGAAATCTCTTCCTGATGTTAATTGATAGGAATTTGTTGGTAAGAATGCTTTTCATCTTCTTGAATGCTCTTTTGGCTTGGCCGATTCTGCTGGCTATTTTTGATGTGTATCTGCCGTCTGGTGAAATGATCGTTACCAGATATTAAAACTTATCAACCTGTCTCAAGGTTGTGCTGTTTCCTGTTATTTTGCATGAGGGGATTTCATAAATTTTTACTGATCATCATGATTTCAGTCCTCTTGCTGTTTAGTTCCAACCCCTTATATATTTGCTTTCTATTTCTAGTATATTCACAAGGTTTTTGTAGGTCCCCTTCATGTTCTGCAATTAGCACGGTGTCATCTGCGTATCGAATGTTGTTTATCATTTTTCCTCTAACCTTTAATCCAGGGTCTTCTTCTAGGTTTCTCAAGATGTTTTCGCTGTAAAGTGAAAACAGATCTGGTGACAAAAGACAACCTTATCTGACTCCTCTTTTGATATTTTGGAAAGAACTTATATCGTTTTCTATTCTCATTGCAGCTGTTTGTTCCCAATACATATTTCCGATTATTTGTAGATCTTTTCCATCAATATTGAGTCTTTCTATTTGGTTGATCAATTCTTCATGTCTTACCCAATCGAAAACCTTGGTATAATCAACAAAGCATAAATATCTATCCTTATTCATCTCGATTGACCTCTCTATGATAGTTCTTAGGATGTAGATGGCATTAATAGTTCCTTTCCCTTCGACAAACCCACACTGTTCATCTGCTATTTCTCTTTTGATTCTATTCCTTGTCCTCATAATGATTATTCTTAATAGCTAGAGTTTTGTTACAGGACTCATCAAGCTGATTGTGCGATGGAATTCGCATTGTATAGCCCCTGTTTTCTTTGGAAGTGCAATGAAAATTGATTTTGACATATCTTTGGAGATTTTTCCAGTGTCATAATTCCCATTTAGGAGGACTGTTGATTTTTCAATACCAAATTCCTCCAGGGCTTCAATCATCCCTGTAGTAATGTTGTCTGGTCCTGGGGCTTTTCCTGGTTTCATCTTTTTCAGTGCTACTCTAACTTCATCTTTCATTATGGGTGGTCCTGCAGCATTCTTCCTTATAATGTGTTCTTCGTTTCTGTCATCTTCAAAAAGGTCTTTAATGTACTCTCTCCATCTATCTAATATTTTGTTTTTTTTTCTATGAAAAGCGTATCATCTTTCGATTTTAAGCAACCAGTTGATGTGCATTCATATGTTTGAATTTGCATATTGTTGAAAACACCTCACCGTGTCTGTGTTTAGTACGGGGTTATTTCATATGGAACTGTCAACTATTGATGTAGATACTCTGGCCCGAGACATAAAAGATGTACTATTTACAACAGTTGACAAAGAATTACAGAAGCACAGGAATACAATACAACCATGGACAACAGATGAAGTCGTTTATCTTGGGACAAACGAAGCGCTTTGAAGACAGAGGAAAGCAGCAATCCTGAGCAAGAAAATGTTTAAAACTGACAGACAGGAAAATTAGGAACTGATGCTGATTATACACTTTATTCTGAAAATGATATTTACACACTCCTTTCCCCATGCTCATTCGACTGTACATGTACCTCTAAAAGATGTTATATGGACACTGCTGTCCATAGATCAGGACGCAGACCAGTCAATACGTGCATAGATAATACCTTCATATCTTAAATGGAAAAACTCCTGAAGATTTAGAGGTAGAATATAAATGTTACACTCGACTGGGTAGTAGTTTAACTGACTATTTCAGATTCTCCTGACAAAAGACTAGAGATATAATGCGAATGGAAGCAGGGCAATTTATGGCACATTCTGACACTGTCCATTACAGTTGATATGTATTTACCAACCTTATGCAAAATAGCTATAAGAAAAAATAAAACACCCAATGATGACATACACAAAAAAACAAACAAAACAAAAAAACCAACCTGTAAAAGAGAAAACTTCAGCGTATAACTGAATAATACATAACTGGAATGAAGGATGCACTGTAAAAGGCAGCAAGCACTTGAAACCCCAGAAAACAGAAAATAGAAACAGATGCGTCAGAAATAGAATGTGAACTTCAAAATGCATCCATCCATCAAACAAATACACTGAACGACCAACTATCCAAACAATTCACACTGCTATTAATAAAAGCATCAAAACAAACACTTACACCCCAGCTCAGTTAGAAAAAAACGCAAGAAAAAGAAACCTGGAAAGAAATGATTTGATCAGGAATGCTGTGTTCAAACAGAAGACCTTAACTCGTTACGAAATGCAATAAATAAATTTTTAAAAAAAGGAAACCTCAGAGAAACGCAACAGAAAGAATATATTTTCAAAAAAGGCAAAAACAAGACAAGATACAAAAAGAACAGAGCAGCAAATCTCAATGGTGCCTGTACAAAGGACCCAAATAATGTTCGGAAAACGCGGAAACTACTACATGAATCGGTAGACCCAAAGAGTACAGAAAAGGACCACAGCTCGAAAACATGGATGAATCACGGAGAGAAACACGTCCACACAGACACAAATATTGACCAATAGGCTGATCAGAAGTTGAAGAAGAACTAAACAAAATATGCTCTGATCTCAGACACGTTCACAGAAAGCTTTAGCCTTTTGACTCCAGCTTTTTATTTTCTTGATTGCTGTTTTAGCTTGGCTAATTCTGCTGGCTACTTCTAATGTGCATCTGCCGTCCGGTGATATGTCTGTTCCCAGATATTTAAACTTATCAACTAGTCTCAATGTTGTGATATTTACTGTTGTTTTTCACGACGGGATTTATTGTTGTTGTTTTTTTTAACTGATGACCAAAATTCAACAATCTTTTTGCTATTTAGCTCTATCCTTTTATTTCCGCTATTTCGATTATATTCACAAGATTTTGTGTAATAGTACATCTTTTTCGTTTTCATCAATAAAACAGTGTCATCTGCATAACGAAAATTGTTTGTTACTTTCCTCCAACCTTTATCCCAGGGCATTCTTCTAGGTCTCTTATGATGGTTTCGATGTAATGTGAAAATAATGGTAAAAGAACACATTCCTGCCCAATGTTTCTTCTGGTATTTTGGAAAGAATTTACATTACTTTCCATTCCTATTGCTGCAGTTTGTTTCCAGCACATTTTCCTTATTATTTTTAGATCTTTTACACCAGTATTTAGCGTTTAGGTTGGTTGATAATTCTTCGTGTCTTACCCAATTAAAAGCCTTGGTGTAATCAACAACACAAAATAAATCCTTGTTCAATTTAAGTGATCTTTCCCCGAGAGTTCTTAGGATATATGTGGCATTAATAGTCCCTTACCCTTCAACAAATCCACATTGTTCTTCTGCCATTTATCTTTTGATTCTGTTCCTTGTCCTCATCATGATTATTCTTACCAGACTCTTTGTCACATGACTCAAGCTGACTGCATGATGGAGTTTGCATTCTATAGCCCCTGCTCGATTTGGAAATGCAATGAAAATTGATGTTGATCTATCTTAACCGATTTTTGCGGCGTCATAAACCTCATTTAGGAGGACTGTTACATTTCCAGTACCAAATTTATCTAGAGCCTCAACCATTTCCATAGTGTCTGGTCCTGGTTTTTTTCCCGATTTTCTTTTTCAAAGCTGCTCTAACTTTATCTTTCATTATTGGTGGTCCTTCAACGTTCTTTCTAATGATGTGTTCCTTCTTTCTGTCATTGTCAAAATATATTTAATGTGCTGTCCCCATCTGTCTAATACTTTGTCTTGTTCCATAACAATTGTACCATCTTTCATTTTATTCTCCCCATCTATCCAAAACATCCATTTCTATCCAAGCAGTAGGGGTTTACATAATTTGCTTTAAGTGTGCTTGCCTTCGTCTCTCATGCTATTGTGAAGTGTTGTGGGATCTTGTGAGATGAGGTGCTGTACAAGTAATAATTGTTATTATATTGTTATCATATTACCACTCATACAAATATAACGGATGCGTGAATTAAGGGTTTTAGGGCTGGTCGATCAACGACTGATATGGTCTTTACACTGCGCCAGCTGCAGGAAAAATGCAGGGAACAAAGAAAACCACTGTTCATCGCCGTTGTTGATCTGACGAAGGCATTTGACACTGTGAGCCGGAAATCGCTCTATCAGGTACTGGAAAAAATTTGTTGTCCACCTGTTCTTTTACAGTTAGTCATTTCTTTTCACGAGGACATGAATGCGTGCATTCAATTCGATGGAAATACATCAGAGCAGTTCAAGGTGAGGAGTGGTGTTAAACAGGGTTGTGGCCTAGCAGCCACTCTCTTTGCCATTTATTTTGCTGCTCTCCTGCATCATGCTTTTGATGGGAGCGAGGATGGAGTTTACCTCAAAACCAGGTTAAACAGATCTCTTTTCAATCTGAAACGACTGAAGTAGAAACGACTGTCGACTGAAGTGTTGATCAGAGAGTTGCTTTTCGCTGATGATGCTGCGATAGCGGCTCACAGT
This sequence comes from Monoplex corrugatus, assembly GCA_030674185.1. Taxonomy (NCBI): domain Eukaryota; kingdom Metazoa; phylum Mollusca; class Gastropoda; order Littorinimorpha; family Ranellidae; genus Monoplex; species Monoplex corrugatus. The sequence continues at coordinate 70,816,694 of CM060312.1, read as the reverse complement.
GAAATCGAGCTTCAAAGACTAGTCGATCGTTTAGCGGAAGCATGCGATCTCTTTGGGTTAACAATCAGCGTCAAGAAAACTGAGGTAATTGGGCAAGGGACAAACTCACCACCAGAGACAAAACTCGGTGGTGAATCTCTGAAAACAGTAGATAAGTTTGTTTACTTGGGATCCACCACAACATCGACCCTATCTTTGGATGAGGAATTGACAAGCAGAATAGGAAAGGCTACAGTTGCATTCAAGAAACTTATGAAAAGAACATGGGAAAATGATAAGCTTAGGATAAAAACCAAAACTCTAATTTACCAAACATGCGTCCTCTCAACATTCCTTTACGGGAGTAAGACGTGGACCTTGTATGCTGGTCAGGAGAGGAGGTTAAATAGTTTTCGTATGAAGTGTTTTACGAAAAATGTTAAAAAATTAAATGGCAAGATAGAGTCCCGGATACAGAAGTGCTCAAAAGAGCTGGCATTCAGTCACTATATCCCATCCTGCGGTCTCGGCGTCTCAGGTGGCTTGGTCACGTTGCGCGCATGGATAACCCCAGAATCCCCAAGCAGATACTGTATGGGGAACTGTCTGAGGCACGCGTAACGTTGGACGACCCAAGTTTCCCTTCAAGGACCAGTGTAAAACGTCCATTATGAAATTTTCTATCAATGTTGCGAACTGGGATACGGTTGCCCAGGATCGAGTGGGGTGGAGAGCTGCTGTTTCGGCGGGAGCAGAGAGCTATGAGGAGGATAGAGTCTAGCGCGCTATAGAGGCTAGACAAAGACGCAAATGCCCCACGGTGGATGACTCCACAGTATACTCTACTGTAGTCGTTGTCAGAAACCGTGCCGATCGCGCATTGCTTGTTTTAGCCATGAGCGTCGCTGTGTTTTAAGATAACTAATTTTCCGCTGCCGACCGTCGCCATCGACGAAAAAGGCCAAGAGATGAACTAAGGGTTAGTTGTCAGCTGCTATTGCAGTGTTTAGAAGGGTTGGCAAAAGTCGTAAGCAGGAAAATGAGATCGAGGTCAAGACATGCTGTAAATTTGCCGTTCACTATGACTGCCATTACACACTATTATGTTCCCCCCCTCCCCCACTTAAGATGGACAATTGGCACAACTGAAACGTGCAAGATTTTTTTTCAACAGTCTTTTAATGAGTGCTGAAGGGGAGTGTCATTTTTTCGCGGGTTCTTCAGTCACTGTTCGATTAGGTGAAATGAGCGTCGAATCAGGCGTTCTTCGTTGGTCTGGATGGCTAACTGAACGCTAACAGGTACTGTACATGTTGTGCAGATAGGAAACTTATTTTAAAAAATGTTATTACTGTTCAAAGCCCAGCCGACTGTGTAGAGCCATGCATAACCGCTTCAAAACATATAAAACTCCAACAGGAAAAAAAGAAAAGAAAATTAAGTACACATATCAACGCATTCGCGCACATAAACTGAGGACATGCCCCCGGCGTTGACCACTCCGTCATATTCATCGCACAGGGGATTTAAAACAACATACCTGAATACAAATTTGAGCATACCAAAAGGCACCAAAACATATATAAAAACGAGCATAACTTGCCTAACATTGCCTTCGCATATCTCACTTAATACATGCACCCAATTATCAATCCTAATAAAAAGTATGTGAAGCTTTATCGACACATACAGGTGAATGGACAAGCAAGGCAGAAAATGATGGGAAGAAATGACAGAAAGTAAAGGAATAAGACAGAAACAAAGAGAGTGACATAAAAGAGGAAATTTCTAGCACATAATTTCCAGAAGGTGGGGATACTATTTATGCTGATAGAGTCTCCGTCATCCTCACGGGGGGACAGGAAACTTAGTCAGGGGGATGAAACGAGAGAACTTCGTCTTGGGACTATTGTCTTCTGTGTTGGTAGTCACTGTAAACTGTCGTTTACAGTTCAGACGGCCAGGTGGACTTCAGAGGACTGCACTGGTTTGCTGTAGAGGGAGAGGGGAAATGACATACACATCTGTATACCAGTGCCTATCTTAAAATGGACAGGTAGGTCACGCAGTCCAACTATGCACCTCATGAGGTCTTTGGTTGTGGACGAAACAGCATTCGAGAAATGCGTCTCCTCAACATTCACAGCTGGCCTCTGCTGTCAACTACAGACGCTGGCAAGGTCCATAGATTCCATATATGCACCACCACGTTTTTCACGTTGGTCACTACCATGACCAAGATGAAAAATGCGGTGGTACGTGACTCAAGGGATGAAGCCTCCATCAAATATGGCAGAGAGACAGCATGCCAATGGCCTACATCCTTGCCACTATACAGGCCATCGTCATGCTGCTGTCTGCTGCGTTGGCCTCCATGTTTTTGGCATCTCTTCACACAGTGCTGAAGTTGGGAATAAACCAAGAAGTACCTCCCAGCTGCCATGGTCACCAGGGATACCATGACGATGTCCCCCACGTGCCAACCCCCCCTCTTACTGTGTTGGATTGACTGGCGTGAGTCCTTGCTCTCTGTTCTGACAGCTTTGTCTGTTTATGTTGACGTATCATGATGATGACCTGGTCAAGAGTGACATCAACCTGAAGCTGCAACGTTTCTGATGGCTGCTGTCTATGAGGGCTTACAACTCATCTGTCATGAATGACACTCTTCCTGTCACCATAAGCTGCATGCTCTGTGAAGTAATACAAAACATGAATAAAATTGTCTATGTTTCAGTATGGTGAAAATGTTATCACTTCGCCTAACAATCTGACATACACTACAAGTCTGATTATGTGTGATATGCAGTGAGTCCAAATAAGTTCGGAGAATAGTACTATGCAACTATGACCTAAGTTGAGAAACAGAGAAAAACTAAAAACACATTTGTCATTCAGTACAGTGAGCTTGCGGTTTGGAGTTTGTTCAGTAGAGATTCATTGCATTCGGACAATTCCATATTCGCCCCCACCACAATCTGGCAGTAATTATTTGACCAGAGTCCTTGAGCTCACGGGGAGAGGGAAGAGGGGGGAAGAGGAAACAGAAGTAAGAAAGAAACTAACAAAGAATACCTCACATACACAGTACTGCAGACGTTCATGACTGACGTGCGTTTTCTGACAGTAGTAGTCTTTTCTCTATTTCTTAAGCTAAGAAAGGCACCAGAAAAACAAACTGAAAATTCTTTACTTGTTTCACGAGGGTGTAGCTTCATCATTCAGCTTGGATTGCTTGGTGCTTGTAATATCTATTCTGCTCCGTTTCGTAAATTATGGTATGTGTTTGAAGTCATTAGGAAGCCCATATGTGCTGAATATTGGCGATCAATGCACTAAGTACAATACTACGCGCTTACAGACGCCCTTGTTTGGTTTAATGGCCTTCCATTTGCAGATTGTTTCTCAAATAGAAAAAAAAAATTCATAACGAGCTCCACGTGTTTAGATTACGACAATTATCATTTTGTGTATTGGCTGATGGACGTGAAGCGATTTGGGACGACCCTAATGACAACAAACACACGTAAGCGTGATTGCACACACGCACACACACATACACGTACACACATAAACGCATTGACTACGCGCGTGCGCTTGTGACACACACACACACACGCGCACACACACACAACACACACACACACACACGCCACACACACACACACACACACCACGCACACACACACACACACACACACACACACGCACACACACACACACGCACACACACACCACACACACACACACCATGCCGAAGCAAAACAGGGAAACAGCCAAGAGTATCATGCCATAGGAATAGTTTCCCTTTTACCAATAACATAACGAAACAAACAAAATAACAAACCACCAACAACAGCGTCCATTTTTCCCCACGGCTGTGATCCTAACACTGGGTAATGCCAGTTCATAAATATGCACTTCTTCTTGTCCTGGACAAGCCCCTAAAGTAGCGTGTAGGGATCCTGCGTTGTCTTATTTTGAATCGTTTTCATTTTTCTTCAAAGGAAAGAAACATAAAGCAGCAAGCAGAGGAGCTGGGCATCACCTTCGTTATGCTGATGCCAGGAAAAACTGAGACCTCTACCACCTCACTCCCAATAGTTTCAAGGTAATGGGACAACCCGGTTCTCTAAAGAAATTTGTTGATCTTTCCATGACATTTGCCATGTTTGCCCATACGGAATCATCTGAGTGCTGCAAAGAAATATTGAGAATACTGAAACTGCTTTTTTTTATCACTGTACCAAGTTCGAAACTTATTGTTATTGTTATTGTTGTTTAAAGCCCAGCTGATTACGTAGAGCCATATCAGGGCTATAATTGCCTCAAAACATACAAAACTTCAAAAGAAAAAAAAAAAGAAAAGAAAATGAAGTAAAATATCAATGCATTCGCGTACATAATCTAAGGGCGTGCCTGGCGTTAACCACTCCGTCCAATCTCTATCGGACAGGGGAATTTAGAAAACAAACCTGAATATAAATTTAAAAATATCTAAGGACACCAAAACATATAAAAACAGGCCTAAATTACCTAAATTGCTTCCCATATTTCATCTCCTAAGCCAAAAATACACTTAATACATGTACCCAATTATCAATCCTAAGAAAAAAAAAACCGTAAGACTTATCGAACACATACAGGTGAATGACCAGCAAGGCAGAAAATGATAGGAAGAAATGACAGAAAATAAAGGAACAAGGCAGAAACGAAGAGAATGACAGAAAATGTAAATTTCTAGCACAGAATTTCCAGAAGGTGGGGATACTATTTACACTGAAAGAGCCCCCGGCATCCCCACGGGGGAAGTTCGAAACTTGGAGATAGATTGGGCATACTTCTGAAAGGAGAAGGATACCATCATCCGAACTGTCCTTCACTCGACACCAGAGAGAAGTAGAGTGAATGAAAGGCTGATGAACACCTGGCGTTGAACAGTAGAAGACCAGGTCCTGAATCACACTAAGGGTACGATACCCAGGCTGGCCTAGAACAGATAGGAGGAGTGACCGATCCGTATTGCCGCCCTTCACACCACTGGCATAACGGACAGCAGATCAGTCTGGAACAGAATCCTTCAAGAAGCCTAAGACTGGTTTCGACCCATTCTTGTACCATTCGTGGCCACAAATTCGGGTTATAAAAAGTTCATTTCAGTTATATGCTAGAGGTTTGTAGCCTCAAATTTGGTTATTGAAAGTCTGTGTTATTTGTAAGTTAGGCATTTTCATATCGGTTTCTATTTTGCACAAGTGTTTCGACAGGTTCACCTCAGGAACTTAGAAATCCTTACCGATGACATTTTGGTTTTTTCTGTGACTCAAAAAATGGGCCATGCCTTTTCTTTTTTTCTAAAACCCTTATTTGATTGAACAGCGGAAAGCAATGTCTGTGTAATAGCTGTTTATAAACAGCTTTGAAGTTGATATGGGGACTGATTTAACTCCCTTCCTCTTCATATGACTTCGAACTTCATGTTTTGCTCATTCAATATTCCTGCAACTTGCCCTTGAGCAAGACGTTGAGGTACATATCTGAGAAAGATATATTCATGAGCACAAGCGCGCACTCACACACACACACACACACACACACACACACACACACACACACACACACACACACACACACACACACACATACAAACACGCACACACTCACACACACACACATACACACACACATACAAACACGCACACACACACACTCACACACACACACACACACACTTACACACACACACACAACACACACACACACACACACACACACACACACACACACACGGCTTCATGTGTCTGATTTGAAATACTGTCTCCATTTTAAAAACATAAATGTATTGAGTCTGTTTCGTTTGCTTAAACCCGAATCTTCACTTCATTTTCAGATAAATCTTCGATAGTAACCTACTATTTTAATCACGATAACATGGCGAGCTAATTGGACGGTATGTAGATCATTAAAACTCGTTAGAAATTGTACAAACTGTTTTTTAAGATATTCATCAGGATCGGGGGAAAATGAACGGGGAAAACAGAAAATTAAAGGGAGGGAAGAAAATCATATTGATAGAAGGTACTTGCACAAACGAATTTGAACTTAAAATCTGTGTGTGTGTGTGTGTGTGTGTGTGTGTGTGTGTGTGTGTGTGGTGTGTGTGTGTGTGTGTGTGTGTGTATGTGTGTGTGTGTGTATGTGTGTGTATATGTGTGTGTATGTGTGTTTGTGTATATGTGTATATGTATGTGTGTGTGTATGTGTGTGTGTGTTGTGTGTGTATGTTGTGTGTGTGTATGTATGTGTGTGTGTATGTGTATGTGTATGTGTGTGTGTATGTGTGTGTTGTGTGTGTGTGTGTGTGTGTGTGTGGTGTTGTGTGTGTGTGTGTGTGTGTGTGTGTGTGTATTTTTGTTTTTGTGCTTGGAATCCTAAGAAAGGAAAAAATGAAGAAATATTAAAGGGAAAGAATAAAATCATATTGAGAATTTTTTTATAAGCTGAAATTATTTGACCAAGCGAGATTCAGTTGACACTGTGTGTGTGTGTGTGGTGTGTGTGTGTGTGTGTGTGTGTGTCTTTTATCTAGTGCTTGGAGATCTATAAAAGGAACTGTTTAAGAGCTGCGGCCTGGCTGTCTCCATCTTCACGTGCTGGATGTTTTCCCTGTGTTCTTACTGTAGGCAAGTAGTCTCATAAATCAGTGATCAATTTCCACCGACGTCAACGCCAGGTTATAAACTGTCGTTGAGTTTTTTATAGTAAACAAGAACCATAAAGACACGAGAACAGAATCACAACGCGTATTTCATACAATACGATTCTTCTGCTTCCTGTTTGCTTGAACGCGGATAGTCGCACTTGTTTTGTATTTTTTTTATAGTAACTGAAACAAACTAACTGCCAGCTTTCATTTCTTTGTGTTTTGTCAAAAACGAGTTAAAGCAAGGTTAAAAAAAAACAAAAAAAAAAAAACGACTGCCAGCGTTCAAGCACACACAAACCAGAAATGCATGAAAATTGAACAAAAACTGGTATCTACATGTATTTAAGAAAAATAGACGTGGCCTGTGACAAACGTAGCAAAAGAAGAAAGAAATTCACCGGATCTAGGACAGAAGATCAGCTAACTTTTCTGATGTTAATGTGTTTCGAACTCCAAAACAAGTATGACTGGTCGCGTTCAAGCAAACAGGAACCGAAAAAAAAAACCCACCAAAAAGAATCAGAACACGTATTTAATACAACATGACAAGACAGGCGCAATTTTTCGGCCAACTGGTCTTTGTCAAGCATAAGATCACAAATAAACAAACACTAGTTTAGTCCTTTTCTCAAACTGGACAAAGCAGCAGGGAAGTTTCAGTCTTTTTCTCCTAATTTTTGTATTTGGTGTTTGTTTGTGATCTTACGCTTGACAAAGACCGGTTGGCCGAAAAGTTGCGCCTGTGTTGTCTGGTTGTATTAAATGCGTGTTCTGATTCTTTTTTCGCTTTTTTTTATTTTCTGGTTAATGAGTTTCGTTGAAATAAAGAACAAAGAAAATCAATTAACGTTTCTAGTGTTTCGTGAAAGTGGAGGGGATAACTCTGTTTACGATGAAAATAACATATCGGCAACCTTCTCCGGTACCTTGTTCAGCTGGAGAAATTTCCCCGACGCATCGTTAATGATAATACAATGATGATGATGATGATGATGACAATGATAATAATGATAATAATAATAATAATAATAATGACAATAATAATAATAACAACAGTATTCATATGGCGCCAAATCTTGACAATTCAAATCAAAGCGTACTCACGCACCAGGCATACGAATACAATCGACAAAGACCACCTTACAATACTTAACATAAAAAAGTACATGTACACAAATTGAGGGAAAAAAGTAGTTGTAGAATTCATTGTGGGAAAAGAGATGCTTTTCTTAAATTGGATTTAAAAGCAGAAAGGATAGGTATCAGGTAAAGACAGAGCGGAAGTCTGTTCCAAGCTGATGGTCCTGAGACAAAAAGAATGCTGGCCAACAGTTGATAGTTTAAAGGGAAAAAGCATCCTGAGACAAAAAGATTGCTGGCCAACAGTTGATAGTTTAAAGGGAAAAAGCATCCTGAGACAAAAAGATTGCTGGCCAACAGTTGATAGTTTAAAGGGAAAAAGCATCCTGAGACAAAAAGATTGCTGGCCAACAGGTGATAGTTTAAAGGGAAAAAGCATCCTGAGACAAAAAGATTGCTGGCCAAACAGTTGATAGTTTAAAGGGAAAAAGCATCCTGAGACAAAAAGATTGCTGGCCAACAGTTGATAGTTTAAAGGGAAAAAGCATCCTGAGACAAAAAGATGCTGGCCAACAGTTGATAGTTTAAAGGGAAAAAGCATCCTGAGACAAAAAGATTGCTGGCAAACAGTTGATAGTTTAAAGGGAAAAAGTATCCTGAGACAAAAAGATTGCTCGCCAACGTTGATAGTTTAAAGGGAAAAAGCATCCTGAGACAAAAAGATTGCTGCCAACAGGTGATAGTTTAAAGGGAAAAAGCATCTCAGCTTTTCATGTTGCCCTCGTTACTATGAATTTGTTTCTTTCTCGTCTTTTGCGTTACGCTTTACAAAGCGTATTATCATAATCATCATCAAGTGCTTTGCCACATGGGTTGTAGTGGAGCAGATAACTGTGAAAATCGTTCACTTCCGGAAAGAAGCACCAAAATTGGCACACATACTCCTTGGGGGTTGCTCTTTTGATAAAACCCGTTAGTCATCTAAAAATTCAAGATGGCGGCCATTTTTCAAGATGGCCGCCATTGAATATACAGAAATATTGCATTTCGCAATAAAATCGCAAAGACTTGTCCTATTTGAATGATCTTGGTGTCGAAACATACATTTTTCACTACGTAGAATCCGAATTTGGAACTATGTACCTATTCACTAGCTTCCTTGTACCATAATATCAGTCCCGAATCATAATTAGGGTAAAAAGTACTCATATCATAGGCACCATCAGTCCGATATATTATTGGATGTACATGTAGGCAGTACGCCTATACTTGTTTGCCACTTATTGTCTTGCTGCCTGATGAGTATACTACAACGCTTCTAAACCTCGCATCTGCAGCTGCACAGTGCCGTGCAGGTCAGACCAGAGCATAGCATTTGCATCGACCGCAACATTCCGACTTGCATCCACACTTGGTCAGCTGCTGGCAATTCTCTGCAATGGGTGGGAGCTCTGTCCAAACGATCTGCCACAGATCTCCTTTCTTGGTCCAGCCCCAGTTGGCAGGTGTCTGCATTTCTGGTTGACGTACTGTTGACTGACTCCAGATGCAGCCTGCCTGGTAGGCAGCACGCTTCACATGCTGCTTCAGCGCTGATCGGGTTGGAGGAATGGCTTCGTACGGCCTCTGCTTCCGAGCAAGCATGTCCAACCTCGCATCATCGACACCTTCAGCTGTGCTGGACCTGTCGTACATCATGACCACGAACTTCTCCAAGGTCTCCAGGTCTTCATCATCCACTACTGGTGGGTACTGGCTGAGTTTGCTGAAGACACCGGAAGCCTCATCACAAACATCCCAGGTTTGCCAAGCAGACTTCTCCCTTTGCCATGGAATGCTGAAACGACATCGCAGCCAGTGAAGGCATGGAAGAAGAGCATCCCTTTGCTCTTTTCTGCAAGAGTGCAACACAAGTCATGTACAGGAACCCACCTCAGGTTCTGTCCTTGGCCAAAGGCAACCCACAACTGCTGCAGACCTAGCTCCTGAAGTGCCTGCAGAACACTGACTGCGATGATGACAACATCTATCTGTGTCGCTGGCTTTGACCATGATGACTTTGCTGCCTGCTTCTGTTGCGTGCCTGGCATGCACAAAGATCCACGTGTCAGCTTCTTCATGACTGCATGGTGCCACCCCAGCCAGATTGATAGTGCGGTTGCTGACAGCATCTTCTTCCTTGGTCACGATGACCACATTTGGTGTGGCCACACGTGCAGTCTTATCAGCCAGAAAGTTGAACAGCTCGGCTTTGTTGTCATTTTCTCTCAGGAAGTTTCGCCAGTTTGAGGGAATTTTGCCCTCCCTTGTCACCCTGCGTCTCACCCCGCGTCCTCGCTTTGATTTAGTTTCAGCTTTCAGATTAGATGGCCGTAGACATCAAACACAATGACTGTTCTCTTGTACTTGGTAGAGTATACTTGTATTGTAGGAAGAACATCGAGCATTGCGTACTCTTCGAACGTCTTTGAACTCCGTGGGGGCAGACTGATGATGGTGTCGGCGTCTGGCTCTGCCTCAGGCGTTGTAACTTGGCTCTCAAGAATGGTAGTGAGGTGGGATTTCTGACAGGTGTGGAGCTTTCCACTGAGGGCAGCAGGATGTGACTGGTTCTCATGACGGAAGAACTCCTTCAAATCACACTCTCTGCTCTGGCATGATTTGAACAGCTTGGAGAACAGTTGACAGTCTGCCTTCAGCACTTTTTGATTTGAAGAGTCAACAGACGCTGGTACCTGTCGGAAAAAGTCAACCCTGTTCTTCTTGATTGGTTCATAGAAGGTGGATTCTTCTTCCCCTTCCAGTCCCTTCATGAACTCCTGGAAACGGACCTTGCCATTCTCAAGGTGTGTGCCAATCAGCTCGGCGGCAGTTTGGTGAGCAATATCCTTTGTATCAAGCAAAAACAGGTCCAGACTCTCCTCCTGGAAAGGATTGCCCATATCTTGCATGGCTTGTGAGAGCTTTTCTATTTTATCAAGGAACACTCTTTGTGCTCGTTCTGTCTCCTCATGGGGGCTGGTGTGTTCAGTACCCTCTTTGGTCCCACATGCTGCCTCATACTGTGCAGCCAAGTGGCTGACTTCAGGACCAGCTATTATCCATCTTCGCAGTGCTGATAGGTCTTCAGTCACGCCGATCGCACCCCCGTCTGCCTTGATGACAGCGTTGGCCTGCTCGTGAGCTTGGTCAATAGCTACTGCTGAGAACTGTCGGCTCAATTTGTGTACAACAAAGTTTCCACTCTGGAACTCCTGATCCAGCTGCAGATTCTTCTGTTCCAGGGTCACCATTTCTGTGTAGTGGATCGGAAGCCACCGTGCATAGTTTACATTGTTGTTGGCAAAGAAGTATGGTATCAGCTGAGCCAGTGACTGACAGTACAGGAAGAAGTTGGCTTCCCTGAATGATTGGATCAACGAGAGGATCACCAGTTCCAATGACAGCACCATATACCAGAAATGAAACTGGTGACTTTGCAGTTTGCGATGCTCACACCTAGCTTCGAAGCTAGGCACCTCTTCGGGTTGTTCATCTGTCTCTTTCGAGTAGTCAGTGTGGGCACATTCATTAAGTTTGTTATTGAGGTTCATCGTCATAACTTGTGTGAGTTCAGAGGATAGGGTTTCTTTGTCACATATGAAACACGTTTTGCCTTCAAGGATGGTTCTACGCACCTTGGTCTGACACTCTACTGGCTGAGCACACTCTACTCTTCTTCTTCTGGCTCTCTCCAGTTTCGACTTGTTGACCATATGGCGACAACTTTGGTGATACTGCGCATTGTTCCTCCTCAGAGTTTTTTCAATGCCACCACCATCATCAAGTCTGGCTGGATCCAGAACAATAGGCATGTCATTAATTGCGTGAAAGAGGGGAATATTGGTCACAATCGTAGTGTAGCCATCATGTTCTTGTGGTTGTTGTGTACGTGGTGACTTGAGCTCTTCACTCTTCTTCTTCTGGCAAAGACAACACTTGCTCTAGTCAGTCCGGAATTTAGACGGTCCTGGATCTGTATTTGCCGTCTTGGTGAATGGTTTTCAAGGTATCACAGTATGATAATTATCTGTATTCAGTGAACTAAGGCCGAGGGTTTATCCTTTTACCACCTTGATCACAATCATGCACAATAAGGTATGGGATATGACGTACACCTAGCCCGATCGTTTATCCAGTATCATTTAAGTCCCGTGCGATCTGTACACCATCCAGGTAACTACATGCAAAGCAATGTAAAGCCCCGTTACCCTTTTCTCGGCTCTCCCGCGCTGGCACACCCTGTCAATTCAGGCGCAGCTGTCTAACTAAACATCTATGTTAAACTGCATGCAATCTACAGTAGCTAACTGATGCGGGGCTTATTAGACAGCATTTGGGACACTAAACTAAATATTTAAATACACTAAATAATTATTCAGCTGATACTGAACCCCATGCTGAGTTTCTCAGCAGCGGTGCCACCAGTGTGCCCTGGTTGTGCGTTGACATCCGCTTTGTTGGTACAAGGAAGCCAGTGAGTAAGTCCATGGTTCCAAATTCGGATTCTACATAGTGAAAAATGTATGATTCGACACCAAGATCATTCAAATGGGACAAGTCTTTGCGATTTTATTGCGAAATGCAATATTTCTGTATATTCAATGGCGGCCATCTTAAAAAATGGCCGCCATCTTGAATTTTTAGGTGGCTAACGGGTTTTATCAAAAGAGCAACCCCCAAGGAGTATGTGTGCCAGTTTTGGTGCTTCTTTCCGGAAGTGAACGATTCGCCTAAAAATTTGCTGTTATCTGCTCCGCTATTGGCGATCATGGCCTTCCATCTGTTTCTATCTCTTGTCGCCTCAAGCACCTCTTCCACCTTCTTTGTCTTCAGCCACTCTGCAAGCGCATCCAATATCTTCTCCCTGGGTCTACCTGGTGCTCTCTTTTCCTCCAGCTTTTCCGTTGTGACCAGGTGCTCCAATTCACCTTTCCTCATAAAAGGGCCTATAAATGTTGCCCGTCTTTTCCTAATCTTCCTTATGAATGACCTTGTGTCTGCCACCATCAAGACTGTCTTGTTTGTTTTTAATTTTTTATACTGGTTTCTTGATTTTCATTTCTAGCTTTTCCAATGTTTTGCAATACATTGACAAAATCTAATTATAATATAGGATACAATATATATGGCATTTAGCAAGGGAAATATATACAAGTCTTATATTCAACATAATCCTATTTCACACATGAATCCATGTGAAAATTTGTCTTAAGTTTCTCCTTTGAGAAAGGAAAGGCTGTGTACCCATATCACAAAATGTTTTAATACTAAAATGGTACATAATAACAATGGGCATGTAAGGAGAAACAGATTTCATCGGCTCACAAACAGATACAAGAATGTAACAATCCATTCGGAAAGAATAAAATGATATTATAGCAGAACGAATGCCTCAAATATACATCTTTTATGGCTCGGGAGTCAGTAACATTCAAAAGATGCATCAGCATTTATATTTCCCAAAGTTTAAAATTTAATACATCCTTTAATTTCAATGGGGCATAGAGAATCACAATGAAATAAACAGTCTGTGGAACTAACATGTAATATCACAACTTGAAGAATAACAAATTTACCTGGAAAATCAAATGCTCAGAACAGTACAATGAAAATCAAATGTTCAGAATAGAACTATGACAAAAATCATGTTTTGCTACCTTACTTTGATCTTTTTTTCCTTCCAGATATGAAATGATATGGTGAAATAATTTCACTTAAAGGCACTTTTTCCTGAACCAACTTTAACAGAACATCCAAAAACTGCCGAAGTACTTTCATTGCTTCTCAGAGCAGTTCTGAACAAAAGAATACACAACAGATGTAGGTTCAGCAATGGGATGTGCAGTTTCTTCAGTACTATCCCTGTTGGCAAGGGAGGTCATCTTCAAAGCAAGAGTGAGGAGTTCAGGTTCAGCTGACCTCGGAAATGGATACCAAATGCCTCCTCTAAAAGCCTTCAAGGACGACGTAATAGTGCTTTCCACAACTGAACAGAAAATACAGAACATCCCAAGCCTACATGGACGACACAACAGCGCTTTCTACAAAAGATCAGGAATAAGTTAGACGAATCAGTCGCCTCAATCAAGGATGAGTTTCAAACTGAAAAAAATCGTGGAGCCCCCCACTAAGGAAGGTAAAGTAGTCGTAACAATAACGCTTACTGTCGCCAACCAATACGATCCAACAGTGACAGAAGAAACAGTCAAAAACCTTGGAAGATGGTATGACTCTTGAGAGATATAAAACGGAGTAAGGAAACTAAGTAACTGGCAGAAGAAAGCATGCAAGTAATAGACGAGTGTGGCCACCTTGGCAAATACCTGCAGTCCATGCCGATTCTAAAGCTCCTCTGGCCTCTTCTGATGTACGATATCAGTACTAGCACAGTGGAATCGATGTAGGCCATAATCAACAAATACACAAGGAAATGACCTGGTGTCCCACTGAGTCTCACTAACTGTAGGCTGTACTGTCGCCAGGCAAAGCTGAAGCTATCCCTAAAATCCACTGTCAAGGAACACAAGGTGAGAAAGGTCAGGTTTCTTAGCATGCTTCAAGACTTGAGAGGCAAGGTTGTGAGATCAAGCCAGCTCAAGCTGAGGATTGGCAGAAAATGGAAAGTCCGGAAGGTAGTGGATACAGCAAAGGACAGCCTCATAGTCAGGGGAAAAAAACAAAAACAGGGCACACACAAACCAATAGCAGGGACTGGAATCAACAAAAATGGAATGGTGGTCAAAGACCAATGGTAAGGCAAAAACAGATATGATAATACAAGAGTTGAAGAAGGAAGAGAATGACAAAAGAATCCAAAGGCAGTCCAGCAAGGCCAACAAGACGATGTAGGAAAATGCATGTGGCATATGACCCATGTCAGAATCAGTACTATCTGGAGATCTGTGTATGACCTCCTGCCCTCAAACGCAAATGTGGTGAAATGGGGAAAATCAGATAATCCTGCATACCCACTCTGCCAGGGCAAACAAACTGTGAAACGTGTCCTGAGCTCTTGCAAGGTAGAACTAAACCATAGGAATGCATTTTACATGGAGGCACAATCAAGTGCTTCAAGAGATGGTACAAGTGACCAGTATTACCATGGCCAAAACATGCCACCAGAAGCTCCGACAAATGGCAGGAGGCGGCAAACTGTGGCCTGAGAAAACCTGTGACACATGGAATATGGAAGTGGGGTCTGTTGAATGGAGCAGATGACTGGAAATATTCGGCGGGCTTTCCAAAATGGACAAAAGAGCACCCAGAAATCATCAGCAAGGGTGACATGAGACCGAATATAATTCTCCACTCCCATTCATCCAAACAAAGGATTCTGATCAAACTCACAGTCCCGTACGAAAGCAGAATGGAAAATGCCCATATCTACAACACTGAAAAGTATGCCAGACCAGCCAGAATCTTCAGGAAATCTGGTTTTCAAGCCTAAGTCTCTCCATAAAAGTTGGAGCAAGGGTGTTGACAGGCACATCAACCTATGACCTCGTAAAATGAATCTCGATTTCCTGGAGAGAGAAGACCAGAGCCTTACAGGCAATGGCAGAAACAGCTAAAAGAGTTCCATCTGGACTGGGTCAAAGAGGAACAAAAGTAAACTTCATAAAGCCTTAAATTCTCCTACATCTTTGCCAGTGCCTGATATCTGCCACAGGGGTAACTTGGCCTCGAGGCATCTGACCACTTTGAATGGCCATGTTCAAACCAAGATGATGGACAATTTTCTAAAGGAAACAGCAAAAGGGCATCCAGGAGTCATGACCTGGATGTGGCCCGGCCCCCAAAGAATAATAAGTTAAGGGCCAAAACGCTTGGTGGGCTTTTCTCCTCCGAGGTCTTCTGCTGTCCGGCTTTCCCCAGAGTATCTTGCTACTGAAAATTTAGTGTTGAATTTAGGACACTCGAAATTAAATGAGACTCGTCGCCGAGGGCATATCTTCACAGACTGCGCGTTTTGTTATGGCAATTCATTTGGTGTTGCTTCTTTTTATATGCTAATCTCACGTTTTTGACAGACACATCTAAATTTCGTTAAAGAAAAAATAAAATTTGGTAACTGTGACGTTTTACTATTTTCCAATTCGTTTTTGAAATTTCCAAACAGTACAGCATTTACTACCGACTTCCGTTTATGCTAAATAAATAACCTGTTACATGTTGATTTCGTACACTGTTTATTTCATGTTATCCTCCATGACCCTATTGTGATTAAAGAATGCATGACACTTTGGTACAGGGATTGCGTCATCGACAGAAATAGCTTTCTGGACTAGCTGTAACATAGTTCAATCAAATCTATTGCTTTGTTTGTGGTGATGAAAGAGAGAGGAAATTAACCAGAACATGATTGTGTAGCGCATCTTACAGTGACCTAAGTGTGCTTTGGGGTAAATGTTTTCTTTCTTAAAGAGAGGAAGTCAGTGTAGGCTTGCTTACCCTTCTGACTGTACAAGTGCAAAGCTCGTCTTTTCTAAGTTTGCTCATGCCCGAAGCAAACTTACCATCTAAGATTGGTTGTATAACACTGTTCAATTTTAAGTAGATAAGATCATGTGCAGGCCAATTTTCTGTGTATTTGTAAAAAAAACAACAAAAAACAAAAAAAAAGGTCAGTTTTCGTATCCCTAGGACCGGTTCTGACGCTGGTTGTTGAGTGACACTGGACAGTGGGGGGGGGGGGGGGGTAGTAGTCAAGGATGGGACCTAAAAAGTCCAAGCACGATCATTGCTGCAATGACAGACTTGCTGTGGTCAGATTAGTGTTAGATGTGTTTGAATGATGCTTTGTTATTATTGTTGCTGATTGTTTTCTTTGTAATCTTGTGTGTCAGGTCGGATAGAGTGTGTCAGGTCGGATAGATGTATCCGCTACTGGTAACCTGGAACCCAGTACTACCTGTCACAGGGTCGAATTGCTGGCGACTAAACCAGCAACCCCACCAGTCCTCTCAGGAGGATGGTGAGGAGGGTGGCTAGAAACCCTGGTGGAAATAAATTAGATCCATCAAAGGGCGCCAGCTCTGGAGAGCTACCCGCGGCCATCTAGCTAAGGGAGTAAACCCTGACAGTAAATCCGGTGTGGGGCCCCTAAGGCGGTTGGATGGCAAACTTTGTCACTTTCCGGCAGCTTCTGCGGCCTCGTTGGCACCAAAACGTAACAGCCCTGTTGTTCCTTGGGATCTGTCAGCGAGGTGGAGAGGGGGGACAAGTTGCATGGGCAACAGCCTGTCTTCCATATTACATTGCCCAGGCTTACATCCGTCCATTCATCCACAAACACTGCATCTACGACCTGGAGAGGACACTCCAGCCTCGCTACTAACATTAGTGTCGGCACAACACGGGAAGCAACAGATATCGGTGATAAGTCATTGCTCAACTGGCGTAGAGCTGACGCCAGGGGTTGCTTTTGACGGTGGGAGAGACCTTCGTGTCTTACTGGACAGCTACCGCCCACCTAAGCTGGGCAGCCCCCAGCCAGTTAGGTGCTGTCCCGCCACGACCTGCCTTCTTCATTGGGTGCATGAAGATTAGGAGAAAATCTGACAAGCAGGTCGTTAATTACCGCACCAACAAAAAGAAAAATTCAAATTCAAGAAACGGATCAGGAAAAGGATCAGCAGTGAAACTGGGCTGTTGGAATGTCCGAACAATGATGCCTGGGCTCTCCCAAGATCTGCAAGACATCAGCGACGCCAGAAAAACCGCCGTCATAAACAGCGAACTAAAGAGGCTCAGTGTGGACATTGCCACTCTGCAGGAAACACGGCTGGCTGACTCAGGAACACTAAAGGAAAGGGACTACATCTTCTTCTGGCAAGCGGTCACCCAGTGAGAAGAACCTGCAAATCCTCAGGGCTGCCAGAAGTAAGGTCCAGCTTAACGCCAGGCGCTGCGCAAACGAGTACTGGACAGAGCTCAGCGAAGAGATACAGAGTGCTGCTGAAAGAGGCAACATCCGAGGAATGTATGATGGCATCAAGAAGGCACTGGGACCAACACAGAGCAAGATCGCCCCCCTCAAATCCTCCACTGGGGAAGTAATCAGCAATCCTAGCCAACAGATGGAAAGATGGGCGGAACACTACTCCGACCTCTACTCCACACAGAACATGGTGTCCCCCTCAGCCCTCGATGCCATCAAGTGCATGCCGGTAATGGAAGAACTTGACGCAGAGCCAACTGCGGACGAACTCAGCAAGGCCATTGATAGCCTGGCATCTGGCAACGACGGAATTCCCCCAGACCTCATCAAGCACTGCAAGACTTCTCTTCTGCACCCTTTGCACGCAGTTCTCTGTCAGTGTTGGAATGAGGGAGCTGTACCACAGGACATGAGGGACGTCAAGATCGTCACCCTGTACAAAAACAAGGGCGAAAAGAGCGACTGCAACAACTACAGAGGTATCTCGCTCCTCAGCATTGTTGGCAAAGTCTATGCTCGGGTCCTCCTAATCCGCCTGCAGAAACTGGCTGAACGCGTCTACCCGGAATCACAGTGTGGTTTTCGAGCAGAGAGATCCACGGTAGACATGGTCTTCTCCCTTCGCCAAATCCAGGAGAAGTGCAGAGAGCAGCGGATGCCCCTGTATGTGGCATTCATTGACCTCACCAAGGCCTTTGACCTAGTCAGCAGAGATGGCCTTTTCAGGGCTCTCCGAAAAATCGGCTGCCCCCCCAAACTGCACAGCTTAATTGAGTCCTTCCACTCAAACATGAAAGGGATGGTGCAGTTCAACGGAAACCTCTCCAAGCCCTTCGACGTATGCAGCGGTGTGAAACAAGGCTGCGTTCTGGCCCCAACCCTCTTTGGAATCTTCTTCGCTCTCCTCCTGAGGCATGCGTTCAGCACAGCGCAAGAAGGGATCCACCTGCGGACCAGATCAGATGGCAGGCTCTTCAACCTCGCCCGCCTCAGAGCAAGGACAAAGGTCCGTGAAGCCCTCATCAGAGACATGCTATTTGCCGACGATGCCGCAGTTGTGACCCATACTCAGCGGAACTTGCAGTCACTAATGGACCGCTTCTCCCAGGCTTGCAAAGATTTTGGTTTGACCATCAGTCTTAAGAAGACAAACGTCCTGGGCCAAGACACGCCATCTCCACCAGCCATCACCATTGATGATTACGAGCTTGAAGCCATCCATCAATTCACATATCTTGGGTCCACCATGACCGATAACCTCTCCCTTGACACAGAGGTCGACAAGAGGATCGGGAAGGCAGCCACAACACTAGCCCGCCTCACACAAAGGGTGTGGACAAATCCCAAGCTGACCACAAAGACAAAGATGGCTGTATACAACGCCTGTGTCCTCAGCACCTTGCTGTATGGCAGCGAGGCATGGACCACGCATGCTCATCAGGAGAAAAGGCTCAATACCTTCCACCTGAGAAGCCTACGGCGCATACTTGGCATTTCCTGGCAAGACAAGGTGACCAACACCGAAGTCCTAACCTGCGCTGGCCTCCCAACCATGCATACCATGCTGAGACAGCGTCGGCTGCGCTGGTTGGGCCACGTTCGCCGCATGGAAGATGGTCGTATCCCAAAAGACATCCTTTATGGTGAGCTTGCCACAGGGCAGAGAAACATTGGCCGCCCACAGCTGAGATACAAAGACGTTTGCAAGCGTGACATGAAGGCGCTTGAGATCAACACTGAGTCCTGGGAGGACCTCGCAGACGACCGCAACTGCTGGAGAACTACTCTCAAGAAACAGCTGCGGATTGGTGAGGACAAACTGTCAGCTGTTGCAGCAGAAAAGCGAGTTCGCAGAAAAGGGATGACAGCCAACAGACCAGCATCAGCATACACATGCGACCGCTGCGACAGAGACTGCCTCTCTCGCATTGGTCTGTACAGTCACAGGCGACGCTGCTTGGATCAAGCAGACAGCCCATCTAGACATTAGAACGGATGTACTTTGTCCATAGTCAGTCATGACCGAAGGAGGCCTACTACTACTACTCTTGTGCACAGACGTACTCCTATATCTGGTCATTTAGGATCCTGTTTTTGCACACAGGTTCTTGGCACATAGGCAGTGTATTGCCTGTATTGTTAAAGAACACACACACATACACAGACTTATGCACATACATTCAAGTCCGAGAAGAAACCCCAGCATAGTGCTACCTTGCAACACATTAACGAAAATGTGACCCCCCACCACGGAATCAGTCTTAACTAGCATTTTGAGCATTTTGGGATATACATATCAATGGAAAGTGTACATTCTGCTGATTATTTTGGTACTTGAATAAAGCTTCTACTAAAAAAATGTAGAAGTTATGTATGTTTAAAGTCATTAAGTTGTATGACGGCCATTTTGAGAAAACGGCCTCTAAAGGTTTTATATGCTCTCCTACACATTTTCCTTAAATTTCTTTATTTGGTGGCTTTGATCCAGTTTGTTTCTAATTTTCGCTGTCATTATCTGAAAGTGCACCAAAGAGCTTTCCATCAGTGTATTACATGAGCGGGTACTGAACAGGTTACGGTTCATAATAAGAGACAAAAATAGGTACTTTTGGTAAGAAATTGCGTTCTTTCTGCTGCGAGCAGTGCATTAAAATACCGATTTAAATTGATTAATTATACTTTTTCAAGGAAAAATGTCTGGAGGGGGGGGGGGGGGATAGATTAAAGTCTACAGAAATCAATTTTGAGAAAAAGTCAAAACACCCCAGATGACCCTCAGTCACCTTTTCAGCTCCTAGTGCTGTTCGACTGACTGCGAGTTAAGACTGATTTCGTGGTGGGAGGTCACAAATATTAAATCGTCCATTTTAGCCACATATACAGACAGTATATCTTGTATCTTTCTGTCTTTAACAACGAGGGGGAAAAAAGACCAATGAAGAAGGAAAGTGTAAAGGACTTAAGGGAAAAAGGCCAAACAGGGTTCTCCACAGCCTGTATGTAACTGAGGTCTTTATAAAACGAGAGAGAAAAAGACTGTTATGTTCTCTGTGTGTTTCACAGGATCAACGACTAGTCAGAGTTCTTGTTTCTTCCTTCCACAGTTTCTCTCTCAGTTTTCTGAATCAGAATTATCGTCATGAAAGTTACTACAAAAAGCACTGTGCTCTAAGCATAATATGTGTATCATTTTGTATGACTGCAACAACAACTTACTCAGTCCAAGAAGACCGAGAACAACATACGTCAATGGAGAAGGGACAGCTATATCTGGTTTGGTTTGGTTTTGCACTGTTTTTGTTCATCACCTCAGTGGCATTATCACCAGTTATACTTACTCCAGCTTCCCATCAAACCGTCGAAAACATGTTCATTCTGTGGTAGTTGCAGACCCAGAATGTCTACAGTAACAATTAATATGAAGCTGCCTTGAGACCACCTACCAGAGAAGACTGCATTGACGTACACTCACTTTGATAGGGAGCTCAGTTATGATAGTTCCAGTCCATGTGCTCAGCACACCACACCATCCAGCAGACTTGTCACTACAAAAACCAATTTTCATCGCAGAAATGAGCATCAGTCTACATTCGTAAAAAGTTGTTCAGACGTGCACCCTCTCCTGTAAGGAGATCTCCAACATAACCTATCAACAACAACCCTCCATGAAGTGTTGACCCAAAGATCTTGACGCGCAGTTATCTAGACACAAAGGCAGCATCAGAAACTAAAACTGAACTCATTATGAAAAGAGGACATAATGTCAAGAGGATTCGAGACAGCTTTTACAACACAGGGATGATTCCTACGAATATGAATGACGGCGACAAGAAGTTTGAATCTACATGACAGAGCTCTACGTCTCTGCTTCCGATCCTGACCTGGTGTCAGCCACCCCTGAGATATTCAAACACTCTGCAACGTTTGGTCAGAAATTTAATTAGAACCTTTAATGACACTCTTCTGAAGTAAATGACATTCAGTTACATAGTCCCAATCTTCCCACAGGGCTCAAGCACACTCAATTTTGGGCACAAGCCTGGCAGGTGACCAAATACTCCCACAGTGATTTGGACTGAAGGATTTAAACCGGCAACTTGCCAGTCGTCTTTTTATACTAACCACTTTGCAATGATAAGTATACTTTTGTAGTATCTTTAATGTTTGCATTGCAGGTAATCAGCTCTAGGAAACGGACACATCGGTGATTTGATGCTGACACACTACAAATTCATAAACAGTCATCACAGCATTTCAGAGTGCTCCCTGAGCGCCACTTCAATAAAGACTTGATTGGCTTGCGTGTCCATGATCATGGATAAAACAAATGTAACACTTCTGATGACGACTGTGCCCAGTGTTAGATTGAGTGATTCTACCCAATCATCAGACATGACTGACTTTAACTCGTTGCCATTAGTTCAGCTGTCAGCATGGATCTGGACCATCTGTCTGCCCATCGCTTTTATCCTGGGTGTGTTCGGCAACATCATGACTATCATCATCGTTCGTCGGTTTCAAGATGATCTCTCCGCCTTGGACCGTTATTTCCTGTGTCTAGCTGTGACTGACATTGGTGTCAACATAACTGGACAACTCCCTGATTGGATCACCACTGTGACAAAGATTGATGTATTTGCCCTCCATGACTTTGTGTGTAAGGCTGATTTTTATATCCTGAACACGTTTGCCACATCTTCTTCTTGGATTGTAGTGGTGATGGTGGCACACAGGGCCATGTCTGTAGTGTGGCCACATCGTGTGAACGTGCTGTGTACAGCCAAGATATCCTGGGCCATTATTGCCAGTGTCATCGTCATTGTAGCACTGGCTTGGTCTCACACCATTTTTGGAATGGAAGTTTTCAACGGAGCGTGCATTCTAAAAGAACAATTCAAGTTGTTTGTGGTGAATGTGTGGACAAAGATTGACATTGTTTTGTCTTCTGTGCTGCCTTTCTTCTGTCTGATAATCAGCAACACCGTGCTGGTGGTGAAGCTAAGAACGTCAGTGAAGGAAGCTGGTGACCAGTTTGCTGCCACAGACAGACAACAGAGTGTCAGAGAGAGAAAAGTGAACTCCATCACTCTCACAGCTCTTGTTGTGTCTGTGTCCTTCATTATCCTAAAGTTACCCATGGCAGTTGTGAGCATCGTCTATGTGCCAGCTATTGGCAGCCTTGAAGTGAAGGATAGTTACGAACTAGCATTGAGTCATTTTCTGCTCTACCTGGCCATCTGTCTTCATTATATCAATTATTCCGTAAACTTTTACCTGTATTGTCTGACAGGCCAGAGGTTCAGAAAGGAATTTGTGAAGGTCATGAGCATCACATTTCCCAAATCTTAAATGAGTTTGTGGTCCATGACGTTTAAATACTTAACTAGTGGCTGGATATTTAATACGTGGCAAAGACTTCGGCAATGACTCAGTTTTAGTTTCAATTGGCCCAAGGAGCAACACACAGCATAGATGATTCCATTTCATGTAATACACTTCATTTCTCAATTGAAAAATGTTAACAAAAACCATGAAATGCGAAAAATATACGAACAAACTCAATGGGTTTTTTTGTGGTATGCAGTCTCGAGGTAAATTTCTTTATATTCTTCCTAACTCACTGTTTTTCTTTGTGTTTCACCTGATAATTGAGCTTTTGGTAGTGACGGACATCTTCCGAAATGATGGCCAAAGTATTCGATTTAGTTGTAATTCTGTATACGCTGGCTTACTAGCAGTACACATTTCTCGACTGCAAAGGGTTCAGAAAAATGCAGTTACATCTAATTATGAAGAGAAGGCATGATCAATGTAACTTCAAGAATGACTCTGGTTACCGATAAATTCTGGTTCCCAGAACAAAATTGCAAACCTTACCTATCGCCATTTTGGTAAATCTTTACTACCGTACCTTTCAGATAGCCTTTCCTGTATCAAACATTACACACCCTGGGATCCTCCATGTGAAAGCTTCTGATGGTGCAAAAACACAATTTTAAATCAAGTGATGATCATGATTACAGTGTCATCGCGCCATCTGCCTTGAACCCACTGCCGGCTGTTCTAAGGGACCTGCCCACCCTTTGGCAACCTCAAGTCACAGCTAAAGACTGATCTGTCCACACAGGCATTCCACTGTTGATGTCATAGTTGCTTATCTACCAACACACTTTGCTAATTAGAGATCGTGTAGCACCCTATAATGATCATCGCATGTGTATGTTTTTATATGTTTATATACAGATATATGTGTATGTGTAGTGTTTTGGCATTATTTGTGTTTATTCATTCGTGAAATGTATATCAATGTGTATATGCTGATGTGTGTGTGTGTGTGTGTGTGTATGTGTGTGTGTGTGTGTGTGTGTGTGTGTGTGTGTGTGTGTGTGTGTGTGTGTGTGTGATATGTTAGTGGTTCTACACATACTACACTTTGTGTCTTGCAAAATGTGTAATGCACAGTGCGTCTGCATGTCTTTGGAGAATCTATACAAGAATGATGTGTAGTTATTACATAATTGCTATCATCATATTACTATTATCATTATATTCTTGTGATCATCATCATTATTACTATTACTATTGCTGTTATCATTACCATTATCACTAACACTGACACATTATGATTACCCAGATTACTGACTAGTCAATGGGAGAATTCAATTACAACATCAATAATAACTTCAACAACAACATGGGCTGAATGTCTTCTTGCGACGATGTTTCAGTAATACAGAAACAATGGTCAATGTACACGTGCTACCTTTTTTCTGTTCCTGTGTCCTCTGCAGAAAAATTCCAAAAGAAAAAAGTGTACAAAATGTACCTGTAGTATCTCTTTTCTGTCCATTTGTCCTCTGAAGAAAATGTTCAAAGTGTGCACGTGGTCTCTCTTCCCTGTCCCTTGCCTTCTAAAGATAAACGTCCTAAGGAAAAGATGTCCAAAGTGTAGACGTGGTTCCTCCTTTATTTCCCTGTGTACTCTGAAGAAAAAGTGTCCAAAGGAAAAATTCCAAAGTATACACGTTGTATCTTATTTCTACCCTTTTCCCTCTGAAAATATTTCCATCTTTGCAAAATCAAAATTAAGGCACTCGATTACATATCACAAATGAACACAACAAGAAGACTTTTCATTTTTGAGTGTGAATAAGTACTATTTTACACTGTCTACTCAAATTAAGGACAATAAATTGTGTATATGTGTGTGATGTCACTGTGACTCTGTATGAATCCATTTACAGCAGTTTGGATTTAATTTTGTACACTTTTGTTTTACATGTTTGCAAAATGTTTATCGTAATACACTCTCAGAACGCCGATTACCATGAATGTGGGGCGCTTGAAAAGAAAACTAATTTCTGTTACACCATTATGCACCAGCAAGCTTATGAAAATGAAAGACTAAACAGCCATGTGGAAAAACGTGCAGCAAAAAAGGCCAGAACCAACTCTGCAGAGCGTTCCATTGAATGTCCTGTATGCGGCCGCCTGTGTGCATAAGATTTTGACCTGACATCCCACTTGAGGGTACACGAATGAATAAAATGCTAGGTTGGACTTTATCGACCACGATAGTCGACCATATGTCATACACCTCACCGCACCTGGCAGCCTGTGAAGTGTCGTTCGCATTCTTGCAACGTCTGGCTACTTGTCATGTTGCAAGGAAGTTGGCGTCACTGACAGCTTACACTATAACACTTATCTCCACTTAATGACAGTGACCACTTAAAGCAGTTCACAAATAGTTCCGTTTTTTAATTTTTTTTAAAATTATTTTTTTAATATTTTTTTTTAGGATTATCGCACTCAGGCAGGTTACCTTCGTGCTCACCTTTTTTTTTCGTCCCAATTTCTATGCCACCTAATTGGCCGTAGAAGCTGGTACAGTTTTTACAATGCCATGGTGATGATGTCGATGAGGATGCTAGTCATTATGTCATGGAGCTCCATCTAGGATTGAGACCGCGTGACTGGGCTGTACTCTACGCTTACTATGATAACATATCCTGGCGTCAACCAGGCCCGAGAGATACAGACACCCGCCGTGCTGGTCAGAATGTTTGAGCAATACCCTCATTGACGCATCCGTGAAGTGGACGAGATTCGACTCTGTCGTCCCAGTCTTCCCAATGAGCCCATAGCACGCCCAACTCTGGGTAAGAGCCGGTTAGAGCCGAAAAATCCCAAGGTGATTTTTGAGGGGACTGATGGGGATTCGAACCCACAATCTTCCCGTCGTTAGTCCCTTACGTTTGCCACTACACCCCGGCGACTGTTTCAAACAGTTCTGGTTTGTGTCAGGCGCAGTAGACAAGTGGATAAACGTTGGACTTCCATCCGTGTAGACCAGGGGTTTGATCCACCCGGATACTTCCGCATCATCAGCAGCAGCATGGCGTTGGCGATCATGGCCTCCATATGTATTTGTCCCTTGCTGCTGCAAGCACATCTTCCACACTCTCCGTCTTCACCCTGCCACCCTGCAAGTCCGTCCAATATTTTCTCCCTGGATCTACCTGGTGCTCTCTTTCCCTCTAGCTTTCCTGTTGTGACCAGGTGCTCTAATTCCCTTTCCTCGTAAAATGGCCTGTAAATGTTGCCTGTCTTTTCCTAATCTTCCTAATGAATGATCTTCTTGTGTCTGCATCCATCAAGACTGTCTCGTTTGTTTACTTCCACCTGGTGAATAAAATGGGGAGAATTTTCCCATCTTCTGAGTCGTGGGTCTCTGTAGGTCAGTTGGATGAGCGTCGGATTCATATGCTTATGGTTGTGGGTTCGAATCCCGGGGTGCGCTACATTAAAGCTGGTCTTGTCACTGTTCCATCTTGACATCATGGTTGTTCTGGTGTGTCGGTAGTGGATTAGATAAGTCCCCCTTCCCCCATGTCCCTGGGATGGTTATCCCCGTCGGCCATATCACCAGAGGTGGGTGTCAACGTAAAAACTGAACCAAGTCAATCAAAAACCATCTTCCGAGTCAACGCGTGTGCAAGGCCTGCCGGGACCTCTTTGGTGTGTAGAGACATGCAGAATGTCAAATACTCGCGTTTAAGCTCCTGTAAGCCATGTCAGTGGCTGGCTTATGCAAACATGAAAACAAGATAGCTCAGGAACCACAACAACAACAACAACAACAACAACAACAACAACAACAACAAAACACGAAAAAAAATCAGAACGCGTATTTAGTACAACCAAACCAGACAGGCACAGACTTTCGATCAACTGACCTTTGCCAAGGACTATGACGTCATTTTAAGTCCTTTTTCTCCCATTGGACGAAGCAGTAGGGAAGTTTCAGTCTTTATTTCGTAATTTTTGTATTTGGTATTTGTTCGTTTGTGATCTTACGTCTACGCTTGACAAAGGCCAGTTGGCCGAAATTTTATGCCTGTCTTGTCTGATTGTATTTAATACGCGTTCAGATTTATTTTGTGTGTGTGTGTGTTTTTTTTTCTGGTTCCTGTTTTGCTTGGACGCGGGTAGTCACACTTGTTTTGGAATTCAAACAACAGTTCCCCTACCCGGAAGTGGAGTATGCAGACTATGCATAGTGTGAGCACAACAATACGTCTGAGACAAATCAGAACACTAAGTCAATTTGAAAACAAAATACTAAAAAATACCTTGTTTGTAAAAGATCCTTTAGAGTATAAAACACAACGTTTCGAGCCCAGGCCCTTTGTCAAGTCTTGACAAGTGACTTGACAAAGGGCCTGGGCTCGAAACGTTGTGACTTGACAAAGGGCCTGGGCTCGAAACGTTGTGTTTTATACTCCAAAGGATCTTTTACAAACAAGGTATTTTTTAATATTTTGTTTTTACCCTCAAGATCCAGCAGTCATATTTTGTTTTAACTAAGTCAATTTGCTTTGCTTTACACCATGGAGGGTAGTCACAAGTGAGTCTGTCAAGTCTTTTCTGCACAATTCATGAGTAGTTTCAGTACTACAAAAAAAATGGATGTCGTGCTGATTGCTGCTTTTGAAGTTCGTGTGTGTCTGTGAGCTGTGTGAGTGCGGGCATGGGTGGGTGCGTGTGTGTATGTATGTGTGTGAGCGTGTGTGTGTGCACATGTATGCACATGTATGTGTGTGTATGTGTGTATGTGTTATTTTATATATATATATATATATATATGTGTGTGTGTGTGTGTGGTTTGTGTGTGTTTGTGTGTGTGTCTTGGGGGGGGGGGTGCCTGTGTGATAATGGTATTTGTGACTCCACCTCTGTCCCTCTTTCCTCCTCTCCTCTCTCTCTCTCTTTCTCTCCCTTTCTCTCCCTTTCTCTCTCTGTCCTCTCTCTCCCTCCCCCCCTCTCTCTCTTCCTCTCCTTCTCTATCTCTTTTTTCTCTCTCTCTCTCTCACACACACACAATGATATTTTTCAGTTTCTTGCCATTCAGAATAACATTCCTCACAATTAAAAACATTCTGAATTAAACCAGGCAACACGCCGTGGCTTCGATCTCTCATCAGTGCCCCCCCCCCCTCCCAAAAAAAAAAAAAGAAAAGAAAAGAAATATATTGTGATATTTATTGGGTCCTGCCTGGCTCCTACCCATAAGTGAATGCGCTATAAGTTCGTTGGAAAGATTGGGACTACGTAATCCAATCTGCAGGTGTCTGTATCTCTTGGGCCTGGTTTGCGCCAGGATATATTAAGATAGTAAATGTAGAGTACAGCTTTGTCACGCAGCATCAATCCCAGAGAGTACTCCATGCCATCATGATCATAATCTTGATTATTGTGAAAATCATCACATCATAGCATCGCAAAAAATAAATAAACAAATAAATAAATAGATAATAAAAATAAATAATAAATAATAAATAAATGAATAGATAAATAAATATAATAATAAATAACAATAAATAAATAAATAAAAATGTCTCAGATTTTGCGGATCCATGGTTCTTTAAGCCTGTAAATCGTGGTGACCATGGTACTGGTTTCCTCAACCACGTCCATGGCTGAGTGAGTTCAATCCCAGCCTGGAACATTAAACACTGGCCTGTTCGCTGCCAACCTGAATGTTTCCATCATTCTGATGGTGCGTTATGTTCATAGTCCTTTCCCAATCTTAATGTTTCTCATTGATGGTGCCCGCTCATGTTCATAGGTCCCTCCCCAATCTTAATGTTTCCATCATTCTGATGGTGTCAGCTTAATGTTTCACAGATCCCTCTTCCCCTTTTCCCCATTTCAAGACCTTGCCAACGCATAGGGTTTTGCACAGGCTTCGAAAGTCCGTCAGATAATCGCTGACAGTTTTGGATGGAGTGCATATGGAGTTTTCCGAGTGCAGTGAATCCCTGTTGAACAAACTACCAACAAACTAACTTCCATGGTTGAGGTGACTTCAAGCTGAAAAACAACAGATGGTGAATCAGACACAGACAGACCACCAATGAGCATCACTTACAAGGACATACAAGTAAGGATACTCAGACCTACATAGGCAGACACATATAGAATGATTAGCACCATTTCAAAATGAGGCCAAAAGACTGATAGGCAAACAGATAGACAAAATGACAAAGTGACAGAGAAACATACAGACAAGCAAATGATCAGCATCGCTTAAGACGAAATCAGCATACAGGAACAGACTGAAAGACGAACAGACACACACACACACACACACAAAAAGTAGCACCACTTCAAACCAGACCCATAGATTGAGAGATAGACATACAGACAAACAGAAAAAAGGATCAGCATCATCTAAAACAGACAGACAGACAGACAGAATGATCAGAGCCGCTCAGAAACAGATAGAAAAAAAATCATCAGCACCACCTAAAAACGGGCAAACAAACAAACAGACAGACAAACAGAGTCAGTTAGACAGGCAGACTCAGTGATAGAATGGTCAGCACCGTTCAGAAAAGGACAGACTGACTGACTGATCCGTACCACTTAATACAGACAGATTGGGAGACAGACACAGTGAGTAGACCACCTGGACAGAACATCAAACAGACTGAAGCACGAACATACACATACGCGTTCATACATACAGACAGAATGAATCATCAACTTGGACTTAAAGCTACACACAGACCCAAAGAAAACAAACCGACACACACATACGCACGCGCGCGTGCGCCCGTGCTCACACGCACACACACACACACACACACACACACACACACCACACAAACACACACACACACCACACACACATACGCACACACACACACACACACACACACACACACACACACACACACACACACACACACACACACACACACACGTTCATACATTCATAACCATAGACATACAGAATGGATCTTCAACACCGCTTACAAACAAACCAACAAACACACAAACAGACACATGAGGGCCAAAACAGAACATTCTTACCGGAATGTTGAACTGGCACCATCCCAATACTAGCTGACGTCGTCGTCTTCTCCTCTCTGATACTATCCACACGCCGAACGGAAGGGGCTGTCTCTGGCACAGAAAGAACATTTTCTTGGACTATATACTCCGCTTGTACAGGCTGTGGTGGTGGTGAAGGATGAGGAGGATGAGGAGGAGAAAGGCAGCGTCTGGTCTTACTGGGTAGATGGAGGGGGAGGTGAGGTTTGGACAAGAAGTGATCATCATCAGTCTGAGATGACGTGCACGACAAAGTGCTGCCCATAGTGATGCTATCAGTGTTCTCTTGATAAGGACTTAGTCCTGGGTTTTCCCCAATGAAAACTTGAGGTGTGAACAACAAGAACACCTTCACTAGTGCCAATACGTTCCAGTTTCACACGAGAGTTTAGTTAAATCGTGAAATCTCTTGCAAACAGACGTTGTCATCGTTGTTGTTATTGCTGTTTTGAGGACGTGGGACTGAATCTGTAAAAAAATGCAGATTTATCCAGGTTCCAAATTAGCAAAACTCCTCAACATCACCAACACAATGGTTTTAACAAATGTATTTTTGTTAATTGATTAGAAAATCTTCCGAATCAACAAGAAATACAACTGTTTCTTGTCGTGAAATATATACTGATTTCATGCAAGTACTGTTTAGTAGGTTTCTAAGTTGGTTGTAGTTTTACTTCTTGGCATTTTGACGGTCATTAAACTGTTGATTAGGCATAGATCCTTTTCATGTAGACAACGTGAAGACGAACATGTGTAAAAGAGATCAACAAGCATACCTATGATCATTACAAACTGCGATGTTACTGTGAAGAGAAAAGCAATATATTCACATGACTCCTTAATCAGAAACAAAGTCAAGGTCCACTACACGAGCAGATTATGACTATTGTATACGCTAAGCTACTGAAGCTAAATATTTGAAAGGTTAAAAGAACACTATGGTGAAACAGCAATCTCTGCGTTTGACTTCATCGCCACAAAACACAAACATAACGAGGCCCAAGAATCAATCAGACGCCAGATCTCACGTGATTTAATCACGTGGACAAGAGATCACGAGACCCAGGAACCAATCGGAAGTCACGTGGCGGCAAGTGCTGTTGAGAGAGTCAGGAGAATGCTGGGACCTTCGCGTTGGTCGAGGTGAGGACAGTAAGTGACACAAAACACCGTGTGCTTCCGGTCCTCATCTCATACTGACGGATTTTCACTCTCCCCTCATCCTCCTCCTCTACTCTCGCCAGTTTTCACCTCCCTGGCTCTAGTTCACACTTCCCTCCCTCCGTCTTACCTGATCTAGATAAGACCCTCTAGTCCTAAGACACCGGCAGAAGCGAATTCAGAAGAGCTCAGACGATGAGAAAGGTCATTCAGACCTGCGCTCCGTGACATCCCGTGCACGTGTTTGGCACACTGTAAAGGTCAAGTAGACTTCACAAAATATGGGTCAGGCACACAAAGATCCTTCATTCACGTCGGGCGTTTCCAAACAAACGCTTGATCTCGTATGATGATCTTTGTCGAATGAAATCCCTCTTCTTCGCGTCAACTGTTTCATTACGGGACTCGGAATCTCGGATGTCAGTTTATTTGGAATCAAAAAGTTGTCTTCTTCCAACCGGTTGCCTTAAACAATAGTTATAAAAATCATCTTGTACTGCAGGGAAAGTCAAACAGCTAAGGGCAGGTGTAGACTAAAGGTTGACTGGTGCTGTGTGACATGGTAGAGATCACAGTACACTCTTTCTTTGTTTTACGCTGTCCAAACAAAGCCCTAGAATTTAACTGAAAATTTCACAGTCTATCCACAACACACCATGCCTTTCTCAGACCAAGACGTTTAAGAATCTTCCAATCAATAGATACAACCGAACGTTTGATATCACCCAACAGAACACGGAAGAAACAGCTGTAACAAGTGATAGCTTTGTCTGGTCACGTGATCTCATGTTCAGCAGTAGCAGGCCACGTGATCACGCGATCAGCAACAGTAACCACCAACTTAAT
The DNA here is from genome assembly GCA_030674185.1 of Monoplex corrugatus. Classification (NCBI taxonomy): domain Eukaryota; kingdom Metazoa; phylum Mollusca; class Gastropoda; order Littorinimorpha; family Ranellidae; genus Monoplex; species Monoplex corrugatus. The sequence continues at coordinate 70,784,538 of CM060312.1, read as the reverse complement.
TGTCAACTGTAGGAGTGGCGGAGGAACACGTACCGCGTGATACCAGGTCTTGCTAAAAGGCATCTGACGTCTGTATCACCGAGGACACCACTGTATTCGTTATCCACGGCTGTCACTGTCTTCTTATATACCGTCGTCAGTTGGCGTGACATTGTCCTATGATGTCAAATTTATGACGTCAAACTCGTGCTGTCATGCCCTATTGTCACGATTCATTAGGACGATGGAATGTCTCTGGATGAACCTGGAACACACACACGATCATAAACGATCACATCATAGTCACGATTAAACCTTCATAGACAGATTATAGGCTATTATATCATAGACATGATTATAGACAATTATATATAGCCCTGATATGGTTCTACGCAGTCGGCTGGGCTTTAAATAATAATAACAACAATGAGAACAACAAGACAATTATATCAGAGGCATGAATAAACATTATATCATAGACACGATGATAGATTATTATATCATAGATTATAGGCTATTATATCACAGACACAACTATAGACAATTATACCACAGGCACGATTACAGACTATCATATAAATAGTCACGAATACAGACTATCATATAAATGTGACCTCCTACCATATGAAACAATCTTAACTCGTAGTCAGTCGAACAGCACTAGAGCTGAAAAGGTGACTGGGGTTGTTTTTGACTTTTTCTCAAAATTGATTTCTGTAGACTATAATCTATCCCTCACAGAAATTTTATTCTTGAAAAAATAAAAAAATATTATAAATCAATTTAAAATGGTATTTTGATGCACTGATCGCAGCAGAAAGAACCCAATTTCCTATCAAAAGTACCTATTTTTGTCTCTTATTATAAACCGTAACATGTGCGGTACCTGCACATGTAATATTTTACTGACGGAAAGCTCTTTGGTGCACCTTTCAGATAATGACAGCGAAAATTAGAAACAAACTAGGTCAAAGCCACCAAATAAAGAAATTTAAGGAAAATGTGCAATAGAGTTCACAAAAACTTTAGAGTCCGTTTTCTCAAAATGGCCGTCATACAACTTAATGACTTTAACATACATAACTCCTACATTTGTTTGAGTACAAGCTTTATTCAAGTACCAAAATAATCAGCAGAATGTACACTTTCCAGTGATATGTATATCTCAAAATGCCCAAAATGCTAGTTAAGACTGATTTCGTGGTGGGAGGTCACAAACAGTCACGATTACAGACTATTATGTCATAGACACGATTCTAGACTATTACAATTGTATACACGATTATGCATAATTATATTACAGACACTAGTCTAGACTATCATAATTAAACACGCGATTATAGGCAATTATATCATAGACACGATTCTAGAATATTATAATTATACACACGATTATAGGCAATTATATCATAGACACTATTCCAGACTGTCATACTTATAGACACACGCATACGTAATTATATCATACACACGATTATAGACTATTATACAGTTAGACACGTTTATAGGTAATTATATCATACACACGATTATAGACTATTATACAGTTAGACACGATTATAGGTAATTATATCATACACACGATTATAGACTATTATACAGTTAGACACGATTATAGGTAATTATATCATACACACGATTATAGACCATTATACTGTAGACACGATTATAGGTAATTATATCATACACACGATTATAGACCATTATACAGATAGACACGATTATAGGTAATTATATCATACACACGATTATAGACTATTATACTGATAGACACGATTATAGGTAATTATATCATACACACGATTATAGACCATTATACTGATAGACACGATTATAGGTAATTATATCATACACACGATTATAGACCATTATACTGATAGACACGATTATAGGTAATTATATCATACACCGATTATAGACTATTATACAGTTAGACACGATTATAGGTAATTATATCATAACACGATTATAGACATTATACTGATAGACACGTTTATAGGTAATTATATCATACACACGATTATAGACTATTATACAGTTAGACACGATTATAGGTAATTATATCATACACACGATTATAGACTATTATACTGATAGACACGATTTATAGGTAATTATATCATACACACGATTATAGACTATTATACTGATAGACACGATTATAGGTAATTATATCATACACACGATTATAGACCATTATACTGATAGACACGATTATAGGTAATTATGTCATAGTGACACGATAATAGACCATTATAGATTCATAACACGATTATAGTTACAGACACAGTTCTACACTATCAATTCATAGACACGATTATAGACTTTATATCAAAGATTCATTGTCATGATTATAGACTATTATCATCACAGACACAGTTACAGACACACGATTGTAGACTATTATATATAACAGTCACGGTTATAGATATCATGTACTATAAAATAGCACGTTATAGATTAATCATATCACAGACACAGTTACAGACAGTCACGATTGTAGACTATTAATAAATAGTCACGGTTATAGATTATATATCACAGACACAGTTACAGACAGTCACGATTGTAGACTATTATAAATAGTCACGGTTATAGATTATCATATCACAGACACAGTTACAGACAGTCACGATTGTAGACTATTATAAATAGTCACGGTTATAGATTATCATATCACAGACACAGTTACAGACAGTCACGATTGTAGACTAACATAAATAGTCACGGTTATAGACTATCATATCACAGACATATTACAGATTATCATATCACAGACACTATTACAGATTACAATATTTTGTTTTCAAAGCGTTCAGTTGAATACGAAAATATGTGGTAACAATTAATATCGAATGATATAACGAGGAGTATTGCAATTTTTTACATATATTTTGAACTGAAAGTTTGATTCTTTTTTGAACACACATTTTTCACTTAAGTGTTCATAAATCGAATCCATGATGCTAATTCTAGCGAGTTGTAAGCTTCTTTTACTGAGGTATTAACATGTAATTCTATGGAATTTTCAGAATGGATTGCACCGGATTTAGCTGCTCTGCCAACTACGTTGTTGCCGTGAAGACCAACGTGAGAAGGCACCCAGCATAAACTGATTTCCGAGCCATTTATCTTTAAACAATGTATATTAGATGACTTGCCTCAATAATTGAATCGGTCTTGTGTCTGTATCAAAAGACTGTAAGGCATATAATACAGATTTTGAATCAACAAGGGAGAATATTTTGAGAGACACAGGCTGAGCTTATTAGATAATGCAACGCTTGAACAACAGCGACCAAGTCTGCTGTATATATAAATACACTTGCCCCAATGATAAAAGACTTTTTAATGTTAAATTTTGGAACATAAAAGGCTGCGCCAGCACTCTTATTTGCTGAGACTGACCCATCGGTAAAATGTGGAGGTGGGTGCTGGTACTTTTCATCGATGTGATCACAAGCTGTGGATAGCGTAATGTTGACATTATCATTTTTTTAAGTCTGCATAATCGAGATCAAATGTGGCCTTTAGCATTGCCCATGTAGGGATGGGCGTTATCGTTGGTTTCTGGTTACTTCATCCATAGTTACGTTGATGTTTGATCTGTATAAGTTGCAGCTGTAATTTGTGATGAAATGTTTTTTGCTCGTTTGGGAAAGTCAGTATCAGACCTGATTCAATTTCTTTGCTCACAAAATTATCCGCTTGTGAAGAAGTTCTAATTGTAAACTTTGCTGTGGCTAGCTCACGATGGTTGTTTAGAGGTAGAATTCCAGCAACTTTGCACATTTCCAGAGTAGAAGCATGAGTTGGTACACCTAGTGCAATTTTAAGACTTTTGCAGTCAAAGCGCTGAATCTTTTTTAGTAAATATTTAGGTGCATTGAAAAAAAAATCTTGCGCGTAGGATAATTTAGACCTGACCAGCGCTGGTGACAGAAGAATCAGTACATTTCTATCCATTCCCCAGGTTGTGTGTGTGTGTGTGTGTGTGTGTGAGAGAGAGAGAGAGAGAGAGAGAGAGAGGAGGGAGAGAGAGAGTGTGTGTGTATGTGTGTGTGTTTGTGTGTGTGTGTTTGTGTGTGTGTGTGTGTGTGTGTTGTGTGTGTGTGTGTGTGTGTCTGTGTGTGTCTGTGTCTGTGTGGTGTGTGTCTGTGTGTGTCTGTGTGTTGTGTGTTGTGTGTGTTGTGTGTCTGTGTGTTGTGTGTGTGTCTGTGTCTGTGTCGTGTGTCTGTGTGTCTGTGTGTGTCCGTCTTCTCTGTGTGTACAAACCTCGATGAGATGTTCATGGATATTTGAAACCCTGTCTGTTGTTCAGACCCGCCAAGTTCTCTCTCTCTCTCTCTCTCTTCTCCCTTGTGTGTGTTGTGTTGTGTGTGTGTGTGTGTGTGTGTGTGTGTGTGTGTGTGTGTGTGTTTGTGTGTGTGTATGTGTGTGTGTGTGCGTGTGTGTGAGTGTGGGTGTTTGTGTGTGCGTGTGTGCATGCGTACGTGCGTGTGAGTGTATGTGTGTGTGTGTGTCGTGCCCACGCAAGCGCACACACACACACACACAACACACACACATCACACACACAACACACCACACACACACTCACCACACACACACACACACACTCACACACACACACACATACACACACATACCACACACACTACACACCATACACACACACACACAACACACACACACACATACACAATGATCACACAAATAATGTAAATACGAAAGCCCGTAACTTCTATTATCCTTTCTTCAGTTTTAACAAACGAGAAACGTGCATGTTGTAAACACTTTGTTACTCAAGGACAGTGGCATTACGTTCTGGCGGATCAGTACTAACAGCTAGTCATTGCTGTTCAACAGATCAGCTTACAATGTAACCATACAAACATTGAACAAGAAAAAGTAGAAAACAAAAACAGCTGAAATTGCATAAAAAATTAGTTTACAGAAAAAAAAAAGATAGAATGGAAAAGTTGCAATGAGCGAGCTATGCAGTAAACAGTAATAAAAATGTTGTCTTTTTTGAGGAGTGTTTTGAGCTCATTGTTTTTGTACTTTGTATCTGCTTCTATGCTAGCTGAATGGGTAGCGCAAACTGTGTTTGATTTGAGAAGTTCTATACCACATGGGAGATAATTCTCAAGAGTTATGTCCTTTGATTATGTTGTCTTTTCCAGTTTAATTCCAGCAACACAACTATAAAAACTGGCTTTCGTCTGCCCCATCTAAATGTTCAAATCGTTGTGGCGGTCTCAGCTTAGTGTTTTGAACGACCCTTCACCGATCCCACCCCACCCCCACCCCCACTCCCTATCCCCCACCCTACCCCCTACCCCCACCCCCGTCACTTCTCTAAAATCGTGTGGGGTTTTGCACAGGTATGGAAGTCTGCTGGACGGACTTGCAGAGTGGCTGGGGATGAGGAGGGTGGGGGAGATGCTGGGGGCAACGAGAGATAGAGATGGTTGGAAGTCCACGGTCGCCAACGCCATGCGGCAGGGCACCTGATGATAATGATGATGATGATGGAAGTCTGCCAGATAATTGCAGGGGGATTTGGTGAAGCGCATATGGAATTATCCGAGATATATCCCTCTTCAACAAACTCCAAACTCCAAATTCCTTGAACACAATTAACTCTTTGACTCCCTGCCCACCGGCATCCTGCATTGTCAACCACGCTAGCTAAGCAAAAATTTAACCCTTTGACTCCTTCACCTTATCCACCAGCTTCCTGAAGGAAGTTGGTGGATAGGTGTGAAGGAGTCAAAGGGTTAAGTTTGCAGGAAGATTGGTGGATAAGTGACGGATTCAAAGGGTTAAGTTTTTGCAGTTGATGGATATGAAGCGGGAGTCAAAGGGTTAAGATATGGGACTAGTACTGTAGCATATGTCAGGTAGACAACGCACCGTGTACATTCAGGGACATCGGAGTGTGAAAACAAAGAACAAAGGAAGAAAATGATGGCTAGAACCCGACTTTCCTTGTTAACGACAGGCGTATGGCAGGCAAGATAAGTCTATAATAATACACACAGACTTACTAGATACTGGAACAAGGCGTTCCACACAGTCAGTCAGTCTTAACACGACTCAGAAAAGGCTTCCTCCTGTGTGCTCATGGGGTGACCATCCCCACCACAACGGGTCGCAGGTGGTGTGTATCGGACGGACCTTTAGATATGTGGGGTTGGCTGCAAAATTTGGCCGGTATGCCTCAACGAAAAAGCAGTCCCAGACTGAAAGTGAATGGCAATGGTTTCTACCAGAACAGTGACGGCTGGCCCTTGGCATTAGCCACAACTGGAGAATAC
>CM060312.1:70770736-70773236 GCA_030674185.1 Monoplex corrugatus | reverse complement strand
TAGCTTTCTTGTCACCAATATTTTCGGGATTTACAGACCAGTACCCAGTAAAAAGAACAATCTTACTCCCAGCATGTTTATCAATGAACTTCCAGACTTTCTTGAATTTGTAAATGACCTTCCAGGAACATTGTTACTGGTTGGTGACTTCAATTTCCACTTCAATAAGCCCACAGTTGGATACACGCCTGAGGTGTTAGAAATTTTAGATACTTTTGGACTCCAGCAATCCGTGAATGAAAAAACGAACAAACAAGGTAACACAGTAGACTGGGTAGTCTACAGAGACAGTGATCATTTACTCGTCTTCAACTGTTGACACTAACTTAGCATCGGATCATTATGCTGTGAAGTGTGAATTAGACATCATTAGGCCCGCCGTTCCAAAGACGTACAAGGAAGTAGGAAAATTTCTGCTATCGACATAAAGGCTTTCAAATCTGATCTGATCACGGCCATACCGAGTGAGCCATCGGCTTTTCAGCTGACCTCTGCCTTACGTGCCATGCTTGATAAGCATGCTCCAGTGAGCAGGCGCTTGATCTCTGATCGCTCATTGTGTCAATGGCACAGCACAGTGGGTCCTGAGTTGTCGGAGGACAAGCAGGAGAGGAGGAGGGCTGAGAGGCGATGGCGCGCCACGGGTCTGACTGTGTACTGGGAAATATATCAAACCGCTAGAAATCATGTTACTGATATTGTTCATCAAGCAAAAACTTTGTTCTATTCTTCAAAGATATTGGCTTGTAATACGGCCAAGCAGTTGTTCAATGTCACAAATAGTCTGTTAGGTAAAGTCAGCTGCTCCACCCTCCCCACCATCTTCCAAGCTCAAGAGCTCCCTCAGAAATTCTTAGAGTTTTTCAATGGCAAAATTGATACTATCCGTGAAAACCTAGATTCTACTGCACCTGTACACTCCCTGAATGACAAAGTTTACTGTGGACCTCCTTTGACTTCTTTCAGCCCTGTTAGCCAAGACTATGTCAAAAAACTTTGTTTGCGATGCAGCCCTAAATCATGTGAACTTGATGCCATTCCTAATCACTAGCTCTTCCAGTGTATCGATGATGTTCTACCCCATATTACTCATGTTATCAATACCTCTCTGTCCTCTGGTCACGTTCCTGAAATCTTCAAGTCTGCAGTGGTACGTCCATTGATCAAGAAACCTTCACTAGACAAAAACGTTCTAAAGAATTATCGGCCTGTGTCAAATTTGTCATTTCTATCAAAATTATTGGAAAAGATTGTTCTGGAACAAATTCTAGAACACCTCGAAAAGAATCACCTCTTGAATCCTCATCAGTCTGCTTACCGACAAGGCCATAGCTGTGAGACAGCACTCCTCCGTGTAGTCAATGACCTCCTCTGTGGGCTTGATGATGGGAACATTTCCTTGTTAGCGTTGTTGGATCTTTCCGCAGCATTTGACACGATCGATCATAATATTTTGTTCTCACGGCTTCAAACTTCCTTTGGTTTCAAAGACACAGCCCTCGACTGGATTATCTCTTACTTGACTGAACGTACTCAGACAGTGTGTGTACAGGACAGATACTCAGACAGTTCTCCTCTTAGGTACGGTGTGCCTCAGGGTTCTGTACTGGGGCCAGTCCTTTTTGTGCTGTATGCCGGTCCTGTGTCTGACGTCATTGGTGGTCACGCCATTTTGCACGAGAGCTTTGCTGATGATACACAGCTTCATCAGTCGGCTCCCATTGCTAAAATTGACTCACTGATTTCTCGGGCGCAGGGCTGCATTGCAGACCTAAAGGACTGGATGACTACCAACAAACTACAACTAAATGACGACAAGACGGAACTCATGTTCGTGACAAAACAACCTAACCATCCTTCTCTACCTTCAACTGCCACTATCAATGACTGTACTGTTTCTGTGTCCACCTCTGTCCGCAGTCTAGGGGTCATTCTTGACCAATCCCTCTCCTTTGAGAAACAAGTTTCAAATATTTGCAAGATTGCTTATTTAGAACTAAGAAGAATCAGTTCCGTACGTCACCTTCTCTCTACAGATGCTACAAAAACTCTCATTTGTGCCTTTGTTTTATCTAGAATAGATTACTGCAACTCACTTTTGGCCGGCCTTCCGAAATACCTGATAGAAAGATTACAGCGAATCCAAAATCATGCAGCCCGGGTAGTTTGTAGAGCAGGTAAATATGATCACATTTCGCCACTACTTCACTCTCTTCACTGGTTATCTGTCTCAAACCGTATCTCGTACAAAATCTCAACTCTCACTTTCTCTTCTCTCTTTGAAAATGGACCTTCTTATCTCTCGGATCTCCTTCAAATCTATACTCCCTCTCGACAACTACGCTCCTCTGCAGACGACCGCCTTCTACGAATGACTCGCTTCAGAACTACTACTGGTGAAAGGTCTTTCTCTTTTCAAGCTCCATCGATGTGGAACAGACTGCCAGATTCTCTCAGACATTCAGATTATTTCTCTTCTTTCAAGTCTAAACTTAAAACC
>CM060312.1:70763236-70765736 GCA_030674185.1 Monoplex corrugatus | reverse complement strand
ACCTCACAGGTGTCATGTGTATGGTGATCGTGGCACAAGCCTCAAGCCTGCGCATAAACCTATGAGCTGGCCAGATCTAGGCCGTACGTAGATTATGTTTTATCTAGTCTATATTTTATGCTGGTACTTTATCAGCCTACCACTGGAATAAACATGGTTACATGTAAATATGAATATGTATGTGTGTATCTTACCTTCAAAGAAGGAACATAAATATATAAAGTAAATCAGTTAATAAATAAAGGTCTGAATCACAACACAACTAGCTATTCTGTATAAACTCGTCTCACATGACAGACCCCCCCCCCCTTCCAGTCCATTCCCAAATGCTCAACTGTCTATCAACTAGGTGAAGACAATATTTTCTTAATCACAGATAGGTAAGTACATATAGGTAAGTAAGTAAGTAAGTAAGTAAGTAAGTAATAAGTAAGTAGTAAGTAAGTAAGTAAGTAAGTAAGTAAGTAAGTAAGTCAGTCAGTCAGTCAGTCAGTCAGTGAGTAAGTAAGTAATCAAGCAAGCAAATACGCAAGCAAGCAAACAAGCAAGCAAGTAAGTGAGTGAGTGAGTGAGTGAGTGAGTGAGTGAGTGAATAAGAAGTAAGTAAGTAGGTGAATAAACAAATACAAAATAAAGGAGCATGTATACTCGGCGCTGACATCAGTTTCCTTTGTCCAACGTGACCACAACTTTTTACACGTTTTCCCCGAGTCGAACTGAACTGGAACATGGCCAGTACTTCAGGAAACTCTAGATCTACCAGAAAGAGATCATGTAACGCCCTACAAGCGCTGAACATGATTTTTGAAGATGATTAATCACTTAAATGCCTGTTGTTGACAGTGACAGTGGCAAAGAATTTTTAACGGCCAGTTGATGATGACCTTGACAGTCACAGTGACAACGTTTTTCAGCCAGAGTCTGAAACTAGTCAAGTTAACACTTTCTCATCTGATTTCAAAACCGCCAAGCCGGTACATAAAACATTGATAATTTCTCAGTGAAGACAAGCTTCATTTTCCTTTAAAATGAGCCATGAATAAAGGCGGCTGAATGAATAGACGCTAAATTAGAACTGTTTAAAGTAGGTAGGGGTGCCCCTATTTTCTTCTCTGCTGTACCGCTGGTTTTTGACAGCAGTGCACTGCTGTATGGATGGGTTGTACTGTAGGCTGTAGGCCCAGCGCTGTACCACTCGTGGTGAAAATTAATTAATAACTGAAAAGAGAAAGCAAAAGAGAAAAAAACAAACATGCAGATGCAAAAGAAAAAGAATAAGAGTGAGGATGGTGGGTGGATGAGAGGACGAGGAACTGCTGATGCCATTAGTTAGGATTTATGTTGATTGATTAACTGATTGATTGATTTGCTGAATTATTTATATTAATTGCTTAATCAATTGATTGATTAATTGATTTGTTTTCTATCTATTGATTCATTCTACCACGAACGTTTGGTTGCCCTCAGACGCTTGTCTCGCTAATTGCATCCTTCCATAATAGCATACTGGCCAGAGTGCAATGGTAATAGGGCAGCATCCAAACTCTTTCCCGTGCATAACGGAATGAAACAGGGACGCGTTCTAGCGCCTACATTCTTCCCAATCTCCTTTGTGGCAATGCTGTTTAAAGCATTCAGAGACTTTGACAGCGGTGTGTACATCAAGTTCCCCTCAGATGGAAAATTCTTCAACCTGCAGACACTTCAAGCCAAAATCAAAATGCACAAAGCTGTCCTGCGAGAATTTCTCACCTCCGATGATTGTGCATTAGCTACACACTCATACGAGGACATCCACCGCATTGCTGGAGGTCTCATCATCATCATCATCAGGTGCCCTGCCGCACGGCGTCGGCGACCATGGACCTCCATCCATCTCTATCTCTCGTTGCCCCTAGCACCTCCCCCACCCTCCGCGTCCCCAGCCACCCTGCAAGTCCGTCCAGCATTCTCTCCCTAGGTCTACCTGGTGCTCTCTTTCCCTCCAGCTTTCCCGTTGTGACCAGGTGCTCCAAATCCCCCTTCCTCATAAAAGGGCCTATAAATGTTGCCTGACTTTTCCTAATCTTCCTTTTGAGTGATCTACTTGTGTCTGCCTCCATCAAGACTGTCTCGTTTGTTTTCTCTGCTGTCCATGGAACTCTCAACATTCTTCTTAGAAAACCACATCTCGGCTGCCACGCCTCGCATCCGTACAACAGTATTGGTTCTATATAACATGCTGGAGGTCTGCGTCTTGCGAACGCTTCCACCTTACCAGACAAGACAGAGGTTCTTTTACAACCAACATCACCTCAGGCTCCAGGTGCTTCACCTCTTCCAGCTGTCACCAACAAGCAGAAATCGAGACGGTAGACAAATACTGCACCAAAGAGCGACAGTGGATCTAGTTGTGGGTTTGAATCCCAGGGTTGCGCTTTATTAAAACTGGCCTTCTCACTGTCCCATCTTGACATCATTGTTGTTCTGGTGGTGTCATTATAGGGTTTGATGAGTCCCC
>CM060312.1:70753236-70758236 GCA_030674185.1 Monoplex corrugatus | reverse complement strand
TATGTGTGGGTTTGTGTGTGTGTGTGTGTGTGAGTCTCTGTGTGTGTGTGAGTCTATGTGTGTGTGTTTGTGTTGTGTGTGTGTGTGACTGTAAGTGTGTGTGTGTGTCTGTGTGTGTGTGTGTGAGAAAGAGAGAGAGAGACTGTGAGTGAATTAGTGTGTGTGTGTGTGTGTGTGTGTGTGACTGTGTGTGTGTGTGTGTGTGTGTGTGTATGTGTGTGTGTATGTGTGTGTGTGCGTGCGTGTGTGTGTTGTGTGTGTGTGTGTTGGGGTGTGTGTGTGTGTGTGTGTGTGGTTACTTTCTGTGCGTTCTGTGGGGAACTCTTTTTCACCAGTTTAATTAATTTAATACCGAGTGAGTTGCAGACATCAATCATACTTTGTACTATTCTGTTAAGTAAAACACAAAGACTTTTGATACGTTGTCTAGTTTCAAATGTGCCATACTGTACGATGTTTATCAGTCAGGTCATAGGTTGTCCTCTGTTACGGGTAAACATCAACTGAAATGTAGTTTCTAAGACGATGTTGAGAGTTCCAGGGACAGCAAAGAAAACAAACGAGACAGTCTTGAAGATGGCAGACACAAGAAGATCATTAATAAAGAAGATTAGGAAAAGACAAGCAACATTTGTCGGACATTTTCTGAGGAAGGGGATGGCTGTAGGACAAGAAAGGGAGGGTGAGGAGATGTACTTGCAGCGACAGGGGATAGATTCATGTGGAGGGCCATGATTGCCAACACCATGTGGCAGAGCACATGATGATGATGGCAGGTGAAGGTGTAACCCAATACTACCTGGCGCAGGTGGGGAGTGAACACAAACAAGAAAACATGTGATCTGGAGAGGACTGGGCTCCGCCAGGTTCGATTTGCTCAAGACAAACAGTGTGAGAGAATTGAAGAAGAAGAAAAAGAATGCGAAGAAGAATGCGAAGAAGAATGCGAAGAAGAAGAATGCGAAGAAGAAGAAGAATGCGAAGAAGAACGAATGCGAAAGGAATGCGAAGAAGAAGAATGCGAAGAAGAATGCGAGAAGAAGAATGCGAAGAAGAAGAATGCGGAAAAGAAGAATGCAGAAGAAGAATGCGAAGAAGAAAGAAGAATGCGAAGAAGAAGAATGCGAAGAAGATGCGAAGAAGAAGAATGCGAAGAAGAATGCGAAGAAGGAAGAATGCGAAGAAGAATGCGAAGAAAAGAAAATGCGAAGAAGAGAATGCGAAGAAGAATGCGAAAAAGAAGAATGCGAAGAAGAAGAAGAAGAATGCGAAGAAGAAGAAGAAGAAGAATGCAAGAGAAGAAGAAGAATGCGAAGAAGAATGCGAAGAAGAATCGAAGAACGAAGAAGAAGAATGCGAAGAAGAAGAAGAAGAAGAAGAAGAAGCGAGAAGAAGAAGGAAGAAGAATGCGAAGAAGAAGAAGAAGAAGAAGAATGAAAAGAAGAAGAAGAAGAAGAAGAAGCAGAAGAAGAAGAAGAAGAAGAAGAAGAAGAAGAAGAAGAAGAAGAAAAGAAGAAGAAAGAAGAAGCGAAGAGAGAAGAAGAAGAATGCGAAAGAAGAATCGAAGAAGAAAAGAAGAAGAAGAAGAAGAAGAAGAGAAGAAGAAGAAGAAGAAGAAGAAGAAGAAGAAAGAAGAAGAAGAAAGAAGCAAGAAGAAGAAGAAGAAGAGAAGAAGAAGAATGCGAAGAAGAAGCAAGAAGAAAGAAGAAGAAGAAGAAGAAGAAGAAGAAGAAGAGAGAAGAAGAAGAAGAAGAAGAAGAAGAAGAAGAAGAAGAAGAAGAAGAAGAAGAAGAAGGAAGAAGAAGAAAGAAGAAGAAGAAGAGAAGAAGAAGAACGAAGAAGAAGAAGAAGAATGCGAAAGAAGAATGGAAGAAGAGAAGAGAGAAGAAGCGAAGAAGAGCGAAGAAGAAGAAGAAGAAGAAGAAGAAGAATGAAGAAGAAGAAGAAGATGCGAAGAAGAAGAATGGAAGAAGAATGCGAAGAAGAAGAAGAAGAAGAATGCGAAAGAGAAGAACGAAGAAGAGAAGAAGAAGGAAGAAGAAGAAGAAGAAGAAGAAGAAGAAGAGAAGAAGAAGAAGAAGAAGAAATGCGAAGAAGAATGCGAAGAAGAAGAAGAAGAAGAAATGCGAAGAAGAAGAAGAAGAAGAAGAAGAAGGAAGAAGAAGAAGGAAGAAGAAGAAGAAGAAGAAGAAGAAGAATGAGAAGAAGAACGAAGAAGAAGAAGAAGGAAGAAGAAGAAGAAGAGAAGAAGGAGAGAAGAAGAAGAAGAAGAAAGAAGAAGAAGAAGAAGAAGAAAGAAGAAGAAGAAGAAGAAGAAGAAAGAAGAGAAGAAGAGAAAGAAGAAGAGAGAAGAAAGAAAGAAGAAGGAAGAAGAAGAGAAGAAGAAGAAGAAAGAAAGAACGAAGAAGAAAGAAGACAAAAAGAAAGAAGAAGAACAGAAGAAGAGAGAGAAGAAGGAAAGAAGAACAAGAGAAGAAGAAGGAAGAAGAAGAAGAAGGGAAAATCAAGAATGAAGAAGAAGAAGAATGAAGAAGAAGAAGGGAAGAAAATAAGAAGAGAAGAAGAAAACAAATTAAAAAAGAAAGAAGACGAGGACGAGAAAGAAAAGAAAAACAAGAAAACGTTACAAATGAACAGATAAAAGATCGTTTCCTGTGCTTTCTGATCTGTCAGTCTGTCTGTCGTCTATATGTCTGTCGTCTATGTCTGTCTGTGCCTGTCTGTCAGTATCTGTCCTGTCTGTCGTCTGGTCTGTCTTCTGTCTGTCTTCTCTCTGTCCTCTCTGTCTCTTCTTTCTCTCTCTTCTCTCCTCTCTCTCTCTCTCTCTCTCTCTCTCTCCCTCTCTCTCTCTCTTCTCTCTCTCTCCTTCTCGTTCCATAACAACGCCTCTCTCACAGTGTAAGGTGGCAAAATTCTTGCATAAATCTCTGAAAATAATGAGAGATGTTTTAAAGATAGGTGGTATTTGTTTTATCGTCTGTTTATACGATTTCGGCAAAACCGGATTGCCTAGACATGTCCTGAATGTTTTTTAATTAACACATGTATGACTAAAAGTTGATGTGTTTTCTCACTCACACCCCTCCATAACGGATATGCTGTACATGAATAAATCGCCCTATTCTGACTCTCCTCTCTCTCTCTCTCTCTCTCTCCTCTCTCTCTCTCTGTCTCTCTTCTCTGTCTCTCCTTCCTTCTCTTCTGTCTCTGTCTCTCTTCTTCTTTCTCTCTCTCTCTCTCTCTCTCTCTCTCTCTCTCTCCTCTCTCTCTCTCTCTCTCTCTCTCTCTCTCTCTCTCCTACTCTCTCTCACTTCTCTCTCTCATCTCTCTCTCTTTCTTTCTCTTCTCTTTTCTCTGTCTCTACTCTCTCTCTATTCTACTCTCTTCTTTTCTCTGTTCTGTCATGTCTCTTTCTCTCTCCTTACTCTCTACTCTGCTCTGTTCTCTCTCTACTTTCTTCTCTCTCTCTTCTCTCTCTCTCTTCTTCTGTCTGTCTTCTCTCTCTCCTCTCTCTTCTCTTCTCTCTCTCTCTTTCTCTCTCTCTCTTCTCTTCTCTCTCTCTCTCTGCTCTCTCTCTCTCTCCTTCTCTCTCTCTCTCGCTCTTTCTCTCTCTCTCCTTCTCTCTCTCTCTCCTTCTCTCTCTCCTCTCTCTCTCTCTCACTCTCTCTCTCTCTCTCATCTCTCTCTCTTTCTCTGTCCTCTCTCTCTCTCACTCTCTCTCTCTCTCCTTCTCTCTCTCTCACTCTCTCTCTCTTTCTCTCTCTCTCTCTCTTTCTCTGTCTCTCTCTTTCTCTGTCTCTCCTGAACTCTCTCCTTTAAGATCAAGTCACGTCTGTGGCTGGCTTATGGAGACATCAAAACACTAAATATACAAGACAGTTGAAAAAAAAGGGATTTTAGATAATGACTTTCTACAGTTGGAAAAAAAAAATCATCATTGTCTCTCACCTTCCTCCTCCTCTCTCTTTGTCTTTTCTCTGTCTCTGTCTGTCTGTCTGTCTGTCTCACTCACTCTCTCTCTCTCTTCTCTGTCTCTGTAGGGGTGTGTGTGTGTGTGTTGTTTGTGTGTGTGTGTGTGTGTGTGTTGTGTGTGTGTGTGTGCGTGTGTGATGTGTGTGTGTGTGTGTATGTGTGGTGTGTGTGTGTGTGTGTGTGTGTGTGTGTGTGTGTGTGTGTGTCCCTCTCTAGGCTAGTGATCGAATGCAGAAGACAAGAGGGCATAAATAATGGTTCAGACAGTGCAAGAACAGGAGCAAAATATTTAGTTTTGCAAGTAGGAACGTAAGCAACCTAATGCTTTCTTTACATCCAACACTTTCTCTCAGAGGGCCTCCTTTAATACAAATACACAAAAAACAGCATGAGAACATCAAAATGCTGCAAACTAGTATGTCAGAAAAAGAGAGACAGACAGACAGACAGACAGACAACAGAACAGACAGGACAGTCCGGTGGGCAGGTAGACATACAGACAGGCAGAGACAGAGACAACAGAGAGACAGAGTAAAGGGTATTGTAATATATTGGAAAACTAACGAGAAAGGAATACAGGTAGGCATACATACATACAGACACACAGACATTTACACACACAGACAAACAGACTTAGAAGACAATGATGGGTAAAAGACATATATCTTTGAATACAACTCGCCGTGGTGTAGTACGACTGGAAGGTTGTGGGTTCGAATCCCCATCCAATCCCTTCAAAAATCATCGTTGGACGAGTCGCCGTAGTGTAGTGGTTAACGCAACGGACTACCGACTGGAAGGTTGTGGGTTCGAATCCCCATCATTATTTAAAAAATCATCGTGGGATTTTTCGGCTCTAACCGGATTCTACCCAGAGTTGGGCTCATTGGGAAGACTGTAACCACACAGTCGAGTCTCATCCACTTCGCGGATGCATCATTGAGGGTGTTGCTCAAAGCTTCTGACCAACACCGCAAGTGTTTGTATCTCTCGGACCTGGTTGACGCTAGGATATATTATAATAGTAA
>CM060312.1:70740736-70748236 GCA_030674185.1 Monoplex corrugatus | reverse complement strand
GGACTTGCAGAGTGGCTGAGGACACGGAGGGTGGAAGATGTGCTTGCGGCAACAAGCGATAGATGCATATGGAGGACCATGATCGCCAACGCCATGTGGCAGGGCACTTGATGATGATGATGATGGTAATGATGATGATGATGATGATGATGATGATGATGACTAGACGTTCACTTAGATTTTCCGATCAAACCAAGGAGAAAAATTGATGCTTCAACGGGGAACGAACCCTGGAACCTCGAGTGTAGTTACTGGCATTCAAACATCTGAACCATTCTGCTACTCTTCTCCATTGTTTTCCGGGCTTGTTCTTCTCCCCATTTCAAGACGTTGCAAGTGAATAGGGTTTTGGGCAGATTCATAGAGTCTGACAGGTAATTGTGGCAGATTTTTGTGGAACGCATACGGGGATATCTGTGTGTATGAATTTCTCTTGAACAAACTCAGCCAAAATAACGTGTATTTTTTTTGTCAGTTAGACACACAGTACAAAGTCACACAAACAGGCTGATACACGGACAGAAACACACACTGACACACAGAAGCACGCTTGTGCATAACAGACACACAGACACGAACACACATACACAACAACAACAACAACAACAACAACGTAACAACAACAACAACTACAACACACACTACAACACACAGAGAGACACTAACACACAAACACACACACTCTCTCTCTCCCCCCTCTCCCCTCTCTCTCTCTCTCTCTCTCCCCTCTCTCCCTTCTCTCTCTCTCTCTCTCTCTCTCTCTCTCACACACACACACACACACACATTTCAACCGCAGTCAAAACAACAATCAAAACATTGCAATGGGCCGACAGCAAGTTTTCAAAACAGAGTTCTCTGCATTTTTTTCCTCAAAACCTCTCATAAGGCTTAATTGTTTCCCTTGGGTTATTTCCTGTCTGTGTGCCTGTCTGTTTGTACGTGTATAGAAACTGGGTTTGTCATTTCCATCTGAGACTTTGGTTTGTCCTTTCTGATCTTTGATTTTGGTCTGTCGTTTCTGATCTGTGAGACTTTGGTTTGTCCTTTTCTGATCTTTGACTTTGGTTTGTCGTTTTCTGATCTTTGACTTTGGTTTGTTGTTTCTGATCTTTGACTTTGGTTTGTCGTTTCTGATCTGTGAGACTTTGGTTTGTCGTTTTCTGATCTGTGAAACTTTGGTTTGTCGTTTCTGATCTGTGAGACTTTGGTTTGTCATTTTTGATCTTTGACTTTGGTTTGTCGTTTCTGATCTGTGAAACTTTGGTTTGTCGTTTCTGATCTGTGAGATTTTGGTTTGTCATTTTTGATCTTTGACTTTGGTTTGTCGTTTCTGATCTGTGAGACTTTGGTTTGTCGTTTCTGATCTGTGAGATTTTGGTTTGTCGTTTCTGATCTGTGAGACTTTGGTTTGTCGTTTCTGATCTGTGAGACTTTGGTTTGTTATTTGTGACTTTGGTTTGTCATTTTTGATCTTTGACATTGCTTTGTCGTTTCTGATCTTTGACTTTGGTTTCTCATTTCCGATCTGAGACTTTGGTTTGTCATTTTTGATCTGCAAGACTTTGGTTTGTCATTTGTGACTTTGGTTTGTCATTTTTGATCAGAGATTTTTTGTTGTTGTTTCTGATCTTTGACTTTGGTTTGTCATTTCTGATCTGAAACTTTGGTTTGTCATTTCTGATCTGAAACTTTGGTTTGTCATTTCTGATCTGAAACTTTGATTTGTCATTTCTGATCTGAAACTTTGGTTTGTCATTTCTGATCTGAAACTTTGGTTTGTCATTTCTGATCTGAAATTTTGGTTTGTTATTTCTGATCTCAGATTTTGATTTGTCATTTCTTATCTGAGACTTTGGTTTGTCATTTCTGATCTGTGAGGCTTCGGTTTGTCGATTCTGATTTGATACTGTGGTTTGTATTTTCTGAAACAAGACTTTGGTTTGTCATTTCTGATACAAGACATTGGTTTGTCATTTTGATACAAGACATTGGTTTGTCATTTCTGATACAAGACTTTGGTTTGTCATTTCTGATACAAGACATTGGTTTGTCATTTCTGATACAAGACACAGGTTTGTCGTTTCTGATCTGAGCCTTTGGTTGTCGTTTCTGAAACAAGATATGAACTTGTCTTTTCTGATACAAGACATTAATTTGTCATTTCTGATTCAAGACCCCAATTTGTCATTTCTGATTCAAGACCTCAATTTGTCATTTCTGATTCAAGACCCCAATTTGTCATTTCTGATTCAAGACCCCAATTTGTCATTTCAGATTCAAGACCTCAATTTGTCATTTCTGATTCAAGACCTCAATTTGTCTTTTCTGATACAAGACATTAATTTGTCATTTCAGATTCAAGACCTTAATTTGTCATTTCGATTCAAGACCCCAATTTGTCATTTCAGATTCAAGACCTCAATTTGTCATTTCTGATTCAAGACCTCAATTTGTCATTTCAGATTCAAGACCTCAATTTGTCATTTCTGATCTGAGATTTGGAATTGTGTTTCTGATGCAGCACCTTGAGTCGTCGTTTCTGATCTGGAAAGACTAGCACCCAGACCACACATATCACTGTCTAGAGGATGATAGTGGGAAATCCTTGTCCAACTGAGAATAGAATGCAGGGGGACTCTGGCTTCCCAGAAACCAAAAGGGCCTACACTTCACTGCACGTTTTGAAGACCATATATAGGTTTCAGCCTCAATCAATTTAATATTTCCTATCTGTATATAAACCACACACACACACACACACACACACACACAAGAACAGGAAAGAAAAAAATGTATTTCACTCACCTTAGGATTTGACTTAGTCTAAAAATTTCCGTTTTGGTTTCTCAAGATGGCGTTTCCACGCTCTTGATAAATTCCATATGCGCTGACATCCCAAACGCCATGAGAAGAACGAAAAGCGATATAACAGTAGTCACAGAGATAATGTTTGGATCTTCTACAGAGTAAAAATAAAATAGGAATAAACAGACATGTTTACAAGAGATAAACAGCATATACATCAGTTTCATACATAAGTCAGCGAAGGGCCGGGCGTAGCTTTATGTATCGACAGTAAGAAGCGGAGTGAATAGGAGGCGGGGGTGTACCTTCATTCATACAGAGGAAGGGTGTGTGTGTGTTTAAAACTACCGAACTGTTTTTTTGTCTATATTTCAAAGCTGGATGGATAAAATTAGATAGAGCTGGATCAGGCTGGATTAGACAGGATTGGACAGAATTCGATTTGTTCGGATCAGATTGGATCAGAACAGATTAAATCATACTTAATCATAAGGTAAGGTCAATATTATTATCGTTATCATTATCATTATCATTATCACATCGTCATCATCATCATCATCATCATCATCATCATCATCATCATCACCATCGTCATCGTCATCGTTATTACTATTATTACTATCATTATTATTATTATTATTATTATTATCATTATTATTGTCATTATTATTATTATATCATTATTATTATATTACTATTATTATTATTATCATTATTATTATTATTATCATTGTTATCATTTTTATCATCATCATCGTCGTCGTCGTCATCATCATCAACATTATCATTATCAGTACTGTTACATCGTGTTATTACTGCTAGACTTTGCTGACATACATTAACCTCACACTGAATTGCAGGGCAGTCACCAGTCTCGGTCTGAGTCACAGTGACCTGTGCAGAAATGCTAGGAGCTCGCGCTGTGAGTCACGTTCCCTAAACCGAACTCTTAAATCAGTCACGTGCAGATCTACCATTACTTTAAATTAACCTTTTGACTCCCGCGCCCTATTCTACAACTGCAAAAATTACCACTATGACTACCTCACCCTATCCACCAGCTTCTTGCAGGAAGTGAGGGACTCTTAGGGTTTTAACTTAGCTAGCATGGCTGACAATGAAGGGTGCTAAGGAACAGTCTGCGGGAGTCAAAGGGTTAAAAGAGGATACCTAATATGCACTTTAAAGATCCCGTAAGTCACGTCAGTGTCCGTGTTTCCCCCGTTTGGATGCCAGGGGTTCTTTCAGTATAGATACATGTAGTCTCCCCACCTTCTGGAATTTCTGTGCTAAGAATTGCCTCTTTTCTGTCACTCTCTTTGTTTCTACCTTGTTCCTTTGCTCTCTGTCATTTCTTCCTATCATTTTCTGTCTTGCTGTTCCATTCATTTGTATGTGTTGGATAAAGTCTTAAGTACTTTCTCTTAGGAATGATAATATGGTACATGTGTACATGCATTTTTGGCTCTAGGGAAATGAGATATGCAGAAGCAATTGCAGGTAATTTAGACCCGTTCTTATATATGTTTTAGTGCCCTTAGTTATGTTTAAATTTGTATTCAGGTATGTTTTTTAAGTCCCCTGTGCGATAAATTGGAAGGAGTGGTCAACACCAGGGCATCTTTTCTGATTATGTGCTCAAATGCATAGATTTGTGAACTTAATGTTCTTTCCTTTTTCCCTGTTGAAGTACTGTACATGTACATGTATGTACATTGACATGGTTATAGCCTTGATATGGCTCTACGCAGTCAGCTGTGCTTTAAGCAACACTAAGAATAGAATAGAATAGTGTTGGTAAGTTTAAATATGTGGGAACGATCATTTCACCAGACGGCAGATGCACATCAGAAATAGCCGGCAGAATCGGCCAAGCCAAGAAGATGAAAAGCGTTATTACCAACATATGCCTATCAATTAACATCAGAAAGAGAGTTTTGAATGTTATATTGAACCGATAATGTTATACGGTAGCGAGGCGTGGACAGTCAACAAGCAAAGACAGAACAAGATTGAGGCAGCCGATATGTGGTTTCTGAGAAGAATATTGAGAGTTCCATGAACAGAAAAAAACTCAAAACAAAAAAAACAAAAAAACAAAAACAAAACAAAAAAACGAGACAGTCTTGATGGTGGCAGACACAAGAAGATCATTCATAAGGAAGATTAGAAAAAGACAGGCAACATTTATAGGCCATTTTATAGGAAAGGGGAATTAGAGCACCTGGTTACAACAGGAAAGCTGGAGGGAAAGAGAACATCAGGTAGACCCAGGGAAAACATATTGGACGGACTTGCAGGGTGGCTGAGGACAAAAAGGGTGGAAGATGGGCTTGCGGCAACAAGGGATAGATACATAATTATGGAGGGCCATGATCGCCAAGCCATGCGGCAGGGCACTTGATGATGATGATGATGATGATGATGATGATGAGTGTCCGTGTGGCTTATGGAAACATGGAAACACCCAGCTTGCACGCTCACCAAACATGCAAACTGTACAACGACAGACTGGAGTGTGGTCTGCTCGCCTAACAGCTTGAGTTCTCCGTGCTCCACTATGTTTCTTAAGATGACGTCTCCGCGCTCAGAATGAATTCTATAAGCATTAACGTCACACACAGGTGCCGTGTGGTGGAGAAGATCCAGACTGATCATGGCACACGCTTTAAGCCTGTGCATAAACCCAAGTCGTGATGTTCTACATAGCCTATTTTATTTATTTTTTTAATCTTATGCTAGTATTGTATCAGTCAGTCATTGGAACAGTCTTGATCACATTGAAATGATGCCTGTGAACCGTTGATAATTTATATAATACTCCATGAATCCAAATGAATTTTGAGAAAAGCGCTGCAGAATAACGATTTATCATTAAGCATCTACGAAATTATCCAAGTCAGATCAGTTCATTTAATAATTAAAAAAAGTAAAGTGTGTCATATGATGTCCAAATCATGTGTGACTTCCTTCCTTCAAGCAAATAGGAAACAGTAAAAACAAGAACAAACAAAACACACACACACGAAAAAAGAATAAGAACGCGTATTCAATATAACCAGACAAGACAGGCGCACATCTTCGGCCAACTGGCCTTTGTCAAACGTAAGATCACAAACAAACACCACATACAAAAATTAGGAGAAAAGGATTAGTAGAAACAGAAGTGTCAGTCTTTTTCTCCTAATTTTTGTATCTGGTGTTTGTTTGTTTGTTTGTAATCTTACACTTGACAAAGGCCAGTTGGCCGAAAGTTTGCGCCTGTCTTCGCTGGTTGTACTAAATACGCTTAGGCTTTACCTTCCCCCAACCTTGAAGAGGGACAGTACTGGGAGAGAAGAAGGCTAAAGGGAGTAAACCCTGACAAAAAATCAGCCCCACTGCCTTGCGGGTTGTCGTGGGAACGACAAAGGCTAGCGGACAGTCCGTACAAAAGCCGATGGAAGGCAACGAGAAACCACCATCGTATATTCCCAAGTGTATCATGGCCAGCCAAAACACGAAAAAAAGAGGAACGCTGGGGGGAAAGAGAACACCAGGTAGACCCAGGGAGAAAATATTGGACGGACTTGCAAAGTGACTGAGGACAAAGAGGGTGGGAGATGTCTTTGCAGCGACACAGACAGATTCGTGTGGAGGGCCATGATCGCCAACACCACGCAGCAGGGCACTTGATGATGATGATGATGATGATGATGATGATGATGATGATGATGATGATGATGATGATGATGATGATGAGTATTGAACATCTTCATACCTGTGCAAACAGTTTGGAAGATGGGAGCTCGACATCTACAACGATCAGGCCTCTAGCTTATCAACAACCAGGCCTCGAGCTTATCAACAACCAGGCCTCTAGCTTATCAACAACCAGGCCTTTAGGTTATCAACAACCAGGCCTTTAGCTTATCAACAACCAGGCCTTTAGCTTATCAACAATCAGGCCTTTAGCTTATCACAACCAGGCCTCTAGCTTATCAACAACAGGCCTCCAGCTTATCAACAATCAGGCCTTTAGATTATCAACAATCAGGTCAGGCCTCTAGCTTATCAACAACAAGGCCTCTAGCTTATCAACAACCAGGCCTTTACATTATCAACAATCAGGCCTCTAACCTATCAACAACCAGGCATTTAGTTTATCAACAGCCAGGCCTTTAGCTTATCAACAATCAGGCCTTTAGATTATCAACAACAAGGCCTCTAGCTTATCAACAACCAGGCCTCTAGCTTATCAACAACAAGGCCTCTAGCTTATCAACAACCAGGCCTCTAGCTTATCAACAATCAGGCCTTTAGATTATCAACAACCAGGCCTCTAGCTTATCAACAATCAGGCCTTTAGATTATCAACAATCAGGCCTTTAGATTATCAACAATAAGGCCTTTAGATTATCAACAATCAGGCCTTTAGCTTATCAACAACCAGGCCTTTAGCTTATCAACAATCAGGCCTTTAGCTTACCAACAACCAGGCCTTTAGCTTATCAACAATCAGGCCTTTAGCTTATCAACAATCAGGCCTCTAACCTATCAACAACCAGGCCTCTAGCTTATCAACAATCAGGCCTTTAGCTTATCAACAATCAGGCCTCTAACCTATCAACAACCAGGCCTCTAACCTATCAACAACCAGGCCTCTAGCTTATCAACAATCAGGCCTTTAGCTTATCAACAATCAGGCCTCTA
>CM060312.1:70733236-70735736 GCA_030674185.1 Monoplex corrugatus | reverse complement strand
TAAATATCACCAGAAGTGACAGTGTTGAACTGTCACAACGGTGAAAAACAACAGATTTTAAATATCAGCAGAAGTGACAGTGTTGAACTGTCACAACGGTGAAAACAACAGATTTTAAATATCAGCAGAAGTGACAGTGTTGAACTGTCACAACAGTGAAAACAACAGATTTTAAATATCACCAGAAGTGACAGTGTTGAACTGTCACAACGGTGAAAACAACAGATTTTAAATATCACCAGAAGTGACAGTGTTGAACTGTCACAACAGTGAAAACAACAGATTTTAAATATCACCAGAAGTGACAGTGTTGAACTGTCACAACAGTGAAAACAACAGATTTTAAATATCACCAGAAGTGGCAGTGTTGAACTGTCACAACAGTGAAAACAACAGATTTTAAATATCACCAGAAGTGACAGTGTTGAACTGTCACAACAGTGAAAACAACAGATTTTAAATATCACCAGAAGTGACAGTGTTGAACTGTCACAACAGTGAAAACAACAGATTTTAAATATCACCAGAAGTGACAGTGTTGAACTGTCACAACAGTGAAAACAACAGATTTTAAATATCACCAGAAGTGACAGTGTTGAACTGTCACAACAGTGAAAACAACAGATTTTAAATATCAGCAGAAGTGACAGTGTTGAACTGTCACAACAGTGAAAACAACAGATTTTAAATATCAGCAGAAGTGACAGTGTTGAACTGTCACAACAGTGAAAACAACAGATTTTAAATATCAGCAGAAGTGACAGTGTTGAACTGTCACAACAGTGAAAACAACAGATTTTAAATATCAGCAGAAGTGACAGTGTTGAACTGTCACAACAGTGAAAACAACAGATTTTAAATATCACCAGAAGTGACAGTGTTGAACTGTCACAACAGTGAAAACAACAGATTTTAAATATCAGCAGAAGTGACAGTGTTGAACTGTCACAACAGTGAAAACAACAGATTTTAAATATCACCAGAAGTGACAGTGTTGAACTGTCACAACAGTGAAAAACAACAGATTTTAAATATCAGCAGAAGTGACAGTGTTGAACTGTCACAACGGTGAAAACAACAGATTTTAAATATCAGCAGAAGTGACAGTGTTGAACTGTCACAACAGTGAAAACAACAGATTTTAAATATCACCAGAAGTGACAGTGTTGAACTGTCACAACGGTGAAAACAACAGATTTTAAATATCACCAGAAGTGACAGTGTTGAACTGTCACAACAGTGAAAACAACAGATTTTAAATATCACCAGAAGTGACAGTGTTGAACTGTCACAACAGTGAAAACAACAGATTTTAAATATCACCAGAAGTGGCAGTGTTGAACTGTCACAACAGTGAAAACAACAGATTTTTAAATATCACCAGAAGTGACAGTGTTGAACTGTCACAACAGTGAAAACAACAGATTTTAAATATCACCAGAAGTGACAGTGTTGAACTGTCACAACAGTGAAAACAACAGATTTTAAATATCACCAGAAGTGACAGTGTTGAACTGTCACAACAGTGAAAACAACAGATTTTAAATATCACCAGAAGTGACAGTGTTGAACTGTCACAACAGTGAAAACAACAGATTTTAAAATATCAGCAGAAGTGACAGTGTTGAACTGTCACAACAGTGAAAACAACAGATTTTAAATATCAGCAGAAGTGACAGTGTTGAACTGTCACAACAGTGAAAACAACAGATTTTAAATATCAGCAGAAGTGACAGTGTTGAACTGTCACAACAGTGAAAACAACAGATTTTAAATATCAGCAGAAGTGACAGTGTTGAACTGTCACAACAGTGAAAACAACAGATTTTAAATATCACCAGAAGTGACAGTGTTGAACTGTCACAACAGTGAAAACAACAGATTTTAAATATCAGCAGAAGTGACAGTGTTGAACTGTCACAACAGTGAAAACAACAGATTTTAAATATCACCAGAAGTGACAGTGTTGAACTGTCACAACAGTGAAAACAACAGATTTTAAATATCACCAGAAGTGACAGTGTTGAACTGTCACAACAGTGAAAACAACAGATTTTAAATATCACCAGAAGTGACAGTGTTGAACTGTCACAACAGTGAAAACAACAGATTTTAAATATCACCAGAAGTGACAGTGTTGAACTGTCACAACAGTGAAAACAACAGATTTTAAATATCACCAGAAGTGACAGTGTTGAACTGTCACAACAGTGAAAACAACAGATTTTAAATATCACCAGAAGTGACAGTGTTGAACTGTCACAACAGTGAAAACAACAGATTTTAAATATCACCAGAAGTGACAGTGTTGAACTGTCACAACAGTGAAAACAACAGATTTTAAATATCACCAGAAGTGACAGTGTTGAACTGTCCACAACGGTGAAAACATATTTTAAAAGAGCTGACATGACACCACCAGAACGATGGAAACATTAAAGATGGGAAGGGCAGCGAACAGGCCAGTTCTTAATGTTGCGGGCTGGAATTGAACTGAAGA
>CM060312.1:70655736-70718236 GCA_030674185.1 Monoplex corrugatus | reverse complement strand
TAATTCAGCTGTGTTTTATGCTTCATTTTTACATCGCCTGACCCTCGTTTTATACATAATTTCTAAATAACGTTGCCCATGTTTTATACATAATTTCTAAATAACGTTACCCATGTTTTATACATAATTTCTAAATAACGTTACCCATGTTTTATACATAATTTCTAAATAACGTTACCCATGTTTTATACATAATTTCTAAATAACGTTACCCATATTTTATACATAATTTCTAAATAACGTTACCCATGTTTTATACATAATTTCTAAATAACGTTACCCATGTTTTATACATAATTGCAACATTACTTTAATGGTGCTTTACAAATCATTTCTATATTACGTTAATCGTGTTTTGTACGAACATTTCTGCATCATTTTACCCGTGTTTTATCCATAAATTCTACATCACTCTACCGGTGTTTACACATAATTTCTAGATCATTTTACCTGTGTTTTCAGCAAAATTTCTACATCACATTACCTGAACTTTACACACCATTTCTTTATCACTTTACCTGTGTTTTATGGATAACCTTTACAATACTTTACCTGTGTTTAACACAAACATTCTACATCATTTTACCCGTGTTTTCTACACCGTTTATTCATGGATTACCCGTGTTGCATACACGATTTTTTTTATTAATTTTTTAGGTATTTTATAAATAATATTGGTCAGGTCAGACAAATAGGTCTGCTACTGGCAAGCTGTAGCCCAGTACTACCTGTCACAGCAGGAGACTTGGAGAGGGGATTGGCGCCACCAAGGATTAACCTAAGCCCACAGAAAAGATATGAGAGACACTATAGCCAACAACATACCGGATCGGTCGGGGCCCGGGTTACAAACGACCGCGCTTACCACTGACAAGCACCAGGGTGGAAGTGAAAAGTCAGCTACTGGGGCAAAGACATCATTCAAACTGCCAACGGAAAAAGCTACCATTGGAACCTGGAATGTCCGTACACTCCATCAGTGCGGCAAAGTAAAAGAACTAGAACACGAGCTGAGACGCTACCAATGGGACATTGTGGGTATATCGGAAGTAAGATGGACAGGCTTCGGAGAAGCAATCACAGAGGAAGGACACAAGATGTGGTACAGTGGCGAAGAGTCACTACATGAAAATGGCGTAGCTTTCATCGTACGCAAAGAAGTCATTGGATGCATCATGAGCTGCACGCCTGTCAACAGCAGAATCATCAGCATTCGGGTGTCAGCCAAACCAAAGAACATCACCATCATAAAAGTGTATGCTCCAACTACCAGCCACGAAGACCAGGTGGTTGAAGAATTCTATGAGAAAATAGAAGACACCATCGGAAAAGCCCCCAGGAAAGACATCATCATAGTTCAGGGGGACTTCAACGCCAAAGTCGGCCCAGATGCCTACAAAAACTGGGCTGGAACAGTGGGTCAATTTGGCACAGGGGAAACTAATGACAGGGGACTTCGCCTTCTGGAGTTTGCCTGCACCCAACGGCTCACCATTGCCAACACCCTCTTCCCCCACAAACTGTCAAGAAGAACAACCTGGCATGCGCCGAACGGAAAGACTCACAACCAGATCGACTTTGTCCTCACACCGCAACGCTTCAAATCAAGCATTAATAAAGCAAAGACGAGGACATACCCTGGAGCTGATATAGGCAGCGACCACGACCTCGTGCTGCTCACAGTGAAGATCAAATTGAAAAAGAAGTACCAAGCTGCGCAGCCACGCATCAAGTTTGACCTGGAAAAGCTAAAAGATCCAGAGATAGAAGAGGCATTCCAGGCACAGCTCGGGGGGCGGTTCGCGGCACTCAACTTCCTGGACAGCGACATCAACGACCTCACAAACAACTTTGGTGAGGCAGTCCGCGAAACAGCAGAGGAGGTACTGGGGCGACAGAGGAAGAAACACCAAGCATGGATCTCAAATGACATCCTTGACCTCTGCGACAACAGAAGATCACTGAAGAAGACGAAAAACTCCAGCCCTGAAGAAGCCGCACAGTATCGTAAAACCAACAACCTTGTAAAGAAGAAAATGATTGAAGCCAAAGAACAATGGATCAACAACCAGTGTGAAAACATCGAGAAAGGCATGAAAAAAGGAAACAGCAAACATGCCTTCACCACACTGAAAAACCTTACCAAGACGCAGCAAAACAGATCGTCAGTCATCGAGGATACCTCAGGCGAGCTGCTGACAGAAAGCTCCGCTGTTCTGAACAGATGGACGCAGTACTGCCAAGAACTATACAACTACCCAATACAGCCAGATGACAGTTTGTTTCAGGGGACTCAACACCATTGAGGGAATCCTCACCGCTACCAGTGATGAGAGAAGAAGTGGAAGAAGCCATCCGCAGCCTACCAGCAGGGAAATCACCTGGAGCAGACAATATCCCAGCAGAGCTGCTCAAACATGGAGGGAATGATTTGGTCACTCGTGTAACATCGATTTGTCAGAAGATCTGGGAGACAAAACAGTGGCCCACAGAATGGACTCAATCACTCATCATCCCCCTGCGCAAAAAGGGAAATATGCGCCAATGCCAGAACTACAGAACAATAAGTCTCATTAGCCACACCAGCAAGATCATGCTCAGAGTCATATTGAATCGACTGAAGAAAGAAGCGGAAGAACACCTTGCGGAAGAACAAGCTGGATTTAGGGCGGGCAGAAGCACAGTAGAACAGATCTTCACCTGCCGGATAATGATGGAGAAACATCTGCAGCATCAGAGAGACCTGTTCCACAACTTCATAGACTTTAAAAAAGCATTCGACAGGGTGTGGCATAAGGGTTTGTGGCAGGTGCTAAGAAAGTTTGGCGTAGAGGAAGGTCTCGTCCAAACCATCCAGGCGCTGTATAACACTGCCAGCAGCGCAGTTCTCCTCAACAACCAGATAGGGGACTACTTCAAGACCACAGTTGGAGTCCGTCAAGGCTGCCTACTCTCTCCCGTGCTGTTCAATCTCTTCCTGGAGAACATCATGCGTGAAGCCCTCCATGACTTCCACTCCAGTGTCTCCATCGGAGGAAGAACCATCAACAACCTGAGGTTCGCAGATGACATCGACCTGATGGGAGGCAGCAACGAAGAACTACAAGACCTGACCATGAGACTGGAAGAAAGTGCAGGTGCACACGGAATGGAAGTGAGCACAGAAAAAAGCAAAGTACTGGTCAACAGCACAGCCAACACCCATGCTGAAATCTACATGAACGGGCAACAGCTTGAAGAAGTGGACGCTTTCAAATACCTTGGCGCCACTCTCACCAAAGACGGTCGCTCTACAACAGAAATCAAGACCAGACTAGCGATCGCAACAGCAGCAATGGTAAAGCTAAACAAGATCTGGAAGAGCAGAGAGATCGGCTTTCCATCGAAGATGAAGCTGTACAAGTCCCTGGTGCTCCCCATCCTGCTGTATGGATGCGAGAGCTGGACCATGACAGCAGAGACCACCAAGAGAATCCAGACGTTTGAAACTAAATGCTTCAGGCGCTTGCTCGGGATCTCTTGGCAAGATCGAAAGACAAACGACTTTGTGTGGAGCCAAATAACAACACTCGCAGGCCCACAAGAACCCCTCCTGGCAACAGTCAAGAACAGGAAGCTGTCGTGGTTCGGGCATGTCACACGCCACAACTCACTGCCCAAAACGGTCCTCCAGGGTACACTGGGAGGCGGCAGACGAAGGGGACGACAAGCCAAATGCTGGATGGACAACATCAAAGAATGGACCAGGTTGGATGGCCCCACGCTGGTGCGACAGGCGGAGGACAGGACCGGTTGGCGACGGCTGGCTTCAAGAGTGTCTCTCATCTCTCCTCTACGCCCATCACGGGCAGGAGAATGATGATGATGATGATAAATAATTTCATCATCACTTTACCTGTCTGTTATTCATAATTTGTTCATTACTTTACACGTGGTTTAAACATAAAAGCTACTTCGTTATACCCGTATTTTCTGCATAATACCTCCACCCTTTTACCCATCTTTTATAGTAGTTTTCATAACACTTTACCCTTATTTTATATAATCTCTACATTATTTTACCCCTGTTTTACACACACAATTTTAACATCACTGCACCCGTGTTTTATACATATTTTCAAATCATTTTACCCGGTGTTTTATACATAATTTCTACCTCACTTTACCGGTGCTTTTCACATCAATTCAACATCACATGACCCGTGTTTTATATATAATTTAATCATCAATTTACCTGTATTTTAAACACAATGAATTATGCATCAGTTCACCCGTGTTTTCTGCATAATTTCTACACCACTTTAAACGTGTTTTATATATAACTACTACATCACTTTACCCGTGTTTCATACATAATTTCAACATCACTTTAACTGCGTTTTATACATGCTTTGTATATTAATTTAGAGCATTTCACTCATAATATCTACTTCACTTTACCCATGTTTCATGAAGAATTTCTACATCACTTTACCTGTCTTGTATGAATACATTCTAAATCACATTGCCCAAGTTCTATACCTAATTTCTATATTCATAACTTCTAAATCACTTTGTTTGTACAGAAGTTTTATCTTATTTTTTGTTTTATACATAATTCTGTATCACTTTATCTGTTTTTATACATAATTTCTATATCACTGTACCCGTGTTTTATACATAATTTCTGTATCACTGTACCCGTGTTTTATACATAATTTCTATATCACAGTACCCGTGTTTTATACATAATTTCTATATCACTGTATCCGTGTTTTATACATAATTTCTATATCACTGTACCCGTGTTTTATATATAATTTCTGTATCACTGTACCCGTGTTTTATACATAATTTCTGTATCACAGTACCCGTGTTTTATACATAATTTCTGTATCACTATACCCGTTGTTTATGCATGCTTTCTATATCACTGTACCCGTGTTTTATTCATAATTCTGTATCACTTTACCCATTTTTATACATAACTTATACATCACTGTACCCGTGTTTTATATATAATTCTATATCACTTTACCCATTTTTATACATAATTTATACATCACTGTACCCGTGTTTTATACATACTTTCTACATTACTTTCTGCGTGCATTACACATAAAATCTATATCACTTTATTCTTGTTTTATACATAATTTCTGCGTCACTTCGCCCTTGCGTTACACATACTTTGTACATCAATTTGCTCGTGTTTTATACATAACATTAAATAATTTTACCTGTATTAATACGTAAGTATTACATTACTTTACCCGTGTTTCATACATGATTTTTACATCACTTTACCCGTATTTTACACACAGTTTCTACATCATTTCTATAATGTTTTGTACATAATTCACACGTAAATTTACCCGTATTATATACATCTACACACTTTCTACATCACTTAACCCGTGTTTTATACATAACTTCAACAAAATAACATTTTCGTGTTTTATACCGAAATTCTACTTTATTTCCCTCACGTTTTATACGTAATTTCTGCATAGTTTTACCTGTGTTTTATACATAATTTCTGCATAGTTTACCTGTGTTTTATACATAATTTCTACATCATTGTACCATTGTTTTATGCATAATTTGTACATTACTTTTCAAGCTTTTTATACATGATTTCTACAACGTTTTAGCCGTGTTTTATACATAATTTCTACATAGCCTGTTCTATACATAGTTTCTACATCTCTTTATCCATGTTTTATACATTATTTGTACATAAATTTAAGGATGCCTTACAAAAGGTTTCTACATCAGTATTTCTGTGTTTTATGCATAATTTCTACATCACGTTTCCCGTGTTTCCTATATCGTTTCTACATCACTTTTCGTGTATCTCATACATAATTTCTACATTACTTCGCCCGTTTTATATATACTTTCTACTCATCTGTGTCAGTTAAGTTAATTCATGTCACATTATGTCACCGTACGTCACTTATGTCACCTTATGTCACTTTATGTCACCTTATGTCACTTTATGTCACCTTACGTCATCTAATGTTACTTGATGTCACTTTATGTTACATTATATCACTTTATGCCACCGTATGCCACTTATGTCACTTTATGAAACTTATGTCATTTTATACCACTTTATGTCACCTCATGTAACTTGTGTCACCTTATGTCACGTTATGTCACTGTGTCACTTTATGTCGTTATGTCATTTTTTAAAATTTATGTCAATTTATGTCATTCTGTGTGATTTGCGTCTCCTCATGTCATCTTTTATCACTTTATATCACCGTATGTTACGTATGTCCTTTTTGTCAGTTTATGTCACTTTATGTCACATCTGTCACCTTATGTCACTTTATGTCAATTTATGTCACCTTATGTTTATCCATGTATGTGTGAATGTGTGCATTTGTGTGTGTGTGTGTGTGTGTGTGTGTGTGTGTGTGTGTGTGTGTGTGTTGTGTGTGTGTGTGTGTGTGTATGCATGTGTGAATGTGTGTGTTAGTGTGTGAATGTGTGGGTTTATGTGTGTGTACCCATGTGTGTCTTTTGGTGTGTGTGTGTGTGTGTGTGTGTGTGTGTGTGTGTGTATGTGTGTGTGTGTGTGTGTGTGTGTGTGTGTGAATGTGTGTTTATATGCGTGTGTCCATAATGTGTCTTTCAGTGTGTGTGTGTGTGTGTGTGTGTGTGTGTGTGTGTGTGTGTGTGTGTGTGTGTGTGTGTGTGTGTGTGCGTGCGTGCGTTTGCACCCAGTTGAAGACCCAAAGGTCTAAACCAGTAGGCATTTCGTCTACGTCTATGTTGGTGTGAACAGATTTCAAGTCCTAAGAAAAAAGAGAAATTGGAGGAACGTGGGTACCAACAGGAAAGCTGCGGAAAGAGAGCACCAGGTATGACCCAAAAGAAATTATAGGACGGACTTGCTGCATACATGGCTAAGACAAGAGACGGAGATTGCAGGGCAGGGATAGATTTGTATGGAGGCCATGACGCCAATACCATGCAGCAAACACATGATGATGATGATGATGATGAAGATGAGTGCAATAGGTTTCTTTTTCACATCAAATTATTATCTCTCTTGCTGGCATTCTTCCTTTTTTCTGTCAAGAATTATATTTCTACTACTAAGTAAACAGTGTACGCAAACACACACGCACAGACACAAAGACGCACAGATACACACACACACACACACACACACCACACACACACACACACACACACACACACACACACACACACATTACACATCCACATCGTTAATAATCATATCAAGCTGCGTTTGCTGGTCTAGGGGAAACAACCCCCCCCAAAAAATAAATCTTTCGCTTATTCCGAGTTGATTCCCTTATGTCTTCACACTATGAAAATTACGACGTTGTCATGTAGACTAAAATTATTACCATTCCGTGAGAGGAAGAGAGAGAGAAAAGAGAGAGAGAGAGAGAGAGAGAGAGAGAAAGAGAGAGAGAGGAGAGAGAGAGCAGTATTGGAAGAAATTCTGCTGGGACTAACGGCTCTGCTGACAGTGGCCAGACGATCTCCTCTCCTCCTCCCCAAGAACCGACCTTATCAGAGCTGATGGGCATGCTAACCTCACTGACCGCCATTATTAACGACTTGAAATCCAGTGTGGAAGTGAGAGGTGGTGACATTATTCTTGTTGTTTTTTGTTTAAAGTCCAACCTGAATACAAATTTAAAACATAACTAATGACATTAAAACATAATATAAAACTGGGCCTAATTATATAAACACGCTTCTGCATATCTCATTTCTCTAGAGCCAAATATGCACTTAATTCATATACCCATTGTCAATCCTAAATGAAAATACGTAAGACTTTATAATAAAATAATTACAATATTTATATAGCGCAAAATCTCGATAAAAATCAAATCTAAGCGCTGATCGAACATATACAGGTCAATGGACCAGCTAGGCAGAAAATGATTGGAAAAAATGACAGAAAGCAAAGGAGGAAGAAAAAACAAAACAAAGAAAGTGACAAAAAAGAGGAATTTCTAGCACAGAATTTCCAGAAGGTGGGGATAAAAAAAAGTGACAAAAAAG
The DNA here is from genome assembly GCA_030674185.1 of Monoplex corrugatus. Lineage (NCBI taxonomy): Eukaryota > Metazoa > Mollusca > Gastropoda > Littorinimorpha > Ranellidae > Monoplex > Monoplex corrugatus. The sequence continues at coordinate 70,710,199 of CM060312.1, read as the reverse complement.
AGGAATTTCTAGCTGAGAATTTCCAGAAGATGGGGATACTATTTATACTGAAAGAGCCGCCGGTATCCCCACGGGGATGAGGTGGTGACAGCACAAACTGCTTGGCGAACAACACGGCTTCAAGCAGCAGCAGAGTGATCATTCCTCGCGTCCACTTTCTTTGACACCAGACAGTAGTCACACACAAACTCATCCTGGTCGTGCACGTTCTACCCCATCATCCCCATCAACCCTGTACTCGTATTTCATCTCCCACCCACCCCTCCTGGTAACAACATATCACAGCATCACCAAGCCACTTTGAAAATGGTCTTATTAACGCGACTATCCAAGCTATCATTAAACGTTGACCTCTACTTACTTCTGTCGCCTACAAGGTCAGGTCATATATTGGCGATGAACGTGGCCCGTTTTTATTTTCCAGTGGAAAAAACCATCTCCATCTTGTTAGTGGATTAACCATCCTCAACCTAGTGGACTGTAGGTGGCGGATGATGGATGGCATTCAGATATGGAGGTTTGCTGTGGAGTAAGTCAGGCTTACCTGGACGAGTAAGCAGTCATGGACTGACAGGCAATGGTTTCCACCAGGATGGAGCAGGATGGCATTTGACAAGACCCAACCTAGAACGATGGAGATATATCAGGCAGACAAGGGCTGTCTTAAGTCCTAGCCCATTGTGCCCACAAGGGAGGGGTTTGTTTTTGCCATAAGCTTTGGACAGGGTATACAAAAGACGTAGAAGGCTGAAGACAGAAGTACCAGGCCTACATGTATCATGCAATGTGACTCAAATGTCTTAACTGATTACAAACAAAGAAGAAAAGGAAGAAGAAGAAGGGATTAGATCAAACACAACTGATACTGGAATGTCTGTGATCTGAAGGACAAAGATCTACAGATAGCAGAATTCACGCAAACTGACAAAACACTTAGTCATGGGAATATCAGCCAGTAGATGAAAGGACAGGTCAACCAACGAAATTCATGCCAACTGTGTTTTGGTATGGAGTAGTGTGAACATGGATCAGACAGACGTTTATGATGCAGGATTTCTTCTCCACAAGGACGTAGCAAAAACTACTCTTGAAACTGACTTCGTCTCTTAGATAATCATCTTCTCCCCAACTTCTCCCCCAACATTTTACACAGTTATAATAGAAATCCCCCCCCCCCCAAAAAAAAAAAACAAACAAACAAAAAACACAAAAAACCCCAAAAACAAAACATAAACAAATAGATAAAAACAAACAAACAAAAACAACAACAACAACAACAAAAACAGAACATATGGCCTCTTCTGCCCACCAACATTATTTAAATATTGTCTTCATCAGCGGGTATTCAAAGACAGCCTGCTCAATACACTCCAGAAAACATGTGTGATCAGGACATCTGGAAGAAGTAGAGAATAGCAACAGCATGGTGCATCACGGAACGACACTTAGAAGGAAGCCATTAAGGGAAAGACACAGCTGCACCGGTGCTGGGTCAAATATTGTCTGGACCATGTCGCCGTGTGTGTGTGTGTGTGTGTGTGTGTGTTATAACAATCTGAATCATTCTTCGCCTTTATGTCGCAGATCGCTGGGCCAAGTGGAAAGGTGAAAAGTTCGTGGGCCAGGACAACATCCCAGAGGTGATACAATTAGTGCACGTGACACACGCTGGGAAGGCACACAAGCTACACGCACCCTACTTGGTAAAGCAGAGGGATGGATGGGGCGGGGGAAAGGTGTTGGTACAAACTGAGTCGAGAATCGTATAAAGAAAAGGGGATGTCGATTCAAACCGTTCCATAGGATTTGCCGTGTATGTGTGTGGATGTGCGTTCATGTCTGTGCGTGCATGTGCGCACGTGCGTGTGTTGTTTGTATGTGTGTGTGTGTGCGTGAGTGCGTGCGTGCGTGCGTGTGTGTGTGAGTGAGAGAGAGAAAGAGAGAGAGAGAGCATGGAATTTGCTGTGTGTATATGTGTGGATGTGCGTGCATGTCTGTGTGTATCTGTGCATGTCTGTGCGCACATGAGTGTATGTTTGTATGTGTGTGTGTGTGTGTGTGTGTGTGTGTGTGTGTGTGTATGAGAGAGAGAGAGAGAGAGAGAGAGAGAGAGACAGATTGTTTTAAAATGTCCTGACTGTTAAGTAAAATGTCCTGACTGTTATGTAGAATGTCCTGACTGTTAAGTAAAATGTCCTGACTGTTATGTAGAATGTCCTGACTGTTAAGTAAAATGTCCTGACTGTTATGTAGAATGTCCTGACTGTTAAAATGTCCTGATTGTTATGTAAAATGTCCTGACTTATGTAAGATGTCCTGACTGTTAAGTAAAATATACTGACTGTTAGTAAAGTGTCATGACTGTTATGTAAACTGTCCTGTTAAGTGAAATGTCCTGACTGTTGAGTAAGACATCCTGACTGCTAGATAAAATGTCCTGACTGTTAAGCGAAATGTCAAATGTCCTGAATGTCAAAAAACAAAAATTAAAATAAAATGTCCTCTGTTATGTAAAATGTCCTGACTGTTAAGTAAAATGTACTGAGTTTTGAGTAAAATGTCCTCACTGTTGTATTTGTCCTGACTGTTAAGTACACTGTCCTGACTGTTATGCAAAATGTCAAATGTCCTGACTGTCAAACGAAATACATAAAATGTCCTGACTGCGGATTGAATGGTCATCATCATCGTCATCATCATAAGCATCATCCTCTTCATGTGCCATGCCTCATGGCATTGGCAATCGTCGTCTTCCATGCGAACCTGTCTTTTGTCTCTGGAAGTATATGCGAACCTGTCTTTTGTCTCTGGAAGTATCTTTCTGTTCTCATCTAATCTGCAAAACTATGTTTTTCTCCCTGAGTTTGCCTGGTGCTCTTTTTACCTCTAGATTTCCTGTTGCAACTACGTGCTTTCTCTTGCCTGGTAAATGCAACAATTCCAGTATGCCTTGACTATGGTGTTTGCTCTCTTGTAATGCCCCGTTCACACGACGTGCAACTAGCGTGCAACTAATCGGTTGCACTACCATGCAACCTATTCACAACCCCAGACGACTCCAGGCAATCGGTTGTCTGAGGTTGTCTGGAGTTGTCAGTTTTTCGGTAAAATCCGATTTTTAGTTGTACGTGTAGTCGCACGGCCGAAAATAATATTGTCCTAGAGCGATAATGTTTTCGTAGTTGCATCAGTTGCACGGCCCCAAACGGTTGTGTGGAGTTGGGAACACTTTTACACGAGTTGCCTGGAGTTGGCTGGGGTTGTAGGCAGGAAGTAGTTTTGCGCCACGCGTGCCTCCGTGACACACGCAGCGCGAGCCTCAAGAAACGGCGGGAACAGGGGAGGAGCCTAACGGTTGCACGTTTCCTTTTACACGAATGCAACTCCACACAACTTTGCGGTAAAACCCAGTGGTTGCACGTTAGTTGCATCCCGTGTAAACGTAGCATAACGGCGTGACGGACAGTTCACGGACTGACAATCTGAAAGCTAACGCCAGCAGGTGGCGGTGATATCATGTCGACATCAACGCAATAGGGAAGGTATACGTGCTGCGTAACTTGTAGCGCTTGCGAGCGGTTCAAGTTGAGACGTCTTCACTTTTGGGTACGTAGACAGTATTGTTTAACTTAACAGTGCCCTAAACCTGCAAGGTGTCCATTCTGTCAACCCACCGTTCCTTTTGTGGGCTGTTTCCTTTTTAAATTTTAGGATTTCTGTACGATTAAACCCATCCACCCCAAGCTTGTGACCTACAAGCGAATGTTGAAATAATTTGATCGAAGGTTGACGATGCATTGTGATTGTTCCCAACAGCCTATAACTATAAGTATACGTAAAGGAAGTTTTGACATGAAAACAGCTCATAGGGTAACGGCAGTGTTTTAGAATTAACTCAGGCCTACATAATTATTATAATATGATAATAGATGATTGTAAGGCTGTTTTTTGTTTTTAATTGAAGCCGAGGGATAGGCTACTTGATAGCTGAAAATTTGGCCTATGACTGGGGGAAGGGGGGGGGGAGGGTTCTCATGTGAGACGAGTTTATACAGAATAGCTAGTTGTGTTGTGATTTGTTTACTTAATATGTTCCTTTTTGAAGGTAAGATAGTGACATGTCATTTACATGTAACCAAGATTTTTCCAGTGGTAGGCTGATAAAATACCAGTACAAAATATAGACTAGATAAAACATAGTCTGGGTAGGGCCTCGGGACCTGGCCAGCTCATGGGTTTATGTGCAGGCTTAGTTTTAAGGCATGTGCCACGCCCACGCCACGGCCACCGTACACGTGACACCTGTGACGTTAGCGCATGTGGAATTCGTTCGAGCAAAGAGACATCTTGAGAAACTGAAACTGACTAAGAGGTAGCTACTTATACTGTGGAAGTCAGGAATTTGTTCAGGTGGGATTCATGGACCTCGGACAATTTCAGACAGGTTGTGCACTGCATCAGATCTGACGCACTTGTCCGGCAGACCCTTTTTGAGTTTGATCAAAACCCTTTATCCTGGCAAGGTCTTGAAATGGAGATGAGGGGAAGGGGGAGGAGACAGTAGATAGGGTAAACTTAACTAAAAACTGATTTTTGATTATGTAAAATCCAACCGACGTCAGGAATTTGCCTCGCAAAACCAAAAGTGCAGTCACTTCAGTTACCAAAACTAAGCTACGCACAAAAAGTTAAGGATCACTATGAGAAAACAGGTGCGTAATAAACTCAGTTCGCTACTGTTATTTATTTCTCAGTCCAGCCAAATTGTTATGAATTCTTGTTCAGCTGTAAGTGGGCGATGTTGTGTTAGTGCGAAAATTGCACGGGATTCTCTACAACTGAGCTTGGCCGCAAACGGAAAAGCGGAAACTTGCGAAAAAGGACCTTGTTTTGGACCGTTCTGCCTGAACACATTGCACAAGCCAGATGGAAAAACCATTATGCACGTGCAAGCACTGCTGTTTATGTGTGAGATGCTGTCTCTTGCTTGGCTTTATAAGAAGACATTCCACCAGTAGTAGGCCTGATCTGACAATGCCTCCACGACGAAAATTGAGCGAGTTTGAGAGGGGACGAGCTGTTGCATGGTTCCAAGATGGTGTTCCCAAGCGAGAAGTGGCCAGGCGACTTCAGGTGTCCATCTCGGTCATTGTCAGACTGATTCAATGCTTCACAGCCACTGGGAGGGTCCATGAAAGACGCAGATCTGGTCGACCGAAGAAGACAAACCCACGTGAAGATCGTCTCATTGAATGACAAGCCCTGCAGACAAGAACAGTCTCTTCCAGCATCATTCGAAGGCAGCTGAGGGTGGCTACTAACATCAACATCAGCCAGCAGACCATACGAAACCGCCTTCATGGGTTTAACCTCCGTTCTCGTCGCCCAGCAGTACGGCCACGCTTAACTCCAGCCCATAGGGCAGCACGCCGCGCCTTCTGCAGACGTCACGTGAGGTGGACACGTCAGCAATGGTCCCAGGTCCTGTTCAGTGATGAATCACGCTTCACCATGAACCACAACGACGGCCGACTGAGGGTCTGGAGGCGCCCAGGGCAACGCTTTATTGACACCACTGTCCAAGAAAAGGTGGCCTTTGGTGGAGGTTCTGTAATGGTCTGGGGGGCCTTCAGCCTTCACCACAGAACACTCTTGTATCATGTACAGGATAACCTGACTGGCCTCCGATACCAGGATGAGATCCTTCGACCGCTGGCTGTGCCTACACTGCAGCAGATGGGACCCACGACTGTCTACCAGGATGACAACGCTCGCCCCCACAGGGCAAGGGTGGTCAACGACTTCCTGCAGCAGTCTGGAGTCAACAGAATGGAGTGGCCAGCATGCAGTCCCGATCTCAACCCGATTGAGGACCTCTGGGATGAGCTGGATCGCAAAGTGAGGAGCAACCACCCCACTCCCAGGGATGCCCAACACCTCTACCAGATGCTGCAGGCTGAGTGGCAGGCGCTTCCACAGAGGATCTTCACCAACCTGGTCAACTCGATGAGGACTCGCTGCGTCGAGTGCCAGAACAGCCATGGCGGTTACACGCACTACTGAACTTTTGGGAGCATCAGAATGCCCTGTCTTGTGATTTCAATGACTTTGGGAAATCAAATTTCGATACGTACCCACTTTGATCAAATGTACACACCAAACGATTGCTCGAAATTGAAGGCAATTGTGTATCGTTATCACTAAAGCATGGAATTAAATGTTTGCCAAACTTCAACGCATTGGCTTTCTTATTTTGAAAGTTATGAATTTTTGTGCAAATGATCCTTAACTTTTTGTGCGTAGTGTATAAAGAAACTGGTGTCAGTTCAAGGAAATGCCAATGAAAATAAAGGCATATTTAAAACGATGGCACAGTGTGACGCTAACTCGACCCCAACTCGGCTGTTTCCGGGCGCCATGTGTTCCAAAGCAAATTTTTTTTATTCAAATTGATCACTTGCTGACGTATAAATACGAGGTTCTGTAGAAGCTGTTAGTAGCTTTTGGATCTGAATCAATTGCTCCTGAAATGGCAGTTTTTGATCGGTCGGATTTTACATCAGGCTTGAATACCTGCGTGATCTAGAATCTAATTCCTGACCGGAATCTCTCTTTACTTTTCAGCTCCCCCCCCTCCCCCATTAATCTGTCTCTCTCGCTCTCGAGCATCATAGCGTGCTTGTGTGTGTTATAACGTGTCAGATAGCAACCACGTAGATCTAGCTAGGTAAGCCTACAAAACTGAGGCACTGACCATGCTTCCTTTCAAAAAAGAAGACTTGGGCAACAGGAAGGGACGTTGGTCGTTTGTGGACGCAGTGGACGGAGGGAACAGGTGGAAATCAACAAGGCATAAAATATATTGTTCAACAGAAAATGACTCATTTTGTAGCCGTTGATGGATAATTTATCAAATAATGTATACTCAGTACTGCCTTCACAGTATTCATGCTGGTCGAAGTTTAGATCACCCCATAGTCAGATTTGACATCACTTGTCGGATTTAGATTATCATCATATAATCATGTACCCCTGCTTCGTTCTTTAGCATATCATAAGATCGTAGTACCCCTTTAACTTTTTTAAGACCAGTCATCAATCACAAAAAGTATACTACAGGCAATAGGCTGCTCTAGCTAGTCATCTACGAAATATTTCTGAAGATAACGCATCAAAACTTTTACGTAACCTCGTTACCTTGTGACTGAATCGGTAGGTTTTACATCAGTTTACCCACCTTCGCACAGCTGCGAGCGTCCGTTAAATATAAAAAAACTGATGGTTCATGGCGCTTTGACGAACGAGTGTCGATGTTACACACCCTTGATTGGTCATCGGGTAAGATCAATGATAATCGAAACGATGCTTGTGTTGTTAATGATAAGTGGAGTTGCAGTCTCAATTGCGATTCTTTCATTTTGTGCTGTCACTCAGCGGAAGTCGGATTTTCTGCTGATCGTTTTTAACCTCTGCAAACTTAAAGGATTTGAAAAATTGCGATGATTTGGTACTGACTAATTTTCATTAAATTATTTTTTTTCTGTTGTGCAAAATGCCTTTTTATTTATTGTGGATGAAGAGTTTTATCATCAGAGTACCAGCTGTCCATGGTGTTGTATGTTGTTGTATGTTGAACAGAGTCTGAGCTAGATCCCTTTCAGTACGATCGAGACGTTGTTGATCTCTCTCGGAAGTGTACATGTTTCCTAGTAATGTCGGATAAACTTAGCAATGGTTGCGAGGGTAATGTCTCTTAGGTGGTTGTTGTGTTTGTCATAATAGGCTACCTCCCTTTAAAGTCTCTCTCTCTATTCATATTTGTGAATTTTAACAGTATGAGTTGTCAAAGTATGTGTCAATTTTTCTTTGGTATGAGTTCCATCACAGATCAAGTCTTGTTGGTCTGACTATTCATCTTCCATATCTGGTGAAGTGCTGTCTGGAACTCAGTGGTGTGTCTATTGAAGCTGGAGCTGGTGATGATTGATGCGTGTCTGTTGTATATGTACATCTGGTGTACATTGTACAGTCACTGGTGATTGCATTGATTGTCTTGGCAGTGATGTTTGGTTTGTAGGCGATGTGTGTACATCTAGTGTACGATGTACAGTCACTGGTGGGTGCACCCATTGTCTTGGTGGTGACACTGGTGTTGGGCTCACTGGTGTTGGTGGAGGATTGTCTTTGACCAACGGGGTGGCTATGACTGCTGCTCGGTTGCATCTCACCATTCCCTTCAGAGTACTGATGATGTACGAACGAGGTTCATTGGTGGTGGAGATGACAGTGCCTAGGCGTTGCATGTCGCGGATCCATACCGGGTCACCAGGTTGAAGAGCTGGCAGTCTTCTTGCAGCGTGTTGGAGGTTGAAGTTGTTTAGTGATTTTTCCTTGATTGCTGCCTCTTTCCTCTGTATCAAGTCATGATCTGGGTTGTAAGGCTCCAGGATATTCGGGAAAACTGGTAGAATAGTTTGCAGTTTTCTTCCCATGAGGAGCTCAGCAGGCAATAGTCCGTTTTGGAGAGGTGTTTCCCTGTACATGAGGAGGGCAAGGTATGGATCTTTGTTCTTCTTGAGTAATTGCTTGAGTGTTCGTACTGCTCTCTCAGCTTCCCCATTGGACTGGGGGTGTTTGGGCGAGCTTGTCACATGTGTGAAGCCATATATTGAAGCAAACTCAGAAAATTCACGAGAAGCAAACTGAGGACAATTGTCGGAGACCACTACATCTGGTATACCTTGAACTGCGAATACACTCTTGATTTGGTGGATTGTTGCAGTAGTTGTAGGTTTGCTGAGAAATTTGACCTCAATCCATCTGGAGTAATAGTCTACAACGACCAAGTAAGTCTTGACAAAGAGTTCAAAAAGGTCCATCCCTAAGCGTGACCATGGGTGATCTGGAAAGGATGATCAAAGGAGGGGTTCCTTTTGATCCGGACGGTGTGTGGTGCAAATGTGACATTTTTGCACCATCTCTTCTATGTCAGAGGTGATATTTGGCCACCACACCGATGATCTTGCGAGCCCATTGCATTTTGTGATGCCTAGATGGCCAGTGTGAAGTCGATTGAGAACTTCTATTCTCATGGACTTCAGGATGACAAGTCAATCATCAAAGAGTAGCATGTTGTCAACAATTGTAAAATGTTCACAATTCATCCAGTGCTGCTTTAGAGCAGGATTCTCTGGCATGTAGGCTGGCCAGTTTTGAAGACTGTAGAGCCTGTGTACAGTGGAAACCATTTATAACAGGAACGGTTATAACAGGAATCCGGATATAACAGGACTTTTTTCAATCCCCATTTTTTCTTCCTCTTTGTCTCTATTAAATCTTATCGGCAATAACAGGGAGACAAGAGGGCTCGATCGGTTATAGCAGGGATGCCAAGACGGGCTCTGCAGCAGAAAGGCCTAGGCCTAGACTCAGCACGCTATGCAGTAGGCCTAGATCTAGATCTAGGCTAGCCTTGGTATACTGTGTACTGTACACTGAAAGAACGCTTCGCAATGCGAGCGTGATGCGCGCGCAAGCGTGTAGGCCTGAGGCCACTGAGTCAGTGACTGACTGCGCCATCATTCAGTTTGTAAGCTTACTGCACACTTACACCAGACCAGATCTAGGCCTAGATCTACTGTTTATCTTTCTATTTTCTTAGCTTTCTTGCTGATTCTGATTCTCATTGCTATTGCTCATAATGGCCACCGCTGACAACAAACGTAAAAGAAAATGCCTTTCAATTGAGAAGAAATATGAGATCATCCAGGCTGTCGAGAAAAAGCAAGCATCGCTCGCAGAGATTTGCCGTCAGTTCGAAATTCCACAGGGATAGTTGATCAGTCCTTATTTCCCTTGATATCTGATATAACAGGGATCTGATATAACAGGGATTTTGATTTGGTCCCATCATCCCTGTTATATCAGGTTTCCACTGTATTTCCTGCAGTACTTCGTCTTCCGCTTGTTTTGTTCTTATTTTATGCAGTTTCTTTTTGACGTTGCTGGCAAGATCTCGATGGTCTGTTTAGCGAATGCCGTGACTTCATCAAGGAGATTCACATCAGCTGAATCAGGTTCATCCACAGGTGCTCTGGATAGAGTGTCAGCGATGATTTGCATTTTTCCCTGCACGTGCACAATTTTGGGGTTGTATCTCATGAGACACAACCTGAAGCAAAGAATACGGGGTGGCATTTTGTGAAGTTCTGTAGTACTAAGAAGTGGGACCAGGGGTTTATGGTCAGTTTCTGCTGTGAATGTAACGCCAAGAATATAATCGCTGAGTCTTTCACATGCCCAGGTCGCTGCCAATGCCTCCTTGTCTATTATGGCATAATTCTTTTCTGCGTCACTGAGGGAGCGAGAAATGTAGCAAGTGGGACGTTGTGATCCATCAGTTTGTATCTGAAGATGAACAGCTCCAATGCCAGAATTGGAAGCATCTGTGGTGATGATAGTGGGTTTTTGAGGATCATAGTGAGCCAGAACCTGAGGAGAGGTGAGTAAACGTTTTTGTTCAAATGTTGACTGTTGATCTGGGCCCCACAACCATGTAGCATCTTTGTGGAGAAGTTGACGAAGAGGAGCATTGATTTCAGCCTAACTGGGGACAAACTTTGCCAGCTGGTTTACCATTCCCATAAACCTCTGTAGTTCAGTGACTGTGGTAGGGACTGGGAAGTTCTTGGTGGCGTTTACCTTGTTTGGGTCAGCTCGAATGCCATGTTCATCAGTGATGTAGCCCAAGTATTTCACAGTTTTTTTGAGAATTCACATTTGTCGTTAAGTGTGACTCCTGCATTTTGTAGTCGCTGTAGAACTTCACGTAATTGTTGATCATGTGTTGCCTGATCAGGTGCATGGACGAGAATGTCATCCATGTGACATAGTACACCCTTGAGGTCGATCAGTATTTCAGACATCATTCTCTGAAAAATCTCAGGTGCCAAACTTATGCTAAACGGTAATCTGTTGAAACAGAAACGACCAAAAGGTGTCACAAACATAGTGAGGAGCTTTGTTTCTGGACAAAGTGGGATCTGCCAGAAGCCACTTTTTGCATCTAGCTTGGTGAAGATTCGGCTGTTTCCCAGTTTTGTAAGGCTTTCGTCGACTGAGCTCATTGGGTGAATTTCTCTTTGTACAGCTTTGTTGAGATGAGTGAGATCAACACAAATTCGGACTGCCCCATTGGGTTTTGGGACCACCACTATGCCAGAACACCAGCTTGTTGGTTCATGGACTGGAGTGATGACTCCCTGTTTCACCATGGATTCCAGTTCTGCTTTGACTTTTGGAATGAGTGGATGGGCGACTTCCTGGGTGTATAAATACAAACTGGCCATGCATCATCCCGAAGCTTTATTTTGTACGAATTGTTGACCCTCCCCAGGCCAGATAATAGATCTGGGAACTTATCCTTAATAGAATGTGTTGGTGACGGTATGTTGATCATAACATGTTTCACTAGTCCCAGTTTTACGCAAGCATGTCTGCCGAGGAGACAGCAAGGTTGATCATTGAAGATGTATATTGTCTCTTGAATAGTCCTGCCATGGTATCTAAGTGTAGTATGTATAGAGCCAAGTGGTGAGATAGTGGATCCCCCTGGACCACGAAGAATGTATTCTGCATTTTTGCACAGTGTGTCCCTGTAGCCACGGTTCTTTATTAGTGACAACTGAGACTGAAGCTCCTGTGTCTAACTTGAACTTTGTTGGGTGTCCATTGACTTCCAGCATTGCTGTCCATTGGTGTCTAGATCTTGCTCAATGGATCCAAGGAAGTAGTTGTATGCTATGTGTTTCTTCCCATAGGTAATTAAAGTCAGCAGTATCATCAATTAGTTCGTATACTTTCTTCTTGTGCTGTAATAGACTGTTTTGTAGTGACCTCTCTTTCCACATGCTGAGCAGGTTGCATTCTGGGCTGGACATTTTTCTCTGTGGTGAGGTTCTTGACCACAGTATCTACACTGTCTTTGAAATGAATGATGTCAAAACTGCTGTGAACTGGGTGTGGGTTGATATTTGGAGTGATGTCCTATTGCAATGACTGTATGGTCTACTTTTTCTCTGATAATGGATTGGGATTCCCATCTAGCTTCAGCTTGTCTGCTTAGTTGGACTGCTTCAGTTAGGGTAAGAGATGCCTTTGACTGTAGATGGTCAGATAAATCATCATCCAGCACTCCTACAACAATCCTGTCTCGGATAAGTTCATCGTGTAGAGTTTTGTATTCACAATCGTCAGCTAGTTTGTATAGTTCTTGTATGAATGAATCGATTGACTCACCAGGTTTGTTTTCTAATGGTTGAATTTTGCTCTGGTGAAAATTGTTTTTCTTTGCACCAAAATGTTCATCAAAGGCGTGAAGAAGCTCTGGATACGAAATGGTTGCCTCGTTGATATTGAGAGTGATTAGAATATCATCTGTAACATCTCCCATCCAGTACAGGAACGTGCTGACCTGCTTGTCTGGTTCTAAACCGATACTGGTTCTATAACGTTCAAATTGTTGTCGCCATTTCGTCCAGCTTTCTGCTGTGCCGTCAAACGTTTTTGGAAACGGAAGCTGCAAGTGTCGAACTTGGTCAGATTCTCCTGTTTGCCGTGTTCGACGTCTAATGAAGGGTTCTCCATGGTTTTGAACCACTAAACCGCTGCCACCATGTTATGATGTTGTATGTTGAACAATGTCCGAGCTAGATCCCTTTCAGTATGATCGAGATGTTGATCTCTCCCGGAAGTGTACATGTTTTCTAGTAACGTCGGATAAACTTAGCAATGGTTGCAAGGGTAATGTCTCTTATGTGATTGTTGTGTTTGTCATAATAGGCCTATACTACATATGGAACTCTCAACATTCTTCTTAGAAACCACATCTCGGCTGCCTCAATCTTGTTCTGGTTTTGCTTGTTGACTGTCCACGCCTCACAACCGTATAACATTATGGTTTTATATTACATTCAAGAACTCTCTTCCTGATGTTCATTGGTAGGCATTTGTTGTAAGAATGTTTTTCATCTTCTTGAATGCTGTGATGTACATCTGCCATCTGGTGAAATGATCGTTCCCAGATATTTAAACTTAACAACCTGTCGCAAGGTTGTGCTGTTTACTGTTATTTTGCGTGACTGGTTTTCCTGTTTTTTACTGATCACCATGACTTCAGTCTTCTTGCTGTTTAGTTCCAACCTCTTACGTTTGCTTTCTATTTCTAGGAGAAACTGACTCCAGCTAGGAAATTGACTGTGGGATATCAGATAGGAAAAACACTCCAGCTAGGAAAACTGACTGCAGGGATATCAGGATAGGAAAAACTTACTCCAGCTAGAAAACTGACTGCAGGGATATCAGGTAGGAAAAACTGACTCCAGCTAGGAAAACTGACTGCAGGGATATCAGGTAGGAAAAACTGACTCCAGCTAGGAAATTGACTGCAGGGGAATACCAGGTAGGAAAACACTGCAGGGAGTATCAGGTAGGAAAATACTTTATCAGCTTGGAAAACTGACTGCAGGGAGTATCAGTAGGAAAATTGACTGCAGGGAGTATCAGGTAGGAAAAAACTGACTGCAGGCAGTATCAGGTAGGAAAACTGACTGCAGGGAGTCAGTAGGTAAAACTGACTCCAAGGAGTTAGTAAACAAAAACAAAAACAAAAAAAACCGGACTTCAGGGAGTTTGTTGAAAAACTGACTGCAGGGAGTAGTGGGTAGGAGAAACTGACTGACAGTGACTCTGGGTAGGAAAACCTGACTTTGGTAATGTTGAAGTCTTAAGGGAATCTGCAAAGATGAAGTTATCACGTATGACCATAGGGCACCAGTCAACATTGTCACCATTGGTTAGGGCAGTATGGTAGATGTCAATCATGTGGTCAAGCTATATCCAGGTCACTGCAGATAATAAAACAACTTGCCCTGTTGCTTGGTAAATGTGAGCCATTATCCTGAAATCAGTGCTTGCTCACTGAGGTGGAACAGCAGTAGAAGTAGAAATAGACCGTGATTGGTTTTTCAGTTTTCAGAGAGACTCATTCCTTGAAGTAACTTGTGCATTATTAGTGTACAAATTTAACTGTAAAGTTTTATAAAATAGGCAGTGGCTGGTTTTCCGTTTTCGGAGAGAATATATTTAAGTAAGTTGCGCATTAGTGTACAAATAACTTTAAAGTGTTTGTAAGTAGGCAGTGATTGGTTTTCCATTTTCAGACAGATGTATTCCTTGTTCAGTAAATTGCACATTAGTGTACAAATTTAACTTTAAAGTGTTATTTAGTAGGCAGTGACTGGTTTTTCAGTTTTCAGAGAGATGCATAACTTGAAGTTGCACACAAATTTGAAGTGTTATTAAATAGGCAGTGATTGGTTTCCAGTTTTCAGAGAGACACATTCCTTGAAGTAAGGTCTGCATTAGCGTACCAATTTAACTTTAAAGTTTTTAAAATAGGCTGTGGCTGTTTTTTTCAATTTTCAGAGAGATGCATTCCTTGAAGTAAGTTGCATATTAGCGTACAAGTTTAACTGTAACGTTTTATAAAATAGGCAGTGGTTGGCTTTGCGTTTTCAGAGACTCGGAGAGACACATTCCTTGAAGTAACTTGTGCATTAGTGTACAAATCTGAAGCATTATTTATTAAACAGGCAGTGATTGATTTTCAGTTTTCAATGAGACACATTCGTTGAAGTAATTTGCGCATTAGTGTACAAATTTAACTTCAAAGTGTTATCAAATAGGCAGTGATTGGTTTCTGTTTTCAGAGAGACTCATTCCTTGAAGTAAGTTGCGCATTAGCATACAAAAATTTAACTTTAAATTGTTATTAGATAGCCAATGATTGGTTTTTCCGTTTTCAGAGAGATGTATTTCTTGAAGTAACCTGCATATAAGTGTACAGATTTAACTTTAAAGTGTAATAGGCAGTGGTTGGTTTTCAGGGAGACACATTCCTTGAGATAATTTGCGCATTAGTGTACAAATTTGACTTTGAAGTGTTATTAAATAGGCAGTGGTTGGTTTTCAGAGAGATGCTTTCCTTGAGGTAAATTTGTGTACAAATTTAACTTTAAAGTGTTATAAGATAGGCAGTGACTGGTTTTTCAGTTTTCAGACACATTCCTTGAATTAAGTGTGCATTAGTCAATTAAACTTTAAAGTGTTATGAAATAGGCAGTGATTGGTTTTCCGTTTTCAGACAGACATGTTCTTTGAAGTAACTTGCACATTAGTGTACACATTTAAATTTAAAGTGTTATGAAATAGGCAGTGGTTGGTTTTCTGTTTTCAGAAATGTATTTCTGGAAGTAAAGTGCACTTTAGTGTACAAATTTAACTTTAAAATGTTATTAACTAGGCAGTTATTGGTTTTCAGTTTTCAGAGAGATGCATTCTTTGAAAATGAACTTGTTTCTTAACCATTTGTGATCGGAGACCATTTGTTTTAGAACTGACAATTGTTTTTTCCTGTTTCAGAGGATTCGACTTGAAGAGTGATGGTGGACTGGTTTCATTGATAGATGCCACACAGATAAGTAACAAAAATATAGAAATTATAAAAGAAAAGTCGTATGTATAAAAACCAAAAATGCTGTGTTTTGTCTTGTTGGTTCTTATATGCAGTGTATCATGTATTTATTCATTCTTTATTGAATTAAAGCTTTTTTATATTTTTTTTACAATTTAATGATACTTGAGCTAATAGAGTGAGATTAAATTCAGGAAGTAATTACTGGATTATGTGCTTGACAGTTTGCTCTTATTATCCAGGTTCAGGTTTTGAAGGAATTTTGGATTTCCTGTGATATTTTTTTCTGCCCATTTTCACTACGCTGCCTGGATGGTGCAGAAGCTGGGGCATTTGTTTTTTTTCATAATGTGATGATGATGATGTAGCAACTGGTCACAACGGGAAAGCTGGAGGGAAAGCAAGCATCAGGTAGACGCAAGGAGAAGATACTGGACGGACTTGTAGATTGGCTGAAGACAAAGAAGATGGAAGAGGTGCTTGGGGCAACAATAGATAGAAACAGATGGAAGGCCATGATCACCAATGGTATGTGGCAAGACACCCGATGATGATGATGATGATGATGATGATATGATATGGTGAAATCGTGTGAATGTGTGTGTATGTATGTATGAGTGTGTGTGTGTGTATGCGTGCGCGCATGTATGTGCTTGTATGAATATGTGTGTATGTATGCATGTATATGTATGTGTGTGTATGGGTGTGTGGTGTCGGGTGTAAATATCTGTCAGCTTTAAAAAAATGTTTTCAATTGTCGTCTTCCATTGTTCGATATCGAAAATAGTTTATTTCTTATGGTTCAACCCAAAAAAACAAAAACAAACAAACAAAACACAGAAAGAAAGCAGCATCAGGAACAGTGGTAGCAGCAACAGCAACAACAGCAGCAGTAATTGAAGCATTGAAAGTGTTAGTAGTGGCATTGGTAATAGAATCAGTACTACTTGTAGCAGCAGCAGCTATAGTAGTAGTGGTGGTGGTAGTGTTGGTGGTGGAAGTAGTAGTAGTAGCCACAGCAGTAGTGGTAGTAGTAGTAATTAGTAGCAGCAGTAGTAGTAAGCAGCAGCAACATATAAGACAATGAATAAACATTACCTACATAACCACTCTCCATGGTGCGGTGGTTAACGTGGCGAACTACCGACTGCACGGTCGTGGGTTCGAATCCTCATCAGTACTTTCAAAACTATATCATTGTGGGAGTTTTCGACTCTAATCTGCTCTACCCAGAGTTGGGCGTGATATGGGTTCATTGCGAAGACTGGGACCGCACAGTCGGGTCTCATCAACTTCACAGATTAAGGGTGATGCTGAAATCTTCTAACCAGTACCTCAGGTGTCTGTATCTATCAGACCTGGTTGATGCCAGGTTATATTATGATAGTAAATGTAGAGTACGGCCCTTCACACAGTCTCAATCCAAGCTCGAACTCCATAGTATCATGATTATCATTCTCATCGACATCATCTTCATTGCATTGTTCAAAAAATAAAACTAAGAAACTATAACCATTAATGTGGCATAGCAAATGGGACGAACAAAAAATTATTACCCATATGATGCACTAACCAACTTAAGATTGATTCAAACCAAATAACTAACTGGAAAACTACCTAACCAGACCACCAATCAATCACCTAACCACCTGACTAACCAACAAATTAACGAGCAATCCAACCAACTAAACAATTAATTGGTTGATCGACTTCCTGATAGACAGACTGTTTGATGAAATTGATGTGACTTGCCTATTAGAGATCAATTCACTAACTTGCTACACCAGTGGATAAACAATAGGCACAATGGGCCAACTTGACAATTTATAAGTACATGCCAGTGTAATCACTTTCAGATTAAGTTTTTCAAGACAACGTCTCTGCGTTTTTAACGAATTCCATATGTACTAACCATTAAACCTACAGGTGCCATGTGTATGGTGATCATGGCACAAGCCTTAAGCCTGCACATAAACCCATGAGCTGGCCAGGTCCTGAGGCCCTACCTAGCCTATGTTTACCTAGTCTATATTTTATACTGGTATTGTATAATGCCAGTGTAGAAATATGTTTTATATGAAAAAAGTTTGTATATGATCATTTCGGTTCATATACTTTTCTGTAAATTGTTGACTTGACAATTTATATTTCGTATTTTAGCATAAAAATTGCAAGGACCATTCAATCAGATAATTAATCAATCAATTATTCAATCAACTAATCAAATAGAGACAAAGACACATACAGGCAGACAGATAGACAGATGGACAGACAGATGGAAAGACAACAGACAGTGTGACAGTCAGACAGACTGACAGACAGACAGAGAGTCACAGACAGAGGTAGAGACAGAGGGACAGAAACAGAAAGAACTAAATTCAGATTCAGATACCTAGCTCATGTAAAGGCCTTAAAATCCTCTGAAATTGTACGATTCAAAACTCAACAAAACACTCGAACAACTGTCACATTAAAACCCCATAACTGTCACCAACGTAAAACTTGGAGCCATCTGTGATGCATACTTCTTCATGGAGGTAGTTTGACACACGTTTTAGCCTAATGTAAATGGGAGAGAAGCACTGACAGATGTTGTCAGCCTCAAAGAGGGCTCAAAAAGTGACTTGCTTCCCTTACATGACTTTTTGACCTATGCAGTCCTCACCAGATTGGTTTTCTTTATCTGAGAAGAGAAACTGTTTTTCAGCAAACTGGCGACACCAGGACTGTCTTGCAATGCTGCATATTTTCAACCTTTGAAAGCAAGAACTAATAAACGAATGCAGGATGATTCAGAAGACAGTTCTGACACAAGAAGAGCTTGAAAACATGAGTAGTCACTCGCTGTCGGTATAACATGTGCATCAGACAGACATGACACGAAAAGGATTGATCCTAAGAGCACGTGACACAAAGGGTATGTGGTTGTAGGCAATACTGGCAGCCAACCAACACCTTCACACTGTTAAAATACACAGGACGGACATTATAGAATAACTCACCACTTCCAGTGAGTAGTATTAGAAGTGGCAAAGGGAGGACTAGGGTGATTGAGGGTGGAGGGGGGGCGGGGCATGGCATGGCAGCAGTAGACGACGTGACAGGGTCAAGCCACTTTGTGCACTAGCACATAATTTTAGTACATTGCGGCTCTTTGTAGCTTGTCAGCTGTCGGTGATCTGTCAGTAGGTGGCCATCCAAAGTCTGAATACTTTTAGACTTCGTCAGGAGGGCCACATTTTCTAGCTTTTCCTTTTCTTTTTGTTTTTTGTTTCTATTGTGAGTGGTCATGAGTTGTTGTTTTTTTCTATGGGAATTTCCATAAAATCATCTGAAAATACATTCTGTCATACCAAATGCATCATTCTGTGTAATGTAATGCATAGATCCCCACAAGTATGGAAGCAACAGTTGTTTTATTGTACGTGGTCATGATGCAACGTTTTTCTCTGGCACATGGAAAACACAGGATGTCAACCGCACGCTATTAACTCTTTGAAGACGTAATATAGTTGCCTTGCACAACCACTGTGGAAGCGATCAACGGGACCTGCCACAACCCTTGGAGACGCACGATTTTGGGGGGTTTTCAAAAAATTCTCAAAAATACAGATTTTACAGCACAAGAACATATTTTATATCAAAAAAAATTTCAATTTACGCTCTTTGAGCTGGTTACATTCAAGGACAATACATCTATTCTACTTACCTTCTTAGAAGGTGAAATGGGGTAGGGTTTTGGCTCTGGGAAAGAAGTGTTTGATTGACAGTAATCCAACACATAAAGTCAGTAAAACACCCATTCTTGACCAGGTAATCCAGAAATCCAGGTAATCACAAGTCCTTGGTATGACCAGAAGATATAAAAGAACAAACACAGCTTTGTTTTCACACAGGTGAAGCAGCAAAGTGATTATGACGATCCTTTGAAGAAGAAGGCCTAAATGTCGCCATTTTGGTGCAAGGACGGTCACTCCAGTTGGTTTGGATAAAGGCAAAAACTGTAACTAATCAGGATAAAATCGATGCAAGGGAAGTAACAAACACTTCAGAAGATACCAAAGAGTGTTCCTATATGTGTAGTTAGTTCACCTAGACCAGCGACCGGCTTGCATCTATTTTTAAAAACCGCAGCGGAATCCGCTATCACGTCTCTAATGGTTTGGCCAGCTGCAGCGGAATGTCCGCTGTCATGTCTAATGGTATGGCCAGCTGCAGTGGAATATCCGCTGTTACATCTCCGAAGAGTTAAGCCACTATATATCGTGAATCAAATGCTTTAGATAAATGAACCAGAAGGCTTCTTGCAACATTCTGTAATGTGTGCACTAGAAGAAAACTAAACTGAAACTGACCTCACAACTCATGAAACTTAAACACATCATTTTTAATTCTCTGTTCACAAAGAACGGGGTCTGCTGCGACTTCAATCCAATGTTTTTCCGCAATCAACACTAAATTGATAAGTATCAGTATATCTCGTATGCCTGCACTGATGCTGTATCATTTTGAAAAATGCCCGGTCTAAACCAGGCCATCAAAAACGTTAATTATCTGTCTCATTTCATTTGTGAAATATGGTTACACGTCAGGAGAGAAAGAAAGAGAGAGAGACAGACATACAGACAGACAGACAGGCTGACAGGGAGACAGAGAGAGAGAGAGAGAGAGAGAGAGAGAGAGAGAAATGGATGAAGAAACAGAGAGAGAAAAGCCGTGTTATCTTTTTTACCTGTGCATTTATGTGTGTGTTTATGTGTGTGTGTGTGTGTGCGAATGGGATGTGCTAAATGCTTACATCAAATGTATATTTATATGATCAAACTGGCCTTTGTGATGTCATATTTGGTCCAGATTGTGTTTCCTCAGTTTATGCTGCATTTGACGTCTGTCAGTATATATATATATATATATATATATATATTATACAATGTGTGTGTGTGTGTGTGTGCTTTTAGGCATGTTTATTATGCTTAGTAGCTGCATACTTTTATCCAATTTGGACTTTTTCTTCCCCACTCCACCCCTATTCCATAAGCTAGATAATCTGGCCAGCCAGTTGATCTATTACTTGAAAGAGTGCAAACTAACCATTTTGCTCAGTGAGTTAGTTGACCAGTGCACTGCAGCTATGCGATCAATCGCACATTGACTTAAGATTTACATGACAGGCCTTAACTAGCATAAAATAATGCAACTGAATGATACCTCAAGTTCAGTATTTGTTCAATGTGTGTCTATAATCCAGTCAGAAGAAACATGAGGGATGGATTTTTCTCTTGTTCTCTTATTTTGGCGGTTTTTTGTTTGTTTGTTTTGTGTTTTTCTTTTTTTTCTTTTTTTTTCATTGTATGTAATATTACATGGTGAAGTTGTGTATGTGTTTCAGTTATAAAAGAAGGTCCCAGATATTTTGTACGTAAGGACGGTTACATTGAGACATTTTTCGGCGAAAAGATGGAGGTTGATCTCCCTTGTGGGTAAGCTTTTGAATAGAAATTTTAAAACAGGCACGCAGAGAAGGAAATAAACAAAAAACCAACTGACAAATAACAAATCAAGCAAGCAAATGAACAAAAGCATGTCAATGAGCAAAATAAGTGGTGCTTGTTGTTAGGTGTTGGACATGACGTGTGTTATGTTGTTTGTTTGTTGGTTGGTTTGTTTGGTTATGCTGGTTGGTTGGTTGGTTAGGCTGATCGGTTGGTGGTTGGTTGGGTGGTTGATTTGTTGGTTGGTTGGTTGTGGGTTTTTTTTATTTGTTTCTTAGGAAGGCTACTCTATCTTGGTAATACAGCAACCATCTCCCCCCAACCCAGTGGGTCGCATGTGGCAGACGTGGGGTAGCCTTCAGACAGAAAGATCAGTAAACCAGTCACCATGGTGTAGTGGTTAACACAACAGACTACCGACTGGAAGGTTATGAGTTTGAATCCTATCAGTCCCTTTCAAAAATTGTGGGTTTTCGCTCTAACCCTGCTCCTACCCAGCGTTGGACGTGCTATTGGTTCGTTGGGAAGACTGGGACCAACAATTGAGTCCCATCCACCTAACAGATGGAAGGTCATTGAAGGTTTTTCAGATCTTGACCAGAAACGCAGATGTCTGTATCTCACGAGCCTGGTTGAAGCCAGGATATGATATGATAATAAGCATAAGGTACAGCCCTGGATGAGTCCATAGAGATAATAAATAAAAGATTTTCTTTACTGTCAGCAAAAACACTACCAGACGCAGACTGCAACAGTGACCACAATCCTGTAGTGGGAAGATTTAGGTTGAAATTATGGAAAAGGAAACAGACCAAAAGCAACATCAAACTAGATCTTGGACTCTTAAAGAGACAGATGAAGATGATACGTCAAAAATTTAATGTATATGTCAAAACAAATTCAGTGCTCTGGAAGACGTTGGTGACAGTGAGGAACAATGGACAAAGTTGACAAAATTCGATAAATGAAGCTTGTGACGAAAGCCTGTGTAGATAGAAAAGCAAAAAAGAACTGGATGACAAAAGAAATTTTAGGCTTGATGGAGGAACAGAGGAAGGCAAAGAGAAAAGAAAATATACAGGAAGATAAACAAAGAAATCACGAATAGGTGAATGAAGCTAAGGACGGCTTGGCTGAAAACAAAATGCAAAGAAATAGAAGACCAACAAAAACGGATCCTCAGGGTATGTACAGACGAATTGAAGACATTGTCCACAGGAAAAATAATCACATCAACTGGTTGCTTAAAATCGAAAGATGGCGGCTTCGCATGGAAAAAGACAAAATATAGACAGATGGGGAGAGTACATTAAAGACATTTTTGAGGATGACAGAAACGAACATATAAAAAGAACTTTGAAAGACCACCCATATTGAAAGATGAAGTTAGAGCAGCATTGAAAAGATGAAACCAGGAAATGCCCCAGGACCAGACAACATTACCACAGAGATGATTGAAGCCCTGGAGGAATTCGGTATAGAAAAAATAACAGTCCTCCAAAATGAAATTTATGACACTGGCAAAATCCCCAAAGATATGTCAAAGTCAATTTCATTGCACTTCCCATAGAAGACAGGGGTTATAGGATGCGAACTCTATCGCACAATCAGTTAGATGAGTCTGTAACCAAGATCCTATTAAGAATAATCATGATGAGGACATACGGGAATAAGAATCGAAAGAAAAAATTAGCAGATGAACAGTGTGGAGTTGTGGAAGGAAAAGAACTATTAATGCCATATACATCCTAAGAACTATCATAGAGAGGTCACTCGAGGTGAACAATGATTTATATTATGCTTTGTTGACTATACCCAGACTTTCGATGGGTAAGACATGAAGAAATTGATCAACAACTAGAAAGACACAATATTGATGGAAAAGATCTACGAATAATCAGAAATATGTATGGGAACAAACAGCTTCAATGAGAATAAAAAAAAACGATATAAGCTCTTTCCATAACATCAAAAGAGGAGTCGGACAGGGTGTGTTTCTTTGTCATCAGATCGTTTTCACTTTACAGCGAAAACATCATGAGAAACCTAGAGGAAGACCCTGGATTAAATGTTGGAGGAAAAATGATAAACAACATTCGATACGCAGATGACACTGTGCTAATTGCAGAAAGTGAAAGGGACCTACAAAACCTTGTGAATATACTTGAAATATAGAGCAAAGGTAAGGGGATGGAACTAAACAGCAGGAAGACTGAAGTCATGGTGATCAGTAAAAAACATGAAATCCCCTCATGCAAAATAACCGCAAACAGAACAACCTTGAAACAGGTTGACAAGTTTAAATACCTGGGAACAATCGTTTCACCAGCAAATACCTGGGAACAATCATTTCACCAGACGTCAGATGCACATCAGAAATAGCCAGCAGAATTTGCCTAGCCAAAACATTCAAGAAGATGGAAAGCATTCTTACCAACAAATGCCTATCAATTAACATCAGGAAGAGAGTTCTTGAATGTTATATAGAACCAATACTGTTCTATGGCTGCGAGGCGTGGACAGTCCACAAGCAAAGCCAGAGCAAGATTGAAGCAGCCGAGATGTGATATCTAAGAAGGATGTTGAGAGTTCCATGGACAGCAAAGAAAACAAACAAGACAGTCTTGATGGAGGCAGACACAAGTAGATCATTCATAAGGAAGATTAGGAAAAGGCAGGCAACATTCATAGGCCATTTCACGAGGAAAGGGGAATTGGAACACCTGGTCACAACGGGAAAGCTGGAGGGAAAGAGAGCGCCAGGTATACCCAGGGAGAAGATACTAGACGGACTTGCATAGTGGCTGAAGACAAGGAGGGTGGAAGAAATGCTTGAGGCAACAAGAGATAGAAACAGATGGAAGTCCATAATCGCCAATGCCATGCGGCAAGGCATCTGATGATGATGATGATAATGACAGCCCTGTCACACAGTCTCAATCTTCGATAGAACTGCATAGCATCATGATTATCATCCTCATCGACATCATCATCACCGCATTTTAAAAACTGTGCAGCTTCTGTGTACATTAAAGTGGCACAGAAAATGGGAATGGGGAAAAGAAAGAAAGACAGCTGCAACAAAAGTCAGGCTTGCCCAGACAAACAAGCAAACCCAGACCAACTGGTGATGGTTTCTGTCAGAATGGAGCAAGGTGGCTCTTGCCAAGGCCACTCCAAGAAAACAGCCAATTTGTCATGTGAAGAGCTCTTGGGTGGATAAATTCCGCCTGAATCTCTACCCCCCCCCCCCCCCCTCTCTCACAGGGTAGGTCGTTTGGCCTTGTGCCAAGGGCCGGAGTAACCCACTGCAGAAAAGCTGGGGGAGGGGAGGGGGAGATACCACGTCTGCAGGAGCCCTCTACTGAAACATGTCAACCATACTGTATAACTCAAAGGTCACGCCATGTTGCACGAAAGCTTTGCCGATGACACTCAACTTCATCAGTCAGCCTCCATTGCTGAAATTGACTCGTTGATGGTACGGACGCAGGAGTGCATTGCAGACCTAAAGACCTGGATGACTCTTAATAAGCTTCAACTAAATGACGACAAGACCGAGCTCATGTTAGTCTATCCGAAAAAACTTCAACACTCTGATCTTCCTGATTCTATGCTGATCAATGACATCCCTGTTCCTTTCTCTTCAGCAGTTCGAAGTCTCGGTGTGACCCTTGACCAGTCTCTTTGCTTCCAACAACATATCTCTAATGTCTGTAAGGCTGCCTATTTGGAACTGCGCAGGATTAGTTCAATTCGTCAGTACCTCTCCAGTGAGGCAACGAAAACACTTGTATGTGCTTTTGTTCTGTCTAGGATAGACTACTGTAATTCACTCCTGGCAGGGATTCCAAAATATTTGTTAGACTGACTCCAGCGAATCCAAAACAATGCTGCTAGGCTCGTCTGTAAAGCTTCTAGATCTGAACATATCACTCCTCTTCTTCGCTCTCTCCATTGGCTTCCTGTACCTGATCGTATATCGTACAAAGTATCTACTTTGACCTTTTCTGCTGTTTGTGGTTCTGGCCCAGAATATCTTTCTGAACTACTCCCAGTGTATACTCCATCCCGCCAACTGCGTTCCTCTTCTGACACTCGACTTCTCACGATACCATCTGCAAGAACTAAGACTTATGGTGAAAGGTCCTTCTCTTTCCAAGGTCCCAAAATATGGAACAAACTCCCTGGCAGCCTTCGTCACTCTGACTCCCTCGTCTCTTTCAAATCTGGTCTAAAGTCACATCTCTTCTCGAAGAGCTCGGATACGACTTAACAGAAGACATGTCTGTGAGTCACTATCACATGTGCATAAGCGAGTGTGTGCATGCATGTCAGTGTGTATGTGGGGGGGAGGAGGGGGGATAAATGTAGCTGTGTGCACGTGCGTGTATATTGTGTGAGTGGAAAACTTGGACATTGCTTAGTCTGTTAGTGACCGTACTTAGAATGTGTGTAAGTAAGTGGGAATGTGCTTGTGTGTATAGGATGCTGACGTATGTGCGCATGTTAAACACGGTATTTTGTATCGGTTTGCTACCCTCTGTTGTCTAATGACTAGAGTGTTTGTGTCGATTTTGTAATGCAATACTATTTTGTATGTTATTGCTCATGTCATGTTTCTTTTGTCTACAATGCCATGTCTATGTCCACGTAATGTGCTACAATTGTGTATAGATCTAGCATCGATTTGTGAAGCACCTTGAGCAGTTTGTCTGGATAGTGTGCTCAAAAAGTACCCATTATTATTATTATTATCTGTATCAGACGAAGAAGGGCTCTCGCCCCAAAAGGTCCCTTCACAGTGGAGCTGCGCTGGCCCTTAGCCTCAGCAAGATCCACTTTCAGCTATTTGGGGAGGGGGGATGCGTCCATCTATCTAGTCGCACCAGAGGACGTGTGAGAAGAGCCAATGACAAATCCTGATCACCAAGCTGGAGTCGGTATGATTTTTAGTGTCCTTCAGTTATTCCACGCTCTCGTCAACGTTTCCTCTGATCTCATACATGCTGTTTTTTGTTATTGTTGTTGTTATTGTATTTTCTATTGAACTAACCTTCCAACATTGCCTTTGTTATTTCATTTTGTTTTGTTTGTTTTTGTTATTGTTTTTTTGTTGTTTTTTTGCTTCTTTTTTTGCTTCTTTTATACTGTTGGTGCTTTTGATTCTAATGTGACTGATTTCTGATATTGCTTTTTCTTTGGGATTTTGTTGTTGTTGCCGTTGCTTAGCCGTGTTTGTTGTTCTTGTTGTTTTCATTGTTATTGTTGTTTCATCATTCCTGCTTCTATTTTACCTCATTTACCTCTCCTCAGTCTTACTCTCTTCTTCATCTTTTCTCAGAACTATTCAGACTGTGAGCGTAGAACGTGTGTGCAAGTGTCAAATGTGCATCTATGTTTCATGTATGTATTTCTGCTGGCAGATTCAAGCTGGCCAAGTTTAGGTGTGGTGGCACGCTGTAACACCTACATCAGTGCTGTCAATGTCACTATCACTGGAAAGACCAAAGCGGGCACCACCGCCACCAACACTTTCACCATCGAGTATCTTGATGTTGCAAAAGTCAGTTTATGTCTGTATTTGTCCAACCTGTGTTTGTGTTGGTTAGGTTTACAACAGTTTTTATTCATGCCTTGTCTTTCATATTAGCTTTCTATGTACGCCATCAAGTTTAACTTTCTTCAGTCGAAAACTCAGTGCTAATAAATCCACAGAAGCAAACGATATCAAACCCTGAAGCCACTCACCAGACAAGGTTTGAATTGCCGTAAAATGCCTTTTGTAACGTTCAGTAGAGCTCGTTCATGATCCAACACACGCATGACACTCTGCACTAGCCCCCCCCCCCCCTCCATCCCAGGTCTATATAGTATATTAACAACGACAATTGCTAAGTCAGGGAGAACAATTTAGTGGATGTGGATGTTGTTGAATGCATGCATGTATGTGTATATTATACATATACACACACACACACATATATATATATAATTATGAGTGTATATAAAAACATACATATATATATATATGTATATACATGTGTGTGTGTGTGTGTAGATAGAGATAGATAGATACATAAATAAATAGATAGACACATAAATAGATGAACAGACAGACAGACAAATAGATAGATAGATATACAGATAGATAGATAGAAAACATATAGACAAATAGACAGATGACAGATAAAAAGACAGATGACAGATTTATCGATAGATAAACAGATATGAAGTTCATGTATGCGTGCCCGAGTGCATATTTGTGTGTATGTTAGGTTTGATCCACGTACGCATAAGAAGAGAGAAAATTCTTTGGGTTACACATTCTATTTTCTTTATTCTGCTCACCTTCATTCTTGCTTCAACTTTGTATGACCAAGTCCTTCTGTGTCTGTTTACAGTATCTAGCTGAAAACAAAACCAAAGGCAGCGCGTGGCGAGTCACACCAGGCCAAGACCCCCCAGTGAAAGACGACCGCGTTCGCCTGTTCACCAGAACCTGTACTAGAGACGTATTCTACTGAGAAAGTTGCTAAAAATCACTTACATTCCTGTGGATGTGACAAAAAAAGTGAACAGATTTTTTGGTGAGGTGCTCATCCAGTGTGGCATGAAGACATTCAAATCCCTGGAAAAGTTCCCCGTATCTTTATGTGGTCAGTATGCTGGGATGTTTCTGTTGTGGGCTACAAGACATAAAGTACAAGATGATTCAATTGTCAGAGCTCAGTTGTATGGAAAGGAGCTTGTAGAGCTTTGCCCTTGGTCGTAAAATAGCTTCTTTTTAATGTTCTAAAACGGTTCCAGAAATACACAAAACAACACACACACACACACACACCACACACCACACACACACACACACACACACACACACACACTGCACACACACACACATACTAAATATATGTATATGTATGTATGTATGTATGGAGAGAGAGAGAGAGAATTAGGATCATTGCATTGAGTGAGGTTACTTTGTGCTCAACTTTATTTTTTCGTCCCATTTTTCTACGCCATCTTAATGGCCACAGAAGCTGAAACAGGTTTTTTTTTTTACAATGCAATAATCATGGTGCTATCGAGTTCCATCCAGTATTGAGCCTGCGTGACAGGGCTGTACTCTACGCTTACTATCACGATATATTCTGGCGTCAATCAGGCCTGAGAGACAAGACACCTCCTGCGCTGGTCAGAAGATTTGAGCAACACCCTCAATGACGCATCCGTGAAGTGGTTGAGACTCGACTTTGTGGTTCCAGTCTTCCCAATGAGCACATAGCACGCCCAACTCTGGGGAGGAACCAATTAGAGGCAAACAATCCCACGATGATTTTTGAAAGGCCTGATGTGGATTCGAACCACAACCATCCAGTCGCCAGTCGATTGTGCTAACCACTACACCCAGTGACTGGTTCTGTTCCCGATACATATCTACCCTAAGCACTTGTACTCGTTTACTGTTTCAAGCTGGTGGTTCTTCCAACATGTTTTTTCTTTCTGCTTTTATGTGCTCGTCCTTCCTAGATACTATCCTTTTTTAGACTTATCGAGATCGACTGATAATTCAACTTTTGCGACGCAACAGCTTGAAAGATTGAATTGAATCTGTAAACGAGTAAAGAGATGACCCCGGCAGATTTAGAATATCAGCAAACAGTAGACAGAAGAATAACCCAATTCTCTATAGGGACAAGGAAATATTCCAGCTTTACTTTGGACCAAGATGGCAGTTGCCAGACCGTTTACCAGCAAACGAAAGGGAACTGGACTTAAGATACAGCTTGAATACACTTCAAACACATGACATTTCATAACATGTAGCCTACGTGCACAGGTTTATCGATAGCTCTGGTGTCTGAACAGTCTACCCCGCGATCAATTTTTATTAAAACACATATCTGTTTACAGTGATACTTGCTTTTTGGAAATGTATAGCTGAAAAATTTAACCTGGTTGTCCTTTTCAACGTGGTATTACCCTTGATACAATTTTAGTAGTCGGCTGGGCTATAAGCAATATGGACTTGAGCTGGATCATACAATTTTGGGTTAACTTGAAATGGATTTGATTATGATTATTATTTATTTATCTATTGTCTATCTATCTATCTATTTATCTATTATCTATCTTTCTATCTATCTATCTGTTATCTATCTATCTATCTATCTATTTATCTATTTATCTATCTTATCTATCTATCTATCTGTCTATCTATCTATATCTGTCTGTCTATCTATCTATGTATCTCTCTATCTATCTATATCTATCTTCCTTCCTGTGGGGATGCCGGAGGCTCTTTAATATAAATATTAACCCCACCTTATGAAAATTCTGTACCAGAAATTTCCTCTTTTCTGTCACTCTCTCTGTTTCCTTTTTCCTCCTTCCTCCGTTGCTTTCTGTCCTTTCTTCCTTTCATTTTTTGCTTTGCTGGACCATTCATCTGAATGTGTTTGATAAAGTCTTACGTACTTTCTCTTAGGAATTGATAATTAGGTACATGTGCTAAGTGCATTTTTGCCTGTAGGGATATGAGATATGCAGAAGCAATTTCAGGTAATTGAGGTCGGTTTTTGTATATGGTTAGTGTCCTTAGTTATTTGTAAAATTGTATTTCAGGTATGTTTTTTTAAATCCCCTGTAGGATAAATTGGATGGAATGGTCAACGTCAAGGGCGTCTCCTAAGATTATGTGCGCAAATGTACTGATATGTGTACTTAATATTATTTTTCCATTTTGTTTTCCTGTTGAAATATTGTGTATGTTTTAAACCAGTTACAGCACTCATATGGTTCAATGGAGCCAGCTGGGCTTTAAGCAAAAATAACTATCTATCTATCTATCTATCTATCTGACTAGATCTATCTATCTATCTATCTGTCTATGTTTCTATCTATCGATTTATCTATCAGTCGATCGATCGTTTGATCTGTCCATTTATTTATCTATCTGTCTATTTATTTATCAGTCTCTCTCCTTCTCTCTTCTCTCTTCTCTCTCTCTCTCTCTCTCTCTCTCTCTCTCTCTCTCTCTCTCTCTCTATATATATATATATATATAATATATATATATGTATACATACACTTACATACATATTGTTACGTTTATCAATATAGTTATATGGAGATAATATATATACACATATATGTATATACATGTATATATATGTAGATATATATATATATATATATGTATATATATATACATATGGTTACATGTATCTATAAATGTGTATATATGTATATATATATATATTCATATATACATACATATATGCAAATATATACATACATATATATTTATATACATATATATATATATGTGCGTATATACATATATATATAGAGAGAGAGAGAGGAGAAAGAGAGAGTTCTTACCAACGGCTCATTCAATCAACAGCTGATTCGATTCTACCAGGAATGTCTGCATAAGATTTGCAACATCAAGTACCAAGCAGAAGTGTCCAAACTTCAAGTTCTGAAGAAAGGATGGCTTGCCATGTAAAGAAGTTCTACACGTCAAAGCCAGCTTCGTTGCACAGGATCCGTCCGTATGAAGGACATCTATGTACCAAGGATGCTTCTGTATGGAAAGCTGGAGCAAGGATACCACGATCAGTTAAGATCACTACAGCGATACAAAGACATTCCTCAAGACCAACCTCATGAACTGTGGCATCAACCCCACCAACTGGCATGATAGGTCCCTTAGTAGAATACGCTGGCGACTGCGGTGCATATAGTGCAGAACACCTGCTACTCAGCAGAAGAGGAACCGGCGGACGTAGAACCCAAGACCACAGGAACCCTTCCTATTCGGCACCTGTGGAAGAACTTGTTCCTCCAGGATTGTTCTTGTATCTCACATGAAGACCCATACTGAGCGATACAGGACCAGTATGTTTATTCATCCGCCTGATCAATGGGAGAGTTCATCATGTATGTAATTGAACAAATCAACCCAACAATTGTGTATCTTTTTGCATCTAGAGTCTTTGTGTATTAATTTATTATGGCAAAAAAAAAGTTGTTAAGCCATGCAAACACGAAAAGGAAGAAGCAAAAAAAGAAAAAAAGAAATAAATAAAAAAAGGGAAACAATTGACTCTTTTTACTGAAACCTGCCAGAACGTCTGTTATTTCAGAGTTTCTTTAAGCTCAAATGGTTGTATTTAAGATGTGTATGTAGATATGTATAGTTTGCATAAAAGGCAAAGTACTGAAATTCTACTGTAGTAACCTGAACAGTTAACAGTGTCTGGGCAATTTGCGTCAGCTGTCTTACAGAGAGGGATTGTTATTGCTTTAGCCCATATTTTCTGAATCATTGTTTTGAAGACAGAACAATGTTACAATTTCATGAGATAAAGTGAAATGCTGTTTTGCATAACCTCAACAATTCGCCCTATTGTTGTTGCGTTGCATACACTCAGGCCGACCCGAAGACAAAGAAAAGGGGATCTACAAACGGTATGCTGAGAGGGTGGAGAGGCAACTGAAGAGAGAGATACCTGAAACCTACCCCTCCCTGTCACGTAGAGCCTTCAGTTCTGACAGACTGACAGACCATGCCATCTTCCTGGACCAGACAGTCTCTCAGAGGTTAGTGTCATAGTTGTTGTAGAGGGCTCACATAACAACTTGTTTTTTTTTCAAGTCAAACTTTATCCCCTTAAAAGTATTCCATATACACAAATACTAAAGATATCCCTGGGAAAATTCCATATACGCTAATACTATAGATGCCATAGGACGGGAAAAGATCCCAAATAATCGCGGTAGTGTCGAAAGGGGAGTGAGATAGTACAGATCTGAGCAATTACAACAGCCAGCTTTATTATGAGAGTGGTGCCCATCTGTCGTCTTCTTTGCTTTAATTTCCCTATCACTGAAGAACACAAGGCACCCCCTTCACAGCTGGGTGGACTGCACTACATGTCAAGTTCCACGAGTATATTTCGCACCTGTGCAAACTCTTGCCGGCAGATTGGAAGGCGAACGCTCCCCCTCTATGTCAACCATGCCTCGAAAGCTTGTGAATAATTAGTATTGGCTGGCCAGGCGCTGTGGTGTAGTGGTTAGCGCAACTGTGGTATAGTGGTTAGCGCAACTGTGGTGTAGTGGTTAGCGCAACGGACTGCCAACTGGAAGGCTGTGGGTTCCAATCCCCATCAGTCCCTTCACAAATCATTATGGGATTTTTTGGTTCTAACCGGCTCCTACCCAGAGTTGGGCGTACTTTGCGCTCACTGCGAAGACTGGGACCACACAATCGAGTCTCATCCACTTCACTGATGCGTCATTGAGGGTGTTGCTTAAATCTTTTGACCAGTACCGCAGATGTTTGTAGTTCTCAGGCTGGTTGACGCCAGGATATATTATGATAGTGAGCGTATAGAGAGTACAGCCCTGTCACGCAGTTTCAATCCTGAATGGAACTCCATAGCATCATGATTATCGTCATCATCGTTGCATTGTAAAAACTATTCTAGATTCTGTAGCGTTAAGGTGGTGTACAAAATGAGGCTAAAAAAAGGTGAGCACAAAGGCAACCCTGACTGAATGCGATGATACTAAAAAAAATAGTATCGGCTGGTCTTGAGAGTCTTTGTAACTTGTGGCTTCCACATACTGGTCTTCATCATTACATCCACGTGGTGAACTCTTCCGGCGATCTGACGAACGAGTAAGCATGCTGGTCCTCTGTCAACTGGTATGGGCACACGCCACTCCACAAGTGCTGCACAGGAAAGGGGTCCACCTGCCTTGGGTTCTGCTTCAGCCGGTCATTATTCTGTTGACTATCAACTGTTCTGTACTGCTCAAATGTAATTGTGTGCACTGCTGTCGTCATCTTACTCTGTCTCTGTTGCAAGCATAGTCTTCCAAACCAGTGATGTTAATGCTATAGCTGAAGATGTCAGCTGTCAAAGTATCCTTGTACTGAGTTCTTCCCTGGTCTCAGTATCTTCAACTCTCCGTGCAGAGGAATCGTGGAGATGCTGTTGTCTTCCATACGAACAACATGTCCTATCCAACAAAGCTGGCATTTGATGAGTCATCATCGTCATTATCAGCATCATCATCATCATCATCATCATCATCATGTGCCTTGTGGCATAGCTATGGTGATCATAGCCCTCCACACAAATATATCTTTTGTTGCTGCAAGTATACCTCCTGCCCTTGCATTTTTTCACCACTCTGCAAAACTACCTTAACGATACTTTCTCCATACAAATCTATCTTTTGTTGCTGCAAGTATATCTCCTGTTCTTGCTTTTTTCACCTCTCTGCAAAACTATCTTAGCAATGCTTCTCTTGCTGCTGGCATAGAACAAACGCTGTGTCACTTGTGCCTCTTCCACCACAAAAGTTACTCTGAGACTCAGAAATGATAGCTCAACTGCTTAGGCGATGACTGTTAAAGATCAATGTGGCAAAGACATCCCTGCAATGTGTAGGAGTGATATAACACGCTGATTATCGTATGAGTTCTCATCGCCCCTCTTTTCGTAGATGTGGATGAGAGTAGCAACTTTAACTCTTCGACTCCCGCATCCTGTTCACCAACATTGTACATCGTTAACAATGCTACGAAAGCAGAAACTCAACCCTTTGGCTCTCCCACCCCCTCCATCAATAGGGTGAAGGAGTCAAAGGGTGAACTTTTTGCAGTTGGTGGAAAGGGTGCGGGAGTCAAAGGGTTAAAGTCTTGAAGAATCTCTTTTATTCTGCACCATAGATAGTAACAGGGTTGTCAGCCTATCTACGAGCATCCCAGCCCTGGCCCCATTCTCGTAGATATCAGCATGACTATCGCCACCTGTTGGTGTCTTTGCTGTCGTAGTTTTTTTTTCATCTTTTTTTTCTTTTTTTTCTTTTTTTGTTTTGTTTTTGTTTTTTGCTGCAAAGCTTTGGTAATCTAAGAGCTGCAGAAGTTGCAACAACATACAGGAATGTGGTCAATTCACGTAACTATTTGAGTTCTATGTGCTTTACTAAAAGTCTGATCATGTAAATACACACTGAGTCAATTTGAGTTTGAAGAATAGTAGTAGGCCTCCCTCGGTCATGACTGACCATGGACAAAGTACATCCGTTCTAATGTCTAGATGGGCTGTCTGCTTCGTTCAAGCAGCGTCGCCTGTGACTGTACAGACCAATGCGAGAGAGGCAGTCTCTGTCGCAGCGGTCGCATATGTATGCTGATGCTGGTCTGTTGGCTGTCATCCCTTTTCTGCGAACTCGCTTTTCTGCTGCAGCAGCTGACAGTTTGTCCTCACCAATCCGCAGCTGTTTCTTGAGAGTAGTTCTCCAGCTGTTGCGGTCGTCTGCGAGGTCCTCCCAGGACTCAGTGTTGATCTCAAGCGCCTTCATGTCACGCTTGCAAACGTCTTTGTATCTCAGCTGTGGGCGGCCAATGTTTCTCTGCCCTGTGGCAAGCTCACCATAAAGGATGTCTTTTGGGATGCGACCATCTTCCATGCGGCGAACGTGGCCCAACCAGCGCAGCCGACGCTGTCTCAGCATGGTATACATGGTTGGGAGGCCAGCGCAGGTTAGGACTTCGGTGTTGGTCACCTTGTCTTGCCAGGAAATGCCAAGTATGCGCCGTAGGCTTCTCAGGTGGAAGGTATTGAGCCTTTTCTCCTGATGAGCATGCGTGGTCCACGCCTCGCTGCCATACAGCAAGGTGCTGAGGACACAGGCGTTGTATACAGCCATCTTTGTCTTCTTGGTCAGCTTGGGATTTGTCCACACCCTTTGTGTGAGGCGGGCTAGTGTTGTGACTGCCTTCCCGATCCTCTTGTCGACCTCTGTGTCAAGGGAGAGGTTATCGGTGATGGTGGACCCAAGATATGTGAATTGATGGATGGCTTCAAGCTCGTAGTCATCAATGGTGATGGCTGGTGGAGATGGCGTGTCTTGGCCCAGGACGTTTGCCTTCTTAAGACTGATGGTCAGTCCAAAATCTTTGCAGGCCTGAGAGAAACGGTCCATTAGTGACTGCAAGTCCCGCTGAGTATGGGTCACAACTGCGGCATCGTCGGCAAATAGCATGTCTCTGATGAGGGCTTCACGGACCTTTGTCCTTGCTCTGAGGCGGGCGAGGTTGAAGAGCCTGCCATCTGATCTGGTCCGCAGGTGGATCCCTTCTTGTGCTGTGCTGAACGCATGCCTCAGGAGGAGAACGAAGAAGATTCCAAAGAGGGTTGGGGCCTGGACGCAGCCTTGTTTCACACCGCTGCGTACGTCGAAGGGCTTGGAGAGGTTTCCGTTGAACTGCACTGTCCCTTTCATGTTTGAGTGGAAGGACTCAATTAAGCTGTGCAGTTTGGGGGGGCAGCCGATTTTTCGGAGAGCCCTGAAAAGGCCATCTCTGCTGACTAGGTCAAAGGCCTTGGTGAGGTCAATGAATGCCACATACAGGGGCATCCGCTGCTCTCTGCACTTCTCCTGGATTTGGTGAAGGGAGAAGACCATGTCTACCGTGGATCTCTCTGCTCGAAAACCACACTGTGATTCCGGGTAGACGCGTTCAGCCAGTTTCTGAAGGCGGATTAGGAGGACCCGAGCGTAGACTTTGCCAACAATGCTGAGGAGCGAGATTCCTCTGTAGTTGTTGCAGTCGCTCCTTTTGCCCTTGTTTTTGTACAGGGTGACGATCTTGACGTCCCTCATGTCCTGTGGTACAGCTCCCTCATTCCAACACTGACAGAGAACTGCGTGCAAAGGGTGCAGAAGAGAAGTCTTGCAGTGCTTGATGAGGTCTGGGGGAATTCCGTCTTTGCCAGGTGCCTTCCCTGATGCCAGGCTATCAATGGCCTTGCTGAGTTCGTCCGCAGATGGCTCTGCGTCAAGTTCTTCCATTACTGGCATGCACTTGATGGCATCGAGGGCTAAGGGGGACACCATGTTCTGTGTGGAGTAGAGGTCGGAGTAGTGTTCCGCCCATCTTTCCATCTGTTGGCTAGGATTGCTGATTACTTCCCCAGTGGAGGATTTGAGGGGGTCGATCTTGCTCTGTGTTGGTCCCAGTGTCTTCTTGATGCCATCATACATTCCTCGGATGTTGCCTCTTTCAGCAGCACTCTGTATCTCTTCGCTGAGCTCTGTCCAGTACTCGTTTGCGCAGCGCCTGGCGTTAAGCTGAACCTTACTTCTGGCAGCCCTGAGGATTTGCAGGTTCTTCTCCTATCTACGAGCATCCCAGCACTCTAGAAAAAAATCGATGTATAATAAAAAAAAAAATATTACTAAACAAAAAGTATCTTCTGGACAGAAATGTCTTTTGCCAAGAAGCGTCTACCATATTGAAGAGTGGGTGCCCAGCCCAGCAGGTGAAACTGTACAACAGCAGCTACATGTATGACACCAGTTACTTTGACCACAGAATGTCCTACGCATACTGCACAGCTAAAGACATTCCAGAACCTGCGAAGGTCAGTTTGTGGTAGCCAAGAACGGAGACAGAGAGACACAGAGAGAGGGAGAGAGGGGGGGGGGGGGTGATGATCATGATCGTGATGACGACGACGGCAAATAAGCAACAACGATGGTTATGTTGATGATAACGACGATGATATGATGATAATGACGATGACGACAACGACGATGTTGAAAAAGAAGAAGAAGAAGATGATGATGATGACGACGACAGCGTCAAATAGACAACGATGATTACCGTGATGATAACGATGACGGTGACGATGATGATGACACTACGATGACAACAACAACAACAACGAATAGACGACAACGATAATTACGGTGGTGATCATACACTTTACCAAACGTTCTACGAACTTCAGAGCTAGTAGGACCTATGTAACTATGTGGATTCCTTCTTTGTTGTTGAGGATGTTAGTAAGTGATGTTTAATATTAACAACCACTTCCTGTTAAAATGGCGTTTGGTTTAATTTAAGTTAACACACAGTCAACACGCTATCATTTCAAATCGACCCTACTGACACGTTCAGACCACAGATGTGCCAGTAACTCTTCTCAATGTCTTATGTTAGAAGATGTCTCCCATTTTGAACCGGTCGGACACGTCATTATTCCATGACTGATTATTTTGCACAGTGAAATGTGGCTGTGTTTACTTAAAAATATCTGCAGCAAAATCCTGCAAATCTCAGAACTGCGATCATCAATCTGAAACACACACCTACAACGCGCGCACTTTCGCACACACGCATACACACACACACACACACAAACACACACACACACACACAAACACACACACACACATACGCATACACGCACACACATATACGCACACACACATATATCCATACATACACACACATACGCAGAGAGAGAGTGGGGGAGGGAGAGAGAGAGAGACACTCAGGCAGAGACACACAGAGAGGGGGCGGGAGAGAGAGAGACAGAGACAAAGAAAGAGATGGGGAGACAGACAGACACATACAGAGAGAGGGGAGGAAGAGAGACAGACACAGAGAGAGGGAGAGAAAGAGAGAGAGATGGTGAATGAGACTACTACGAGCAGTAAAAGATTATAGTTTTTCCTGCTGGTCTTTTGTGCTCACTCGATCTTCCAAAAACAAACAAAAACAAAAACAAACAAAAAATGAGACAGTAATACAGACTGCACTTCTAGTACTTTGCTTTAAACGACAATTTTAATTAAGCAGAAAATAAAAACTGGTTTTTAATGCTCAGTGGGACAACTATATGCCAATGTTCTCCTCAAAGAAAACAGACTTTCATCATGACATGTTCTTGAATATTGAGGTACATGATAAGATATCCATTGATCAGAATATTGTCTTATATGCTTTGTAAGTTATAGATTGTTTTTATGTGAGCAATATTTGTCTTGCATGTATAATGATATCATTTCTGTTACCACATTGTTCGATGGTGTTTAATAGTCGTTCAGCAAAGGGATGTTGTGAAACGGGTTCATAGGGGAAATGTTCACACGTGCTAAATCTTAATGTTCATTTTTAGACTTCCAATGTATAAAATATCATTATGGATAACCTGTATACTATGTGGAGTTCATGAAGCATTGCCACATTGTATGCTAGATGTCCGTTTGTTGTGAAACAAAAGATAAGTTTAAAAAAACAACAACTGGTTCTTGTTCTAAGCCCATGGCCAGAGTGTTTGTTGGTGAAGGAGGCTAATGGGACGTAAATGCAGACACGATTTTCCACTTCGGTCTCGTGGTTCAGCAACAAGCAGTTCAGTTGTACTGAGACTGGCCCAGTCTTTGATGTTTGCCATCTACCTCTTTCGAGTTAAAACTCCTTGACTCCTGTACTCTATCCACCAGCATACTGCATTGGCAACCGTGCTAGCAAAGCAAAAGCGTAACCCTTTGATGTCCTCATCTTATCCTCCAGCTTCCTGCAGGAAGGTGGTGGGTAGGCTGAGGGAATCAAGAGTTAAGTTTTAGCAGTTGGTGGATATATGCCAAGTCAAAGGGTTAATCAACGGCCTCCTTCAAGGATACCCTAAAGATTCATTGCACTCAGAAGAATTTGTAGGCAAGCCACCCAAATCTGCCGAATCTAATTTGCTGGCAGGCCTTGACATGAGTGCAGTAAGGCTAGAAGTGCATATACTGGATTATTTCGTGTTTCCAGATGTCGGTGTATACTCATCATCATCATGTGCCCTGCCACATGGCGTTGGCGATCATAACCCTCCGTACGAATCTATCCCTTATTGCTGCAAGTACAGCTCCCGCCCTCTCTGTCCTCAACCACCCTGCAAGTCCGTCCAATATTTTCTCTCTGGGTCTACCTGGTGCTTCTTTCCTTCCAGCTTTCCTGTTGTGACCATATTTCTCTTCCCTCATAAAATGTCATAAATGTTGCTTGTCTCTTCCTAATCTTCTTTATTGAAGATCTTCTTGTGTCTGCCTCCTTCAAGACTATCTCATTTGTTTTTCTTTGCTCTCCATGGAACTCTCAACATTCTTCTTAGACACCACATTTCAGTTGCCTCATTTTGTTCTGACTTTGCGTGTTGACTGTCTGCGCCTCACAATCGTACAATAATTAGTATCGGTTCTCTATAACACTCAAGAACTCCCTTCGTTATGTTAATTGATATGCATTGTTGGTAAGAACGCTTTTCATCTTTTTGAATGCTGTTGTAGTTTGGCCAATGCTGCTGGCTATTTCCGGTGTGATTTGCGTCTGGTGAGAAGACAATTCCAAATATCTAAACACATCAACGTGTCTCAATGTGTGCATTTGCTGTTATTTGCATGAGGGGATTCGTGACTTTTTGAACCGTCGGACACGCATTATTCCATACTGATTATTTTGCACAGTGAAATGTGGCTGTGTTTACTTAAAATATCTGCAGCAAAATCCTGAAATCTCAGAACTGCGATCATCAATCTGAAACACCACCTACAACGCGCGCACTTTCGCACGCACACACACAACACCACACACCCACACACACACAACACACAACACACACACACACACACATAGCATACGCATACACGCACACACATATACCACACACACACTATATCCATACATACACACATACGCAGAGAGTGGGGAGGATGAGAGAGAGACACTCAGGCAGAGACACACAGACTTCAGTCTTCTTGTATTTAGCTCCAGCCCTTTATTTTTGCTTTCTATTCTATTACATTCACATTTTGTAGATTTTTTCCATTTTCTGCAGCTAGCACAGTGTCATCTGCGTAACGAATATTGTTTATCATTTTTGTACACTGACGTAGTTAAACAAGATCTTTGACGTGCATATTTTGATTTTGTGTGTGTGTGGTCTGTGTGTGTACGTGTACGCATCAAGGCGCTTGAGGCACAAGCTTGTAGCCGCATGTGCTGATCTGGGGTGTTTGAAAAATCTCCCACCCTTTTTCTTCATGTGTTACCAGTCAGCGTTGAGCTCGGACCTCCTGATTGAAAGTCCAGCACCCCTAACCACTTACCACATGCAACTACATCTCAAACCGAACGACCTATGATTGGTTGATATTTTGGGTCATACGACTCACTCTTGCTTATGTATATGTATCAACCACGACCTGAAGGAACAGAGTCGCATGATCGAAAGAGGCATGTTGAGCATTTCTTTACTGTCACTCTGGACAGAAACTGCTGAGAAAATAGTGCGGGATAGATCTAGCCGTCGGAACAACCAGATGCAATCATGTTGGGAAAATGCGCTAGCAGATTTCCAGGGAGATAAGACGCACATTACATTCGAGACATGATGACACGCACGTGATGAATATTAGCTTTAGGTTTTCGATCATTTGACCCTGCTCTCTTAGGTCATGGTTCATACTTATGCAGAAGCAAGATGCTGCAGCAACCAAAACATCAACCAATCAATAGTCGGTTCGGTTCAAAATGTTGTCGCACGTCCATTCACCAGGTGGGGGGTAAGGTAGAGTAGCTTAAAACGAAATCTGCTCATATCCGTTTGATGTGGTATAAAAAAAAAGTTTGTCTTTGCGTGCGTCATTTGACTCTGCTCTCTGAGGTCATGGTTCATGCATATGCATAATCAAGATGCTGCAGCAACCAAAATATCAACCAATCAATAGTCGGTTCAGGTTGAGATGTAGTCGCACGTCCACTTACCAGGTGGGGGTAAGGTAGGTCAGCTTATCGAAATCTGCTCACATCCGTTTTGAAGTGGACTAAAAAGGTTTGTCTTTGTGGCGTTTTTTTTAATATCAGCTGCAACAATCTATCTCAATCAAGACTTGATCATGTTTCAGTTGCTCGCCAGCTGTCTCAATGTTAACTGCAATCGTCTGAATGGAGACGACAAAAACAGCACTTGCCAAACGCTCAAGACAGCTTCAAACGTCTGTGACGATATCTCAGGAAGTCAGTCTCCCTCCGATCTGATGAGTCTGGCCAACTGTACTTTTCTACCTAGCACGCAAAATAAGAATCTGGGGAAAAACACAACAAAAGGAAATGAAGATTGTGGAGACCAGTATTTTCTTGTCAACATAACGGTGCTCAATGCCTGGGAAGCAAAGAAACCACTAAATGAACGTAACATATATTTAGTGCTCTCATTGTTTCATTGTCTGAATGTTTTATTGTCTGTCTGTCTGTCTGTCTCTCACTCTCTTCCCCTATCTCTCTCTCACTCTACCCCCTCTCTCTCTCTCTCCCTCTCTCTCTCCCTCCTCGTTCTATTTCTCTGTCCTTCTCTCTCTGTCTGTTTCTCTCTGTCTGACT
Organism: Monoplex corrugatus; assembly: GCA_030674185.1. Lineage (NCBI taxonomy): Eukaryota > Metazoa > Mollusca > Gastropoda > Littorinimorpha > Ranellidae > Monoplex > Monoplex corrugatus. The sequence continues at coordinate 70,668,930 of CM060312.1, read as the reverse complement.
GTCTGTCTATCTCTCTCACACACACACTCACGCACAAACATGACACACACACGCACACACACACACATGTGTATATGTATGTATTATACAGATAGTGCATATCTCTCTCTCTCTCTCTATCTATATATATATACATATATATATACATAACATACAGACATACATACACATATATACATATACATTGGCTGATTTATTGATTGTACTATTGGTTTGATGGTGACACAACACAACTTGATAGATGGAAGAGCCTTGGTGACCTCCTGGAACCGACAAAGGAAAACTTTTGCTGATACACAGAGGTTTACATTTTCGATAATACAAATCGAAGTGGAAAACTATCCTTCCAAGTGTATTATACTAGCTTAGACATTTTCCAGTCACAGAGACTAAAACGGATGTGATTGAAACATGGCAGTTCAACGTGACTTGCCTCCATTCATATGCACCATTGTAATGTATCCATTTACATAGAGATAATTGCATTTCTGAAACATGTCACTCGAAAACGCAAAGAAAAAGGAAAATAATAAGCATAGAAACTGAATGAAGAAGTTAATAGTTTTTTTTTGATTAACTGCGATCTGAATATGTTTTGTTTGTTTGTTTTGGTTGGTTGGTTGGATGGTTTTTGTGATCTCGGTTTTTGTTTGTTTGTTGTTTCTTTTTTAGAACTGTATTTATAATAATGCCTTCTGCATCGTTGCAAAGGCAAAGTCATCATCAAACGTTCATCACCATGTAAGATACACTATGCACAAAAAGTTAAGGATCACTTGCACAAAAATTCATAACTTTCAAAATAAGAAAGCCAATGCGTTGAAGTTTGGCAAACATTTAATTCCATGCTTTAGTGATAACGATACACAATTGCCTTCAATTTCGAGCAATCGTTTGGTGTGTACATTTGATCAAAGTGGGTACGTATCGAAATTTGATTTCCCAAAGTCATTAAAAATCACAAGACAGGGCATTCTGATGCTCCCAAAAGTTCAGTAATGCGTGTAACCGCCATGGCTGTTCAGGCACTCGACGCAGCGAGTCCTCATCGAGTTGACCAGGTTGGTGAAGATCCTCTGTGGAAGCGCCTGCCACTCAGCCTGCAGCATCTGGTAGAGGTGTTGGGCATCCCTGGGAGGGGGGTGGTTGCTCCTCACTTTGCGATCCAGCTCATCCCAGAGGTTCTCAAACGGGTTGAGATCGGGACTGCATGCTGGCCACTCCATTCTGTTGACTCCAGACTGCTGCAGGAAGTCGTTGACCACCCTTGCCCTGTGGGGGCGAGCGTTGTCATCCTGGTAGACAGCCGTCGGTCCCATCTGCTGCAGTGTAGGCACAGCCAGCGGTCGAAGGATCTCATCCCGGTATCGGAGGCCAGTCAGGTTACCCTGTACATGATACAAGGGTGTTCTGTGGTGACGGCTGAAGGCCCCCCAGACCATTACAGAACCTCCACCAAAGGCCACCTTTTCTTGGACAGTGGTGTGAATAAAGCGTTGCCCTGGGCGCCTCCAGACCCTCAGTCGGCCGTCGTTGTGGTTCATGGTGAAGCGTGATTCATCACTGAACAGGACCTGGGACCATTGCTGACGTGTTCACCTCACGTGACGTCTGCAGAAGGCGCGGCGTGCTGCCCTATGGGCTGGAGTTAAGCGTGGCCGTACAGCTGGGCGACGAGAACGGAGGTTAAACCCATGAAGGCGGTTCCGTATGGTCTGCTGGCTGATGTTGATGTTAGTAGCCACCCTCAGCTGCCTTCGAATGATGCTGGAAGAGGCTGTTCTTGTCTGCAGGGCTTGTCGTTCAATGAGACGATCTTCACGTGGGTTTGTCTTCTTCGGTCGACCAGATCTGCGTCTTTCATGGACCCTCCCAGTGGCTGTGAAGCGTTGAATCAGTCTGACAATGACCGAGATGGACACCTGAAGTCGCCTGGTCACTTCTCGCTTGGGAACATCATCTTGGAACCATGCAACAGCTCGTCCCCTCTCAAACTCGCTCAATTTTCGTCGTGGAGGCATTGTCAGATCAGGCCTACTACTGGTGGAATGTCTTCTTATAAAGCCAAGCAAGAGACAGCATCTCACGCATAAACAGCAGTGCTTGCACGTGCATAATGGTATTTCCATCTGGCTTGTGCAATGTGTTCAGGCAGAACGTCCAAAACAAGGTCCTTTTTCGCATGTTTCCGCTTTTCCGTTTGCGGCCAAGCTCAGTAGTAGAGAATCCCATGCAATTTTCGCACTAACACAACATCGCCCACTTACAGCTGAACAAGAATTCATAACAATTTGGCTGGACTGAGAAATAAATAACAGTAGCGAACTGAGTTTATTACGCACGTGTTTTCTCATAGTGATCCTTAACTTTTTGTGCGTAGCTTATATTACACAGACGTAGATCTTTTCCTTTGATTAATAACACATCACCTTTGAAACACGACACGCTTACCTTAGACTCGTGACAATACCACACTTTTGACTGACAGGAAACAAAACTCATTCATTCCACTCCTACTTGTCATCTTGTCAAATGGTGGCTGATGCCATGGATAACTTGCTGGATTGTTCCTTCTGGCATACCAGGACTGGCATGGTGCTGTTATGGACGACGAATTTACAGACGCTACCCATCGTGGAAAACCGTGACTTGCTCTGACCACTTCCTCCTACCATCACCATGTTTGCGTTCTCCTCATGTGCCAGGATCACTTGTCCTGGCTTGCCGACCCCAACTCGAAATGTGCTTTCTATCTAGAACAGGCAATTTAACATTTTAAACAAAAGTATGTAAATAAAACGAACATACATAAAGGGTGGTCATGTCACACTAATAATTCCTTTTTTTCTGATTAGAATATTCACTTGAGCTAGGTTTCAGTTTCCCAAGACAACGTCTCCGTGCTCAGGGTGAGTTCCATGTGCACTGATGTCACATGTGCCATGTGATGGAGAAGATCCAAAATGATCATGGCCCAAGCTTTTAAGCTTGCACATAAATCCATGAGCTGGCCAGGTCATGAGATCCTATCTACCTAGATAGTTCAGCGCTGTCATGCAGACTCGGTCCTAGATAAAACTTCATCTCGCTGTCATCCACATTCTCAATAATCACCTCAACAATGTAATACTTGTCCCAGACCCAGACTCTTTGGCCATTCATATTCTGATCTCATGGCAACCTCAGTTTCAGTTTCTTTCCCACAGCACTTGCCGTAAAGTCACGTTGGACTTTGTTAAGTGTAAGTAGTTCATGGGGACTGTCGTTGGAGGGCCACGTGTCAATCCTCTAACCTGGGGGTGAGGTAGGAGGTGAGGAGGGTTCTGTGACATTGTGATTACTGTCTTCAGTAAAACATAGAAGAAAGTGCTGTGAGACCTTGACAATGTGCTAAAGATACATTCAACAGCTGGAGAAGTTCCATCAAAGATGTCAGCAAGAGAGCTGCAACACTACGTGACTAAGCGGAACAGCCAATCTTCAATTTCTGTATCTGTATGGAAGACAAATGATCCTCACAAGATTGTCCTGTATGGACAGTTGATGCTAGGACGCCGTGAACACGACAACTATTAAAACGATACAAGGATACTCTGTATGAAAAGTTGAAGCCAAGACGCCATGACCACGAGAACTACTGAAATGATACAAGACTACTTTGAAAGCTAACCTCATCAGCCATGGTATCAACACTACTAACATGGAAAAACACTGCCCACAAATGAGCATGCTGACAACACAAGTGCACACAGCGCACAATTATATTTGAACGTGCAGAACAAAAGTTGCTATTCAACAGAAAAGGAACTGGCAGAAGAAAAACCCAACGATGCAGGGCCCTTTCCGATACATTGCCTGTGAAAGGACACGTCCATCCATATTGGTCCTGTATCCGACATGAAGACCTCACCAGGCACTGAAGATGACTTAGACCGATGGAAGAGTCACCATGTTCTTTGGGTAGATTCCTGGGTATCTTAAGTCCGAACAGGTGCAGCTGATCTGAACATTACTTCAGCCTGTTCAAGAGGAATTCATTGAGCTTGTACAATTCCATACACACTCCATCTGAATCTATACTAGAGATGATCTGGAACTTGTTTGGAGTTTGTTCAAAAGGAATTCATGGCTTGCAAAAAGTTCCATATACACTCCTCCGAAACTTGCCAGCAGTTATCTAGAAGACTTCTTGGCAAACCTATGCAAAACCTATGCGCCGGTAAGGTCTTGAATAGAGAAGGGAGAGGGGGAGAAAATGTATGAAACTCCAAGCAGACACCACCAGAATGATGGAAAATCTAATGTGGCACCGAACTGGCCAATTTTTGTAATGTTGCGGGCTGGGATTGAACTCAAGATATCGGATCTGGAGATTACGGCTCTGTCAAACATACTGACCAGCCCACATGAAGATGAAGCCAGTCTTAGGGTGGAACCCACGATCCTGTGTTAACAACATGGTGCTCTAGCCTTCTGATCCAACAGAACCACTGCTGAATTTCAAGGGAAGTTACCTGGCAGCAGTGCAGATCTTTGGTGGGTGACCTTTCAATGATGACGTTTTCACCTCTTATAGAATTCCTGGCACTGGTACTTCGAAAGAATGCACTTAGGTCTGGTCGTGTACTACAAAGTTAAACTAATCATCATGGGGGAATGCCACTGAAAATGCTGTTGACGATAGGGCATGAGAAGATGACATTTCTCTGAAGATGTCAACCCGAAAACTTAGTCTTATCCATACATACTTATGTAGCAGAATTTTCTTTAAAAACACAAATAGCAGGGTATTACGAGGGTGAGTCAAAAAGTAATGCCTTTTTATTTATATCAGACGATGTTTTTGATAAAATTACCTAACTGTTGTTCAGTTACAGACGATTATAACTGTTACGGACTGAAATATTTTGTTTGGTATGTTTCCGGTTCATAGACTCATGAGGTAAATTCAAAATGGCTGCCCCCTCAGAACTGTGTCATAACAAAAAGCAATGATTGAATTCCTTGTTGCTGAGGGGGAACCCCTGTGAACATTCAAAGACGATTACAGAATATGTATAAGGAAAATACTTTAGATTATAGCAATGTTCGCAGGTGGGTCTGTCGTCTGAACGATGAAAAGGTGGGAACTGCAAGCATAGCCGATAAACCCCGTTCTGGCCGTCCGTCCACTTCTGTGAATCCTGCCAATAAAGCAAAAGCAGATGCTCTGATTAGAGAAGATAGACGTTTAACTCTTGAGCAGTTGGCAGAAAACCTTGAAGTGAGCCATGGAAATGCTGATAACATTGTTGAATCACTTGGGTTTTCAAAAGTGTGTGCCCGTTGGGTACCAAGAGAGCTGACTACCGAACGCAAGACTGACAGGGTAAACGCCTGCACTGAACTTCTTGAACAAAGTCAAAGAGACAACACCTTCTTTGGAAGGCTCGTTACCGGTGATGAAACATGGATTTACCATTATGAATTGGAATCAAAGAGGCAGTCAATGGAATGGCGCAGCCCTACGGCACTAAAACCGAAAAAAATTCAAGACGGAAAAGTCAGCTGGAAAAATCATGGCGACTGTCTTTTGGGATGCTCAAGGTGTCATTCTAGTTGATTTCTTGCCAAGACGAGAAACAATAAGCTCTGAGGCATACATTAAGACCCTGACGAGGCTCAAAGCAAGAAACCGACGAGTGAGACCCAACTTGCAAATCGATAATGTCCTTCTGCATAAAAATGCTCGACCACACACAAGCATCAGGACAAGAGAGACAATCGCCTCATTCGGGTGGACAACTTTACCGCATCCTCCATACTCACCAGACTTAGCGGCTTCAGACTATCGTCTCCTCGGCGCAATGAAAAGAGGGTTTTAGAGGCAAACATCATGCCACTGACAAGGAAGTAAAAACTGCAGTGAAAACGTGGCTCCAAGCACAGCCAACAGAATTTTACAAGGCAGGGGTACATTGCTTCACATGCCTTCGTTCGAAGGTGGAACATTGCTATTGAGAGAAACGATGACTATGTTGAGAAGTATGGATGTGATCCCCAAAGGACCAGCTTCATTTTGATGTATGATACATGTTCCTGTGTCGGTAACTGTTCCTGTACTAAAGAAGAAGGCATTACTTTATGACTCGCCCTCGTATCTCTTATTCTTGTAACTGTACAAGGATAGGTACAGATTGGTTCATAAACAACCCAAACATTCTGGCAATTTATTTGTAATCAGTTAGTTTCTTTGACCTTAAAATTGGGTCATGCACGTTCAGTTTTATTTTGTTGACAACCGTCCTCGACCTACTCACTAAAGCTCGAACCATAGATGTTTTAGACTTGGCCATAAAAATCCCATCACGTATTAAGTGGCTCATTTTCATGTGTTGCATAATTGTGCCTCGCATAATACGTCGCTATAGGATTGTTCATAATTGCAGTACATTGTCCTTGCTAAATTTTGCAGTCAACGTTAGTGATACAAAGTAGAAAATCTGCAGTCAACTAAAACGATGGAAAATTGGCATGCGGTCACCAGTTCACACACACACACACACACACACACACACACACACACACACACACACACACACACACACACACACACACACGCACACACACACATCATCATCATCATCCTCATCTCCATCCCCAACACGCACGCACACTGCACACTTACGCACACACACACACACACACACACACACAAACACACACACACACACGCACACACACACACACACTCATACACATACGTGCACACACACGCACACACGCACGCACGCACGTACACATACACACACACACACTCGTTTGTTTGTTCGCTTGCAAGTTTTATGTTTCGTTTCGTTTTCGTTTTGGCTCATTTTTTTCGGTTTCATTGTATTTGAAAGCGTCTTTTTTGTTGTTTCTCTGTTTTGTTTTGTTTCGCGCGTGTGTGTGTGTGTGTGTGTGTGTGTGTGTGTGTGTGTGTGTGTGTGTGTGTGTGTGTGTGTGCGTGCGTGCGTGTGTGTGTATGTGTTTTTTGCTTGCGTGTGTGTGTGTATGTTTTGCTTGTGTGTGTGTGTGTGAGCGTCTTTTTTGTTGTTTTGCTTGTGTGTGCGTGTTTTGCTTGTGTGTGTGCGTGTTTTGCTTGAGTGTGTGTGTGTGTGTGTGAGCGTCTTTTTTGTTGTTTCTCTGTTTTGTTTTGGTGATGTGTGTGTGTGTGTTTTCAAGCTTCAGAAAAGTGGGTATGGGTGATAATCCAGCTTCACTTATGATTGTCACGGATTTTATGGATATGTTGATGGGTGGGAAAAATGAAGTGGGCGAAGGTGAATGGCATCGGTCAAGTGAAAAGGCAATTTCGTCAGCCGATTGACCAGCTGTTATCGAATAGGCCACAAAGCAATAACAAAAGGCTGCAATTGCTGCTGACCCCCAGCTGGCGTAGGCGTGGACGCTACCTATACATTAGCCATTGCATTGAGGGCTGTCTTTTGGTTCGTACTTACTTTTTTGAATACATACATACATACATACACACACACACACACACACACACACACACACACATATATATACATATATATATATATATATGTATATATATATATATGCATACATATGTATGTATATGTATATATATATATGCATATATATATACATATATATATGTATAAATAAATATATATATATATATATGTGACCTCCAACCACGAAATCGGTCTTAACTAGCATTTTGGATATTTTAAGATATACATATCACTGGAAAGTATACATTCTGCTGATTATTTTGGTACTTGAATAAAGCTTGTACTAAAAAAAAATGGAGAAGTTATGTATGTTTAAAATCAATAAGGTGTATGACGGCCATTTTGAGAAAACGGCCTCTAAAGTTTTTTGTGTGCCCCTACACATTTTCCAGTTCCTTAAATTTCTTTATTTGGTGTGTTTGACCCAGTTTGTTTCTAATTTTCGCTGTCATTATCTGAAAGGTGCACCAAAGAGCTTTCCATTAGTATTTTACATGTGAGGGTAATCTACAGGTTACATTTCTTAATAAGAGACAAAAATAGGTACTTTTGGTAGGAAATTGCGTTCTTTCTGCTGCGATCAGTGCATTAAAATACCGATTTAAATTATTTAATAACATTATTTTAAGAAAAAAATTCTGTGGGGGACAGATTATAGTCTACAGAAATCAATTTTGAGAAAAAGTCAAAACACCCCAGATAGACCCTTATCACCTTTTCAGCTCCTAGTGCTGCTCGAGTGACTGCGAGTTAGACTGATTTCGTGGTGGGAGTCCACATATACATATACCTAGTGCTGCTCGACTGACTGCGAGTTAAGACTGATTTCGTGTGAGAGGTCACATATACATGTATATGTGACCTCCCACCACGAAATCAGTCTTAACTCGCAGCCACTCGAGCAGCACTAGGAGCTGAAAAGGTGACTAAGGGTCTATCTGGGGTGTTTTGACTTTTTCTCAAAATTGATTTCTGTAGACTATAATCTGTCCCCCACAGAATTTTTTTCTTAAAATAATGTTATTAATCAATTTAAATCGGTATTTTAATGCACTGATCGCAGCAGAAAGAACGCAATTTCCTACCAAAAGTACCTATTTTTGTCTCTTATTATGAACCGTAACCTGTACAGTACCCGCACATGTAATATACTAATGGAAAGCTCTTTGGTGCATCTTTCAGATAATGACAGCTGAAATTAGAAACAAACTGGGTCAAAGCCACAAATAAAGACATTTAAGGAAAATGTGAAGGAGAGTACACAAAAACTTTAGAGGCCGCTTTCTCAAAATGGCCGTCATACAACTTAATGACTTTGAACATACATAACTTCTACATTTTTTTCTTTTTGAGTACAAGCTTTATTCAAGTACCAAAATAATCAGCAGAATGTACACTTTCCAGAGATATGTATATCTCAAAATACCCAAAATGCTAGTTAAGACTGAATTCGTGCTGGCAGGTCACATATATATGTGTATATAATATATATATATATATATATATATATATATATAATATATCATCATCATCATCATCATCAGGTGCCCTGCCGCATGGCATTGGCGACCATGGACTTCCAACCATCTCTATCTCTCGTTGCCCCCAGCATCTCCCCCACCCTCTTCATCCTCAGCCACCTGCAAGTCCGTCCAGCATTCTCTCCCTGGGTCTACCCGGTGCTCTCTTTCCCTCCAGCTTTCCCGTTGTGACCAGGTGCTCCAAATCCCCCTTCCTCATAAAATGGCCCATAAATGTTGCTTGTCTTTTCCTAATCTTCTTTATGAGTGATCTACTTGTGTCTGCCTCCATCAAGACTGTCTCGTTTGTTTTCTTTGCTGTCCATGGTACTCTCAACATTCTTCTGAGAAACCACATCTCGGCTGCCTCAATCCTGCTCTGGCTTTGCTTGCTGACTGTCCACGCCTCGCATCCGTACAACAGTATTGGTTCTATATAACATTCAAGGCCTCTCTTTCTGATGTTAATTGATAGGCATTTGTTGGTAAGAATGCTTGTCATCTTCTTGAATGCTGTTTTGGCTTGGCCGATTCTGCCAGCTATTTCCGATGTGCATCTGCCGTCTGATGAAATGACCGTTCCCAGGTATTTGAACTTATTAACCTGTGTCAAGGTTGTGCCATTTGCTGTTATTTTGCAGGAGGGGATTTCATGTTTTTTACTGATCACCATGACTTCAGTCTTCCTGCTGTTTAGTTCCAACCCCTTACCTTTGCTTTCTGTTTCTAGTATATTCACAAGGTTTTGTATGTCCCGTTCATTTTCTGCAATTAGCACGGTGTCATCTGCTTATCGAATGTTGTTTATCATTTTCCCTCCAACCTTTAATCCAGGGTCTTCTTCTAGGTTTCTCATGATGTTTTCGCTATATAGTGAAAACAGATCTGGTGACAAATCACAACCCTGTCTGACTCCTCTTTTGATGTTTTGAAAAGAGCTTATATTGTTTTCTATTCTCATTGCAGCTGTTTGCTCCCAGTACATATTCCTGATTATTCGTAGATCTTTTCCATCGACATTGAGTCTCTCCAGTTGGTTGATCAATTCTTCATGTCGTACCCGATCGAAAGCCTTGGTATAGTCAACAAAGCATAAATACAAATCCTTATTCATCTCAACTGACCTCTCTATGATAGTTCTTAGGATGTATATGGCATTAATAGTTCCTTTCCCTTCCACAAATCCACACTGTTCTTCCACTATTTCTCTTTTGATTCTATTCCTTGTCCTCATCATGATTATTCTTAACAGGACTTTTGTTACATGACTCATCAAACTGATTGTGCGATGGAGTTCGCATTCTATAGCCCCTGTCTTTTTTGGAAGTGCAATGAAAATTGATTTTGACATATCTTTGGGGATTTTTCCTGTGTCATAAATTTCATTTAGGAGGACTGTTATTTTTTCTATGCCAAATTCCTCCAGGGCTTCAATCATCTCTGTAGTAATGTTGTCTGGTCCTGGGGCTTTTCCTGGTTTCATCTTTTTCAGTGCTGCTCTGACTTCATCTTTCATTATGGGTGGTCCTTCAAAGTTCTTTTTCATAATGTGTTCTTCGTTTCTGTCATCCACAAAAAGGTCTTTAATGTATTCTCCCCATCTGTCTAATACCTTGTCTTTTTCCATGATAAGCGTGCTATCTTTTGATTTTAAGCAACCAGTTGATGTGCATGTATTTTTCCTGTGAACAATTTCTTCAATTCGTCTGTACATACCCTGAGGATCCATTTTGTGTCGTTCTTCTATTTCTTTGCATTTTGTGTTGAGCCAAGCTTCCTTAGCTTCATTGCACCTATACCTGATTTCTTTGTTTATCTTCCTGTATATCTCCTCGTTTCTCTTTGCCTTCCTCCTTTTCTCCATCAGGCCCAAAATTTCATTAGTCATCCAGCTCTTTTTTGCTTTTCTATTTGCCTGAGGGATTTCCTCACAAGCTTCATTTATAGAACTTCTCAACTTTGTCCATTGTTCCTCACTGTCACCAACGTCTTCCAGAGCACTGAATTTGTTTTGAACATGTACATTAAATTTTTGACGTATCATTTCATCTGTCTTCAAGAGTCCAAGATTTAGTTTGATGTTGCTTTTGGTCTGTTTCCTTTTCCTCAATTTCAGCCTAAACCTTCCCACTACCGGATTGTGGTCATTGTTGCAGTCTGCGCCTGGTAGTGTTTTTGCTGACAGTAAAGAATTTCTAAATCTTTTGTTGATCAGGATGTAGTCAATTTGATTTTTGGTATTATCTCCTGGACTCATCCAAGTCCATTTTCTTCTGTTAGGCTGCTCAAACCAGGTGTTTCCTACTATGAACTCATTCATCTGTGCCCATTCTACAAGCTTCCCCCCTCTTTCATTTTGTGTACCAAGGCCATGAGGTCCAACTATATCCTCCACCCTATCCTGTCCCACTTTAGCATTAAAATCTCCCATTATTACTGTAACTTCCTGTGATTTACATTGGACCTTGGCCATCTCTAAAACTTCGTAGAAGTTGTCGATGTCTTCCCGAGTACTTGCGGATGTTGGTGCATACACCTGTATGATGTTGATATCAAAAGGTTTCCCTTTGAATTTGACCAGTAAAACTCTGTCGGACACTGCCCAGTATCCTTTAACTGCTTTTGATTTGTCTTTGTCCATTATGATGCCTACTCCTCTTTCATGTGAATTACCACCAGAGTATATCACTGTATATTCTCCTGATGTTATCATGCCTGCCCCCTTCCATCTCATTTCCCCTAGTCCTAAAATACTGATAATAAGCCTTTCCATCTCCATTTTGATGTTGTCTAATTTACCTTTCTGCAACATTGTTCTGATGTTCCATGTTGCCACCTTGGTGTTGAATTTAATCTTGGTTTTGATCGCAGTAGCTGGCTGACGGTCTGGTGTCACCTGCGCCGCATGACAGTCCCTGCCGGACGAAGGTGCTCCACAGGAGCACCTATTGACGTCGTTAACTTTCTTCTTTATTCTTCCTCTGTCCATGGATTTCCTGGGGAAAAGTACGATGGTGGTTTCCCCTTGCCTTCCATCGGTTTTTTATTTTAGGGTTGACTCCCTTAGCCTTACTCTCTCCCGAGATGTCCACAAGGCAGTGGAGCTATTTACCCATAGCTTGGGGATCTGGTTCGTGGGCACCAGGGCGTGTCCACACGCCGGTGGGTCTGCATGCCTCACGTCTGGGGGCCAGACCTCCTCCGAGTCCTACGAGATTCAGCCTGAGTCCGTGAGGTGCTCAGTTACCGCCTGTCGCCACGAGGAGGCACAGCGTAGGGCTTGCTGATGGAGAGGCTATGTACTGACAGGAAGAGACTTACGCATTGCTCTTCTTTTCGCACAGCAGTGCTAGCCAGCGGTGTAGGCGAAGCCGACACACTAGACGCATCACATCTGCCAATATGACAAGCATATATATATATATATATATATATATATATATATATTATATATATATATATATATATATATAACATGAGGGTGCAAAAGTAGGTATACAATTATGAAAAAAGAAAACACGTACCATACTCATTGCATTTATTATACAAACAAATGAATATTGCATATACATGTAATAACAAGCACAGCCTTAATCCCTCAGATACTCAAACTGTTTGCCGTCGGTATTCACACACTCCTCTAATCGAGAGCGGACACTCATGCACACTCTAGCGCAAAGATCTTTATCAACATCAATTTCTTGACAAGCCTGCAAGATGAACTGAATCATGTCATTAACAGTGCGCGGCTTGCGTGCGAAAACCCTTTCCTTAATATATATCCCCATAAAAAGAAGTCCATCTGTCTTCCAATATTGTTTTAAAATCCATTTGTGCTCCTTGTCTAACTTACCAGATGGTTAGATTAAATTGCCGTTTAGATCTAGATTAAATTGCCGCTTTACCTGCAAAAATAAAAAAAATAAAAGTTAGGATAAAAGTACATGTATATTAATAGAATTAATGACGTTGAAAATATCGAAAAGAAGACCAACTAACTTAATGTGCTAATAATTTTAATGAATTAAGCATTATAATAATGATGTGATACTTACTGTATACCTACTTTTGCACCCCCCTGTATATATATAGATATATATGTATGATATACATGTATTATGTATACACATATATATATTCGATGTGATGATTTGACGTGTACGTTTTCTTTT
>CM060312.1:70643236-70645736 GCA_030674185.1 Monoplex corrugatus | reverse complement strand
ATGTATGTATGTATGTATGTATGTATGTATGTATGTATGTATGTTTGTACGTATATATATATATGTATGTATGTATGTATGTATTTATGTATGTATGTATGTATGTATGTATGTATGGATGGTTGGATGGATGGATGTATGTATGGATGTATGGATGTATGTATGGATGTATGTATGTGTAAATACATATGACTGTGCATCACATGTTCACTCGATTGTGCTTCTACCATGCCAACATGTGAATGGATGGGTTCGTGGTCGCACATGCGTTCAATCGTCCAGAGCTTCCATGGGTATGTGCATATACATATACATATGTATACGCATATGTATATGTATATATATACGTATATGTACATATGTATACATATATGTATACATATATATTTATATGTATATATATATATATTTATATATATATATATATATATATATATATATATATATATATATATATAATATATATACATGTATATATATATCGTCATTATCATCAGGTGCCTTGCCGCATGGCATTGGCGATTATGAACTTCCATCTGTCTTTATCACTTGTTGCCTCAAGCATCTCTTCCACCCTCCTTGACCCCAGCCACTATGCAAGTCCGTCTAGTATCTTCTCCCTGGGTCTACCCAGTGCTCTCTTTTCCTCCAGCTTTCCCGTTGTGACCAGGTGCTCCAATTCCCCTTTACTCATAAAATGGCCCATAAATGTTGCCTGTCTTTTCCTAATCTTCCTTATGAATGATCTATTTGTATCTGCCTCCAGCAAGACTGTCTCGTTTGTTTTCTTTGCTGTCCATGGAACTCTCAACATTCTCCTTAGAAACCACATCTCGGCTGCCTCAATCTTGTTCTGGCTTTGCTTGTTGACTGTCCACGCCTCGCAACCGTACAACAGTATTGGTTCTATATAACATTCAAGAACTCTCTTCCTGATGTTAATTGATAGGCATTTGTTGGTAAGAATGCTTTTCATTTTCTTGAATGCTGTTTTGGCTTGCCGATTCTGCTGGCTATTTCTGATGAGCATCTGCCGTCTGGCAAAATGATCGTTCCTATGAATTTAAACTTATCAACCTTCTCAAGGTTGTGCCGTTTGTCTCTTATTTTGCATGAGGGATTTCATGTTTTTTACTGATCACCATAACTTCAGTTTTCCTGCTGTTTAGTTCCAACCCCTTACGTTTGCTTTCTATTTCTAGTATATTCACGAGGTTTTGTAGGTCCCTTTCACTTTCTACAATTAGCACGGTGTCATCTGCGTATCGAATATTGTTTATATGTTTTTCCTCCAGCCTTTAATCCAGGGTCTTCCTCTAGGTTTCTCATGATGTTTTCGCTGTATAGTGAAAAGAGATCTGGTGACAAAACACAACCCTGTCTGACTCCTCTTTTGATGTTTTGGAAAGAGATGATATCGTTTTGTAATCTCATTGCGCTGTTTGTTTCCAATACATATTCTGATCATTCGTAGATCTTGTCCATCAATATTGAGTCTTTCTAGTTGGTTGATCAATTCTTCATGTCTTACCTGATCGAAAGCCTTGGTATAATCAACAAAGCATAGATATAAATCCTTGTTCATCTCGAATAACCTCTCTATGATAGTTCTTAGGATGTATATGGCATTAATAGTTCCTTTCCCTTCCACAAATCCACATTGTTCATCTGCTATTTCTCCTTTGATTCTATTCCTTTGTTCTCATCACGATTATTCTTAATAGGATCTTGGTAACGTGACTCATCGAACTGATTGTGCGATGGAGTTTGCATTCTATAGCCTCTGTCTTCTTTCGAAGTGCAATGAAGATTGATTTTGACATATCTTTGGGGATTTTTCCAATGTCATAAATTTCATTAAGGAGGACTGTTATTTTTTTCTATGCCAAATTCCTCCAGGGCTTCAATCATCTCTGTAGTAATGCTGTCTGGTCCTGTGGCTTTTCCTGGTTTCATCTTTTTCAATGCTGCTCTAACTTCATCTTTCATTATGGGTGGTCCTTCAAAGTTCTTTCTTATAATGTGTTCTTCATTTCTGTCATCTTCGAAAAGGTCTTTGATGTACTCTCCTCCATCTGCTAATATTTTGTCTTTTTCCATGAGAAGCGTACCATTTTTGATTTTAAGCAACCAGTTGATGTGCATGTATTTTTCCTGTGGACAATTTTCTTCAATTTGTCTGTACATACCCTGAGGATTCGTTTTGTGTCGGTCTTCTGTTTCTTTGCATTTTGTTTTCAGCCAAGCTTCCTTAGCTTCATTGCACCTATTCCTGATTCCTTTGTTTATCTTCCTGTATATCTCCTCGTTTCTCTTTGCCTTCCTCCGTTCCTCCATCAAGCCTAAAATTTCTTTTGTCATCCAGCTTTTTTTGCTTTTCTATCTACTTCAGGGTTTCTTCACAAGCTTCATTTATCGAATTCTCAACTTTGTCCATTGTTCTTCACTGTCACCAACATCTTCCAGAGCACTGAATTTGTTTTGAACATGTACATTAAAT
>CM060312.1:70615736-70623236 GCA_030674185.1 Monoplex corrugatus | reverse complement strand
TGATTCTCAACTGTCTGTCTTCCAGTGTACCATAGTTACAGGTCTTGATCAGTCTCCGCAGTTCTGCTACAAACTGTTCGATAGATTCTCCTGCTGCTTGATGTCTGCAGTTGAATCTGAATGCTTCGTAAGTTTCATTGGTTGAACCCACACAGTATTCTTCGAATTTCTGCAGAACGGTGTCAATGTCATTTCTTTCAGCTTCATTAGCAAATGCCAATCCTTCATAGATGTCCATAGCATCCAGCCAGATACAAGAAAGAAAAACTGCTGTTCTGTATGTTGAGTCTTCTTCTGTCTGTGTTGTCACAATTTCATAGCTGTCCCAAAGCCTCTTGAATTTCCTCCAGCTGCTCTGCAGGTTTCCTCCATTCACATCAAGTTTAGAAGGCAAGGGAATCTTGGCATGTCGTCGACTGGCTTTTCTCTCTTCTTGTTCATCTTCCATGGTTGAACTTTAGTCTTCAATATTCTGGATTTTTGTTAGAGTTCGTAATCCCACTTCTGACACCATGTTTCGTTCTTTCTACAGCCAACTCGGAAGACAGGGCAATGCTTCTTCGTCTTTACTCGTCGCTGTCTGATTCTCAACTGACTACAGTATATATACATTTCACAGTGAACAGCAATCAGTTATCATTTAAACGAATATCATGCCGTGCTGTTATCCGCACGCTGTTTACTGTCAACACACGTCACAGTTTGGTAGTGTTCCAGTGAGGGGATTTGGTAGTGTTGCAGTGAAGGGAGTTTGGTAGTGTCCTAGTGAAGGGAGTTTGGTAGTGTTCCAGTGAGGGGAGTTTGGTAGTATCCTAGTGAGGGGAGTTTGGTAGTATTCCAGTGAAGAGAGTTTGGTAGTGTTCCAGTGAGGGGAGTTTGGTAGTATTCCAGTGAGAGGAGTTTGGTAGTATTCCAGTGAGGGGAGTTTGGTAGTGTTACAGTGAGGTTAGTTTGGTAGTATTCCAGTGAGGGGAGTTTGGTAGTATTCCAGTGAGGGGAGTTTGGTAGTATCCTAGTGAGGGGAGTTTGGTAGTGTTCCAGTGAGAGGAGTTTGGTAGTGTTGCAGTGAAGGGAGTTTGGTAGTATTCCAGTGAGGGGAGTTTGGTAGTGTTCTGGTGAAGGGATTTGGTAGCGTCCTAGTGAGGGGAGTTTGGTAGTGTTCCAGTGAAGGGATTTTGGTAGTGTCCTAGTGAGGGGAGCTTGGTAGTGTCCTAGTGAGTGGACGTATGTAGTGTTCCAGAGAGGGGCGTTTTGTAGTGTTCCAATGGAGGAGTTTGGAAATGTTACAGTGAGGAGAGTTTGGTAGTGTTTCAGTGAGAGGAGTTTGGTAGTGTTCCAGTGAAGAGAGTTTGGTAGTGTTCCAGAGAGGGGAGTTTGGTAGTGTTCCAGTGAGGGGAGTTTGGTAGTGTTTCAGTGAGAGGAGTTTGGTAGTGTTGCAGTGAAGGGAGTTTGGTAGTCTTCCAGTGAAGGGACGTTTGGTAGTGTTCTAGTGAGGGGAGTTGGTAGTGTTCCACTGAGGGGAGTTTGGTAGTGTTCCAATGGGGGGAGTTTTGCAGTGCTCTAGTGTGGGGAATTTAGTTACCTCATAACGGTTGCTCTTTAAGTCAAGATATCTGTGGGCATTGCCCACATGTGGCTGTTGCCTATGTTCGTTCGATACTTGGAGTAGTGTCCGTCATCCTAAGCGAACAGGCATTTTCATTTAAAGACAGACAGCAAAGAAGCCAGGTTTAATGTTGCGGGTTGGGATTCAGTTCAAGTCGTGTCATCTTGTCTCAATAGCTCAATACTCAGATACTCTTCCTCTTCTGGTTCCTAAACTATCAACGGTCAACCAGCGTTCTTCTGTAATTTCTGGATCATCTGCCTGGAATAAACTTTCATTTTCCCTTTGTCTATCACACACCCTTTCTGCTTCTAAATCGATTTAAAAATCCATCTCTTTTCTCGACATAGAATTCTGCAAATGCTTCTTTCCATCAGTTTGTGTCCAGCTTGTTGTAGGGTGGTCTGCGTTGATTGCATGTGCATGTCTGGTTCGTGGGTACACCTTGATTTGAATGGTCAGAATTTGACGCCATATGACTACTTGTTCTTCTTCTTCTTCTTCAAAAGTTACTGCCAGTCCCCAAGTTATTGAGGAAGACTATGAGATCAATTTATATACCATCGCTTACTTGTTTCTTTGTTTCTGATCATCTCCCGCAAAGCTCTTCTGTCAGTAATCCCCCACCTCCACCCACCCCCAAAGTCGCTCATTTCGACTCTTCAACACACATCCATATCCACTGAGATTGAGGTCACTCTGAAAGCAGGGAATGAAGGGCCACAGAATGTGGAACAATGTTTCACGTGGATATAACAATGAGAATCGGGATGATAGTGATGCTGTGGAATTCCTTTCCGGCTTGCCACTGCGTGACAAGGGCTTATTCTACGCTCTCTGTCATAATATATCCTGGCGTCAACCAGGCCAGAATGGTACAGATACCTGCGGTGCTCGTCAGATGATTTGAGTAGTACCCTCTATGATGCATCTGTACAGTGTACGAAACTTGACTATGTCGTCCCAGCTCATAGCACGCTTAACTCTGGGTAGGAGCCTGTCTGAGCTGAAAATTCCCGCAATGATTTTTCAGATTTGATTGGTCGTTGGTAAGTTAGTAAGGTAAGTTACTAACAAATGCCTATTGCATAACATCAGGAAAAGAGTTCTGTGTTATATAGAACTGATATTACTGTACGGATGTGAAGAGCAGTTAGTCAACACGCAAGGGAAGAATAAAACTGAGGCAGCTGAAATGTCGTTTTTGAGAAGAATGTTAAAGAGTTCCATGGACAGCAAAGAAAATAAACGAGAAAGTCTTGAAGGAGGTATACACGAAAAGAGCATTATTGAATAAGATCAGCAGAAGAAATAAGAAACATTTGTAGAACATTTTTTTTTAGGCAAGAGAGATTAGAGCACTTAGTCACAACAGGAACTCTGAAGGGAAAAAGAGCACCAGGTAGACCCAGGGAGAAAATATGTACTGACTTGCAGAGTGGCTGAAAACAGAGAGGGTGGGAGATGTATTTGCAATGACAAAGGATAGGTTCATATGGAGGGCCATGATCGCCAACGCCATGTGGCAGGGCACATGATGATGATGATGACTGATGGGAGTCTGAACCGACGACTTACTGGTCAATATATGTTGTGTTAACATCTTCACCATGTCATTCAGCGGCTGTTATACTCTTATTTCTCTTTAAAGCCCAGCCGACTGCGTAGAGCCGTATTTATAACCGTTTGAAAATACACAATACTTCAACAGGAAAAAAAGGAAAATAAAAATTAGTTCACATACCAATGAATTCGTGCAAATAATCTAAGGAGATGCCCTGGCGTTGACCCCTCCCTCCAATTTATCGTACAGGGATTTAAAAAAAACATGCCCGAATACAAATTGAAACATAACTAAGGACACTAAGACATATATACAAACGGGTCTAAATCATCTAACATTGCTTCCGCATATATCATTTCCATAGAGCCAAAAATGCATGTAGTACATGTACCCAATTATCAATCCCAGGAGAAAACATGTAAAGGTTTATCGAACACATACAGGTGAATGGACCAGCAAGGCAGAAAATGATAGGAAGAAATGACAAAAAACAAAGGAGGAAGAAAGAAACCAAGAGAGTGACAGAAAAGAGGACACTTCTAACACAGAATTTCCTGAAGATGGGGATACCATTTATACTGAAAAAGTCCTCGGCATCCCCACTGGGGGAATTCAGCAGCTAGTTTATGGAAACATGAAACACCCAGCATGTACGCCCATCAAAGATGCAGCTGGCCTAATGGACTGTTCTCTGTGCTCCATTAAGAAGCCTGATTATGTGTCATAAGCACTGAGTCTAAACTCAGGAGACTGGCGCTGTACAAGAACGATTCATAACAGACACACCAACACCAGTTGCCGTGCTGTAGTCCTTAACGAAACGTACTACCGACTGGAAGGTTGTGGGTTATAATCTCCATCAGTCCTTTCATAAGTGATTGTGGGATTTTTCAGCTCTAACCGGCTCCTGCCCAAAGTTGAACGTGCTATGGGCTCATTGGGATGACTGGGACCACACAGTTGAGTCTCATCCATTTCACGGATGCGTCATTGAGAGTGTTGCTCAAATCTTCTGACCAGCAACGCAGGTGTCTGTATCGTTCGGGCCTTGATGACGCCAGGATATATTATGATAGTAAGCGTAGAGTACATACCTGTCAAGAAGTCTTAACCCGAGATGGAACTCCATATCATCATGATTATCAGCCTCACCGACATCATCATCATCGCATTGTAAAAGCTCCTGGCAGCGTTTGTGGCCATTAAGTAGCATAGAAAATGGGACAGGGGAAAAAGGTGAGCACAAAGGCAAACTCCCTGGGTGCGATGATCTTAAGAAAATAATAAAACAACAGACACACCATGTTACATCACTCATTATATCTTATCACTTATGTCATACTACATTGTATTGTATCAGCTATATCGTATCATGTCGATCACAATCATTTTTTTTATAATGATCATGCTATATCATACCTTACCATATACTTACATCATATTGTATGGTATCACACCATATCCTTTCAGGATTGAAGACAGGAGAGGACTGTACTGGTAACAAAGCAAACTTTTGTCAAGTCGGCAAACCATGTATCGATGGCTACTGTAGTGAGTATTTCATTTATTTCCATTTCCATGTTTGCATTTCCAAGTATCACAGCTTATCCTATCACATGCTGCGACTGTTGCCTTTGGAATCCATCAGACGTGACTTTATTTTTTTAAGAAATGAACCGAATATATCTTCTTCTTGTCTTGTTCTTGTTCTTCTTGTTCTTGTTCTTCTTGTTCTTGTTCTTTGTTCTTGTTCTTGTTCTTCTTCTTCTTCCTCCTCTCCTCCTCCTAATTGTCTCCTTCTTCTTCTTTCTCTTCCTTTTCTTCTTTTTCTTCTTCTTCGTCTTCAGTTTCTTGCTCTTGTTCGTGTTCTTATTCTTTTTGTTGTTGTTGTTGTTGTTGTTTTTCTTCTTCTTCTTCTGCTTCTTCTTCATTTTCATCTTCTTCTTCTTTTTCTTCTGTTCCTATTCTCATAAATGTTTGAAGACTCAATGGTGATATGGCATGAAGAGCTGTTCATCAGTGTCCTCCAGCTATTCGATTGCGTGCCAAAGCGTGGATCTCTGCAAATGGTATATCTGTCCATTTGGCATGATGTCATTTCATTGCTTTGGGGCTTTGTTGCTGTTGTTGTTTGTTTGTTTCCTTTTCTCTCACTCTCTGATCAGTTCCCTGGAGGACTGATTTAGCAAGGCCACTGGATCAGTGTTACATGGCCACACCATTTTTCTCTCTCTTGTTTTTCTTTTTTTAAACTAGGAATTGAAGACTAAACAGTGAAACTGATTTCAAAAGGTTAGCAATACCATTGATCAACATATCCTGTCTTGAAACACACACCCCCTCCCTAAGATCCTACTTAAAGTTTGAACTATAAGCTCATTCAAGGATTCATCGTGACCGTAAAATTCCATGTGCTCCATCCAGTCTGTCATCTGGCAGACTCCTTAAGCTTACACAGAGTGCTGGCAAAGTCATGAAATGGAAAGAGGAGATGCAGAAGGAGTGATGGGGGTCAGGATTTTTTTTAACCCTTTGACTCTCGTGCCCTATCCACCAACTTCTTGCAGAAAGCTGGTGGATATGGTGAAGGGTTAAAGGAATAAGTTTTTGTTTTGCTATTACGGTTGACAATACAGAATGCTGGTGGGAAGGGAGCAGTAGTCAAAGAGTTAAACACTAAAGGTGACACCAGAATGAGTAGAGCGTTCAGAAGGACAGCAAACAGGTCATCCTTTATGTTGTGACTAGGACTGAACTCTAACTCTAGACATCTAATTAGATGTAGAGTCCACGACTCTGCTACAAGCTCTTGCCAGCCCATGAAAAACCAAAGATAAGGTAATCACTTCTATTTTGTTCCTACACTCACATACCAGACGAAGCCTGCTGAGTGCAAAATCATGACGTGTGAGATATCTGCCTTGCTTGGGGAAACCCATCAAACAAGACAAGAAACATGATCCGTGAACACAGAGATAAGAAAAACGATGAGCATGGCAGAAAAAAAGCAACCCACCATCACATTCATCAGGAAAAAAATGGTTAGTTCAGGGCCTCAAACGAATGGCATCGTAACACACGCAACTACGTCTCAAACCGAACCAGCCATTGATTGGTTGATATTTTGGTTGTTGCAGCAGACATCTTGCTTATGCATATGTATGAACCATGACCTGACAGAACGGAGTCGCATGATCGAAAACCTAAAACTAATATCCACCACGTGCTTGTCATCACGTCCCGAATGTATACATATTCCGTCTTATCTTCTGGTAAGTCTAGAAGGGCATTTTTCCGGCGTGATTGCATCTGGTTGTTCCGACAGCTAGATCTATCCTGCATTTTTTCGTACTGTTTCCTCATCAGTTTTGTCCAGAGTGACGGTAAAGAAATGTCCATTATGCCTGTTTCGATCATGCGACTCTGTTCCTTCATAGTTGATGCACATGCATAAGCAAGATGTCTGCCTTAAGCCCAAAGTATCAACAACCACTGGCCAGTTCGGTTGGAGATCTAGTTGCATGTCAAAGAACGACGATCCACTATGTATGTGACAGAAGGATGCCTGACTTCAAGGCCAAAGCCTGACTAAGGAATAAATAGCTTGATGACGTCAAACAGTCTCACCTCACGATGTATCCCACTCGTGGAGATCTTCCAAATCGTCGCAGAACGATGGTCCCTTCTCTTTCATCCTGCAACATGGCAAACCGTTTAAATGACAGGATAAAACAAAAGAAAAAAAAAAGATGATTACTGTCATCGGTCTCTTTCTGATTTCATAAAGACGAACCATTTCATCAAAAAACATTACAAAAAGATTGTTGCAAAACATTAACGACAAAAAAGATATTAATTACAACAACAACAACAACAAACCCAAATGATTTACTGCAAAGTATTAACACAAAACAAAAACAAAACCAATTTCATTAAAAAATATATTAACAACAACAACAACAAACCCAAACGATTCAGGGCAAAACATTAACGCAAACAAAAACAAAACTAATTTATCACAAAATATTAACAAAAAAGTCATCACAATATATCAAGGGAAAAAAATGAACAAACAACAACAACAACAAAATCCCGAACGATTCATAGCAAAACATTAACACAAAACACAAACAAAACAAAAAAGCGATAACGATTCATCACAAAATGTTGACCTCCATTTTATTTACAACAACAATTAATCATCAATTAATTCTAATAGAAAAGTAGATACTTCAACTGAGCAAAGAGCATGAAAACAAAACCACATAATGTCTTCTAATTGTTTAACCTTTTCCCGACGGAGCGCACCTATACATGCGCTTTGTCTCCC
>CM060312.1:70610736-70613236 GCA_030674185.1 Monoplex corrugatus | reverse complement strand
AGTTTGACCGGAAAATCGAACTAAACGTCTAGTCCTTTGGAAGTGGACAAAAACAAGTCAGACAGAGAGGCCATCAGATGTCCTGGTGGCTTCTTCAACATGTTGTGAATCTCCAGATGGCACATTGTGTACGCTGGTTCCACATTTGCCCAACGGCAGGTACTTCTATCAATATGGCTACATTTCAAAGTTTGTTCACAATTTGGTGAAAACTTCTGGGCCGTTTGGATGGTTGGATCTCTGTTGAAGACTTCACAATTTTCATTTTTTCATTATTGTGAAGTTGACCAATAGTTTTTAGAGATTGTCACTAGATGTGGTGGACCACTTCAGCATCTCCCTTGCCTATGCAACCGATTCATAGTGTCTTACCAGCGACCATATTATGTTTTTTTCAGGGCCTTCGGAAGTTCATGACTTAAATTGTCGTGAGGACGATGGCTCGGTGCAAACTTTTTTTATTATCTTTTTAGTTCGGTATATAAGTGAGGCGTATCGTAGAATTGATCCAGAATCGAATCTTAACCACTTTTCCACTTGTATTTACTTCGTTTCTGACTGTGCAGTTTACAACCTTTCTCGGCTCAACTTGTCTTGTTTGTTGTGTACAAATCTGTAACTTTGTTTCATCGCATCTTAATGTGTCTAATCTGCAGCCTTCAGTTGTACAAATCGTTTCGTTTGATCACATTTTTTATGTGTAGTCTACAGCTGTGCGTAATTTAACTTGTCTTGTTTCAACATATTTTGTTGTGTGTTGTCCTTTGTTTGATCACATCTTGTTGCGTGCATTGTACATCCCAGCACAGTGGAAGTAAACTTACTCTTTGGTCTTTTTACCCAGGTATTGACGCATATGACAGCTGCGCCAATAATACAGATAGCTGTGCTATAACGTCTACTTTCTGTGACCCAAAACTCCTCCTTTGCCGTGAGTACTGCCCCCTACCCCACCCCATCCACATATAATCTACTTCAATTCACATATGTCTGTTTATGAATGTGTACTTAGCTAGGAAATTGTTAGATCATGACACAAACGGCTAGATAATAATACTTGA
The DNA here is from genome assembly GCA_030674185.1 of Monoplex corrugatus. Classification (NCBI taxonomy): domain Eukaryota; kingdom Metazoa; phylum Mollusca; class Gastropoda; order Littorinimorpha; family Ranellidae; genus Monoplex; species Monoplex corrugatus. Next base: position 70,612,175 of record CM060312.1, on the reverse strand, counting down.
CAAGAAAAAAAAAAGAGTTTGTTAGTCCAAATAATCAGATTGTACAAGACGGTGCAAAATGAGCTGAAGTTTGGGGATTTTTTTCCTGTAAAGTGTTTGGTCAGTCCCTAAGTGGCATTGATCCCATGCTGCTATTCCTGCTACGCAACACACGTCCAACCCCATGTTCATTCAGCCCAAGTCCCAGAGCCAGGAAGCCTACCAGAGACGCATCAAGCTGCTGTAGAGCCACCCACAAAAGGATACCCGTATTGTTTGCTTGATCAATTAGTGAAATCCAAAAGCGCTTGTTCTGATCCAATCTGGTAAGTTGTACATGTATAGGGAAAACCAAACCTGAGGTCACCACAAGATCAGGGTCATAAATTACCACACAATCGGGGACAGTTTCTACGATTCTATGATGGTTGATGATTTTATGGCCCCTGTTGGGATGCCAGGGTCTCTTTCAAAATATATAGTATCCTCACCTCCTGGAAATCCTGTGGTAGAAATTTCCTCTTTTCTGTCACTCTCTTTGTTTCTCTCTTGTTCCTTTGCTTTCTGTCATTTCTTCCTATCAGTTTCTGCCTTGCTGGTCCATTCACCTATATGTGTTCGATAAGGTATTATATACTTTCCTTAAAATTTGTAATTGGGTACATCATTTAAGTGCATGTTTGGCTCCAGGGACATGAGATATGCTGAAGAATTCTAGTAATTTAGGCCCATTCTTATATATATTTGTAATGCCCTTAGTTATGTTTAAATTTGTATTCGGTTATGTTTTTTTTTTAAATCTCCTTTGCGATAAATTGGATGGAGTGATCAACGCCAGGGGCATTTCCTTAGATTATGTCCATGAATGCATTGATACGTGTACTTAAAATTTTTTCTTTTCTTTTCGTTTTTTTGTTTTTTTTTTGTTTTGTTTTTTTTTTTTTGTTTTTTGCTGAAGTAGAGTGCTTTCAAACAAGGTCATAGCCTTGATATGGCTCTACGCAGTCAGCTGGGCTTTAAACAAAACATAACATGATTTTATTATGCTGAAGGTCATGATCATGATGCTATAAAGTTCATCTAGGATTTAGACAGCATGACAGGGCTGTCCTCTACCTCTATGCTTCCCATCAAATATCTTCTAGCGTCAACAAGGTCCATGAAATGTAGACTTGCATTTGTGGTCAGGTAATTTGAGCAGTATTCTCAATGACGCATCCATATAGTGGATGAGATCGACTCTGTGGTCCCAGTCTTCCCACTGAGTAAACTGAACGCTCAAATCTGAGCATGGTCCTGTCAGAACTTGAATACCTCTCAACATCTTTTGTTCATTCATAGTAATGTCATTGATGGGAGCAGGAACCCATGAACTCCCAATCAACGGTACGTTACGTAACCAAGGGCTTTTAAAGGCCCGGTATCCAATCCAGCAGTTCAGGCAAGAAGGGCTAGATCTA
>CM060312.1:70570736-70600736 GCA_030674185.1 Monoplex corrugatus | reverse complement strand
GATGGAGCAGTCGACTGGGAGTGTACAGCAGACCTCCCAGAGTGGAGAAATTACCCAGATGTCATCAGCAAGACAGGCATGAGACCAGACATCGCTCTCCACTCTGACTCCTCGAAACAAGTGATTCTGATAGAACTCACTGTGCCATACGAAAGCAGAATGGAAGAAGCACATATCTACAAGACCGAAAAATACGCCGGTCTTGCCAGCACCCTGAAGAAAGCAGGTCTGCGGGTCAAAATCTTCGCCATAGAGGTCGGGGCAAGAGGGTTTGTGGGCACCTCCGCTTATGATCTCATGAAACAACTCGCCATTTCTGGGAAGAAGAGGACTAGAGCCCTTAAAGCGATGGCAGAGGCAGCAGAAAGGAGCTCAAGCTGGATCTGGGCAAGGAGGAACGAAAAAAGTGAACTTCATAAGGATTAAATTCCCTACAGATGATGTGTGCCCCGTTAGCACATTGGTAAAACCGCGTACCGCAGTTCTGAAGCGCAGAATCGCCCAGGTTCGATCCCCGGCGTGGGAAAAAAAAAATAGACAACAGCAGAAGGGCATCCAGGAGTCATGACCTGGATGTGGCCCGGCCCCCGAGAGTGTAAGGAATTCAGGGCCGAAACACTTGTCTAAAGGGGGTTACTTCTCTGAAGACCTTCTGTTGTCTAGCTCTCCCTAGAGTTTCTTTCTACCTGTATATATGTATGTATGTATGTATGTATGTATGTATGTATGCATGTATGCATGTATGCATGCATGTATATATGTATGATTGTATGTTTGTATGTATGTATGTATGTATGTATGTAATTATGTATGTATGTATGTATATATGTATGTACGTATGATGTATGTATGTATGTATGTATACTTGGAGAGAGAGAGGGAGAGAGAGAGAGAGAGAGAGAGAGAGAGAGGGAGAGGGAGAGAGAGAGAGAGAGAGAGAGAGAGATGTCTGGTATCTAAGTGGTGTTCTATTTGACGTATCATTGATGACTTTAAACGGTAAGTGACCTCATGGTTTATACATCACTTATGTGGTGCTTTTATTTTTGTGTCGGTGCTTTTATTTTTGTGTCATTGATGAAACATAACGATAACTGACCATGATATGTTTTGAAGAATGTATACGGTAAGTGACCGCATGATGTATAATATCTTATATATGTCGTGCTTTCATTCTTGTGTCACTGATGAAACAGAACGATAACTGACCATGCTGTGTTTTGATGAATTAATACGGTAAGTGACCTTATGGTTTATATCATACATATGTCAATCTCACTCTTGTGTTACTGAAAAAAAAATATAACGATATCTGACCATGCTGTGTTTTGATGAATTAATACGGTAAGTGACCATATGGTTTATATCTTACATGTGTGTTGCTTTCATTCATGTGTCATTGATGAAACATAACGATAACTGACCACGCTGTGTTTGAAGAATTTATACGGTAATAATTATATGGTTTGAATCTTACATATGTCATGCTTTCATTCTTGTGTCATTGATGAATCATCATCATCATCAAGTGCTTTGGCGCATGACGTCGTTGACAATCATGGCCCTCCATATGCATTTATACCTTGTTGCCGCAAGCACAATTTCCACCTTCTCTGTCCTCAGCCACTCTGCAAGTCCGTCCAATATTTTTCCCTGGGTCTACCTGGCGTTCTCTTTCTTCCCAGCTTTATTGTTGTGACCAGGTGCAGTAATTCCCCTTTCCTCATAAAATGGCCTATTATTGTTGCCTGCCCTTTTCCTAATCTTCCTTATCAATGATCTCTTTGTGTCTGCCTCCATCAAGACTTTCTCGTTTGTTTTGTTTTCTTTGCTGTCCATGGAACTCTCTACATTCTTCTTAGAAACCACATCTCGGCTGCATCAATCTTCTTCTAGCTTTGCTTGTTGACTGTCCACTCCTCACAACCGTATGACATTATCGGTTCTATATAACATTCAAGAACTCTCTTCCAGATGATTTTTGATAGGCATTTGTTGGTAGGAATGCTTTCCATCTTCTTGAATGCTGTTTTGGCTTGGCTGCTTCTGCTGGCTATTTCTGATGTGCATCTGCCGTCTGGTAAAATGATCGTTTCCATATATTTCAACTTTTCAACCTATCTCAAGGTTGTGCCGTTTGCTGTTATTTTGCATAAGGGGATTTCATGGGTTTTTTTTTTACTGATTAACATGACTTCAGTCTTCTTGCTATTTAGCTCCAACCCTTTACTTTTGCTTTCTATTTCTATTATGTTTACATGGCTTTGTAGGTCCCTTTTATTTTCTGCAATTAGCACTGTGTCCTCTGCGTATCAAATGTTGTCTATCATTTCCCTCCAACCTTTAATCCAGTGTATTCTTATAGATTTCTCATGATGTTTTCGCTGTAAAGTGTAAACTGATCTGGTGACAAAATACAAACTTGCCTGTCTCCTCTTTTGATATTTTGTTGAAACATAACGATAACTGACCACACTGTGTTTTGAAGAATGTATATGGTAATGAACATATGGTTTATATCTTACATATGTCATGCTTTCATTCTTCTGTCACCAATGAAACATAACGATAAAGTGGCCACGCTGTGTTTTGATGAATTAATACGGTAAATGACGGTATGGTTTATATCTTACATATGTCATGCTTTCATTCTTGTGTTACTGAGAAAAAAAAACATAACGATATCTGACCATACTGTGTTTTGATGAAGTAATACGGTAAAGGACCGTATAGTTTATATCTTACATAAATCATGCTTTCATTCTTTTGTCACCAATGAAACATAACGGTAGCAGACCACGCTGCGATCAGATGAATTAATACGGTAATTGATAACTAACCTTGCTGTGTTTCTCCCATGCTGGCACCGGATAGCAATGTGAGGACCACAGTGCCAAGTGTAACGATGATGGTGTCTGTGAATGCAAAAAAGGCTTTCATCCCGACAATCATAGCTTGGATTGCGGTAAGGTTTGTGCTTGTGTTTGTTTTGTTTGTTTGTTTGTTTGTTTGTTTGTGTGTGGTGTGTGTGTGTGTGTGTGTGTGCGTGCGTGTGTGTGTGTGTGTGTGTGTGTGTGCGTGCGTGTGTGTGTGTGTGTGTGTGTTTGTGTGTGTGTGTGGGGGTGTATGTGTCAGATGTGGACGTCAGTAAGTTTTTGTTATATTATAATAGTTTGTAATTGTCATCTTCCTTGATTCAATATCGAAAACAGTTTATTTCTTATGGTTTAACCTAACAACAAACAGCAAACGGCAATACTTTCAGACAGGTTGATAAGTTTAAATATCTGGGAACGATCATTTCACCAGACAGCAGATGCACATCAGAAATAGCCAGCAGAAGCGGCCAAGCCAAAACAGCATTCAAGAAGATGGAAAGCATTCTCATCAACAAATGCCTATCAATTAACATTAGGAAGAGACTTCTCGAATGTTATATAGAACCGATAATGTTATACGGTTGTGAGGCTTGGACAGTCAACAAGCAAAGCTAGAAGAAGATTGAGGCAGCCGAGATGGCTTCTAAGAAGAATGTTGAGAGTTCCATGGACAGCAAGGAAAACAAATGAGACAGTCTTGAGGGGGGCAGACACAAAGAGATCATTGATAAGGAAGATTAGGAAAAGACAGGCAACATGTATAAGCCATTTTATGAGGAAAAGGGAATTAGAGCACCTGGTCACAACAGGAAAGCTGGAGGGAAAAAGACCACCAGGTAGACCCAAGGAAAAATATTGAACGGACTTGCAGAGTGGTTGAAGATGGAAAAGGTGGAAGATGTGCTTGCGGCAACAAAGGGATAGATGCATATGGAGGGCCACGATCGCCAACGTCATGCGGCAGGGCACTTGATGATGATGATGATGATGATTAAATGTAACAAAAAGCAGAAAGAAAACAGCATCAGAAACAGTAGTAGCAACAACAGCAACAACATCAGCAATAATTGTAGTATTGAACGTGTTAGTATTAGTAGTGGTAGTAGAAGTAGTAACAGTTGTAGCAGCAGCAGCAATAGTAGTAGTGGTGGTGGTAGTGGAGGTCGTGGTGGAGGTGGTGGTGGTGGTGGTAGTAATAGTAGTAGTAGTAGCAGCATCAGCAGCAGTAGCAGCAGCAGTAGAAGTAGTAGCAGTAATAGTAGCAGTAGTAGTAGTAGTAGTAGTAGTAATGACAGTAGAAGTAGCAGCAGTAGCAGTAGTAGTAGTAGCAGTAATAGTAGTAGTAGTAGCAGTAGTAGTGATAGTAGTAAGCAGCAGCACAATAAGACAATGAATGAATAAACATTACCGACGTAACTCAACAACCAATTAACCTAAAGACTGACTCAAACCAACCAAATAACTAACTAAAAAACTACCTAACCAGCCCGGCAATCAATCAACTAACCAACAAGCTAACTAACAAACTAACAAGCCAACCAACCATCTTACTAATTAACTGGTTGACGGACTGCCTGATAGGTGGACTGTTTGATGAAATGACGTGACTTACCTATTAGAGAACAATTCACTCACTGGCTATATCAGTGGATAAACGATTCGTATGATATAAGCATATGATCGACTGAATGAGAAAATATGTAATCAAGAGGCATGGCTGATGTAAATGGATCGTGCCTGTCATTCAGTCGGTCATATGCTTATATTTTTTCTTATGCATTATTTTATAGTATATCCTTTACATTCCAGACACTACTCTTACCTAGTGCATCATAGTTTTAATTTTAGCCCTGGACCCTCTTCAGGATAAAGCATATTGATATGGCATGACCACTTTTCAAATTGCAGAATTCGTCTCACTTCCTCTCTGACATCATATGTACTCAAAAACACATCATGCTGTAATTTAGGCAGTTTATTTCTTTTTTCACACTGGACGGAGCAGCAGTGAAGTTTCAGTCTTTTTCTCCTAATTTTTGCTCTCGTGTTTGTTTGTAATTTTACGCTTGACAAAGGCCAGTTGGCCAAAAATTTGCACTTGTCTTATCTGGTTGTGTTAAATACGTGTTCTTATTCTTTCTTTCATTATATTTAGTGTTTTTTTCTGGTTCTTGTTTGCTTGAACGTGGGCAGTCACACTTGTTTTGGATCCCTTGATAGAGTTTGTTTTTCCCTGTCCATTATGAGTTCTTCTCTTCTTTCATGTGTGTTTCCACCAAATTATTTTATTGTATGTTTGCATGATGTTATCATGCTTGCGCCTTTCAATCTCACGTCCCCTAGTCCTAAAATATTGATGTTAAGCCTTTCCATCTCCAGTGTGCTTGTAGGCGCGTTTATTATGCTTAACTTCTTCTTCTTCTTCTGCGTTCGCACGTTCACAAGGTCAGTCCAGTCAGGGAGACGAATGTTGTCGTGTCCTCCATATCCTGTCGGCAGCCATAGAGCTTGGTGCGGAGGGGAGCTGCCGTCGGCCACACTTGTTCCCTCTGCTCTTGGAAGAGGGGCAGATCTGAAGGATGTGTTTCTGGTGTCTGTTCTTCCAGACCACAAGGACAGATAGGTGATGGGGCCAGCTTCATCTTCCTGAACAGGTGGGCATTCAGGCGACAGTGACCTGTTCTGAGCCTGAAGATCGCCACCTGCTGCAGACGGCTAAGGAGATGGTATGGATCCTTTGAGGTTGTTCTGCAGAAGGCTGCCTTCACAAGGGTCTTCTTCTCCCTGAAGCTTAGGCTTTTTTCTGGTTGTCTTCCTTTGGCTCCATCTTTGGCAAGCTGGTCTGCTGCTTCGTTTCCAGGTATCCCACAATGGGCCGGAACCCACTGCAGGACCACACGTCGATGCTTGGCGACATCTTGCAGCTTTTCCATGAGATGTGGAAGTTTGTCCCCTGCAAGTGCTTCCAATACAGACTTTGCATCGGAGAGGAAGACAACTTGGGTGCAGTCGCTCTGAATGTCATGAATTAGAGCCGCTGCCTTCATAAGAGCCTCCACCTCTGCTGCATAGTTGGTGCAGTGTTTGCCAGTGGGTATCCCTGCTGTGATGACGTGTCCGTCAGGAGAGTTGATATGTACGCCCGCTCCTCCATCTGCCACAGCATTGGTTGCCGAGCCATCCGTGTAAACGTGAATCCAGGATTCTGCAGGATATTGCTCGTCGATCATGGCGAGTGTCAGAGTGCGTTTGACGCTGTCATCTTGGGACTCTCCTGGGGTAACTTGAGGGACTGAGGTGGTGATTTGGAGCAACTTGTAGTCGTTGTTCCAAGGTTGTGGTAGCAGGTCAGAGGTGTTTAGAGGAAGTGTTGTTGGTGTGTCAGCCAGGTGCACCCTGGCAAGCCGTCTAGTTTCGTGGAGGAAGCTGCTGCGTTTGAGACGGCTCTTGGTTGGTTGGTCCATTCTCTGTCCCATTGGATGGTGTGGCAGAACCTTGATCTTCTCTGCCTGGACCAAGTTTTTCATGTCTCTTCTCTGCACCAGGGCTGAATGGCAGTAACTTCCTCCATGGCCTGAATTGGTGTGGATCGCATTGATCCTGTGATGAGACGGAGTGCTTGGTTCTGGACTTTGTCCAGGGTCTGCAGATGGGTTTTGGCTGCTGTAGACCAGGCTGTAGAACCGTACTCAAGGTGGGGTCTGACCACTCCCTGGTACGTTTGCTTGAGCACCTTCTCGTTGGCTCCCCAGCTGGTTCCGGCCAGTTTGCGCAGGATGGCGAGCTTTTGTCTTGCTTTTCTTTCAGCTCTTTCGATGTGGGGCTTCCAGGTCTGCCGCTTGTCGAAGGTGACACCAAGGTATGTAACTTCCTCATCTTTCTTCAATGGGGTGTCACCAAGTTTGATGGTGCCAGATTTCTGCTTGGATGACAGGGTGAAGAGTGCCGTGGAGGACTTGTCTTTATTAATCGAGATGTTCCACTCTTCTGCCCATGCTGCCAGTTTGTCTGCTGCTAGCTGCATTCTGTAGGTGGCAGTGGTGGTGAACTCCTCCTTGCACCATATCACCAGGTCATCCGCGTATAGTGCTGCATGGATGCCTTTTGGCAGATCTTTTATGAGGTCATTAATGAAGACCAAGAAGAGTGTGGGGGAGAGAACTCCACCTTGAGGGACTCCATGTCGCAAGAGAACTTTCTTGCCTTTGCGTCCGTTGACTGTGACTCGTGCTCTGCGGTTGTGGAGGTAGGCTCGGATCCACCGTAGCATATTGCCTCCAACTCCACATCTCTGCAGCTTCACCAAGAGGCCATCAGTCCAGACCTTGTCAAAGGCTTTCTGCAGGTCGATCCAGGCAGCAAAGACAACTTTCTGTTCCTGGAACGCGTCTTCAATTTCTTGGGAAAGGAAGGTGGCCTGGTCTTCTGTACTGTGAAAGCATCGGAATCCTGCTTGCTCTGGGACCAGAATGTTCTCAGTCTCGAGATACCAAAGGAGGCGCTGATTAATCATCCTCTCTAGGGTCTTCACCATGCAGCTGGTCAAGCTGATTGGTCTGTAACTGGCAGGCTTCTTCTTGTCCTTTCCTTTCTTATAGATTGGAGTCATGATAGCCTCACGCCATGTTTGTGCCAAGGTGCCGGTTTCCCAGCTGTGATTGAGGACCTCCAGTAGTTTCAAGATGGCTGTGCTGCCAAGGTGCTTCAGCATCTCGTTAGTGATCCCATCCGGTCCCGGAGATTTCTTGGTTTTTAGCTTCCTGAGAGCTGTCTGAAGCTCATGAAGCGTGAAGGGTTGCTTCATGGGTTTCACATTGGTGGTCTGGTGAGGACGTTCTCGCTGTTCTCTTCTTGCTTCTCTTTGTTGGAGGGGTGTGACTGGTATGTTGCTCTCATTTGCGTAGTTGTCTGCAAATCGATTGGCAGCGCGTCTACCAGTCAACAACTCTCCGTTATCTTCCAGTGTGATGTTGTGATGTCTGCTCTCTTCATCGTTGAGTTGTCCCAGGACTCTCCAGAGTTTCTTGCCATCTCTCTCAAGGTTCAGAGCAGCTGTTTTCTCCCTCCAGCTTTGTCGTCTGGCTTGGATTTTTGCCTTGAGAAACCTGGCTTTTGTCTGCTGGAGCCGCAGGTGGTTCTCATCCGATGGGTTATTTTCTGCTTTCTGTCTGGCTTCGGTCATCTCGTCCTGCAGTTCTTGTAGTTGGTTGTTCCAATATGGCTTGTAGTCTTTCCGAGCACCTCGTGGAATGCACTCTTGGGCTGCCTTCAGGATACATGAATTTAATTCGTGGACTGCATTGTTGATGTCTCTTCCTCTGACTTGAAGGTCATTGGTGAGAACATTTGTGCGGTGGCTGAAGAGCTTCCACTTTGCCTTCTTGTAGTTCCAGCGTGGGGCTACAGTGTTCTGTGTTGTGTTCTCGTTGAGAGTGAGGAACACAGGCCTGTGGTCACTTCCTCCAAGCTGGTCTCCCACCTCTCTAATTACACCCCTATGGATGTCCTCGGTGCAGAGAGCCAGATCTGGTGTGGATGTGGTTCGCCAACGTCTGGAGTAGAAGGTTGGAGTGTCATGCGGTGAGTTGATGAGGACGAGATGGTGTTCATCCTGCCAGTCTTCCACTTCTTCTCCTCGACGGTCCATGTGGTTATATCCCCAGCTCTGGGAGTGACTGTTAAAATCACCGACTGCAATGAAGCGCGAGTCTGGGACATATATGGTGTCAAGGGAGAGCGGACGATCATTGGGGCAGTAGAAGTTGAGTATGCGCAACTCTGTGTCCTTCAGTTGGGCCCGAATCATCTGTACTCAGCACCCTCCATGTAGACAGTCTCCTCGCAGGCGTGAATGTTGTTCCTGACGAGTGTCAGGATGCCGCCTTTTCGTCGGTCAGTTCTGTCTGATCTAAAGCTTTGGTAGCCCCTCACTTTGAGTGTTTTCCCACTTTGCAGATGGGTTTCTTGAAGACAACAGATGTTGATGTTTTTCTCATGGAGCAGATGTTCTAGCTCTGTCTTCTTGTTTATGACTCCTTCTGCATTCCAATGCATAACCATGAAGGGTTTCTGCATGGGAGATGTTGAGGTGCTGCCAGTCGCATTCCTCCGCCGTCCCCTGGCATGCCAGGACGGACGAGAGGGACCTCCAGTTGCTGAGGGTGGACCCCGTTGAGGCGCGGAGTCCGACGCTGCTCCACCCTGGGGGGACCTCAGTGGGCGAGCGCCATTCGTGTCACATCTGTCTGACATTGTCCATTGTGCGATGGTGCGTGGCATGGTGATTTGTTAGAGAGCGCCATACAGGCTCCATTTCTCCGTCTTCAGCTCTCTAGGTTTTCTGTAGGGTTACCCCGCCCTTAGCTCCTGGTCCGTATGTCCTGCCCTGGAAGCACAGGGGGGAATTATGCTTAACAGCTGTATGCTTTCATCCCATTTGGAGCTTGATAATCTAGCCAGCTCATTGATTCACTACTTCAAAAGCTTTGCAAACTAACCATTTTGCTCAAACAGTTAGGTGACCAGTGCGCTGCAGCTATGCGACCAATCACACACTGACTTAAGGATAACATGACAGATCTTAACGAGCACTTAATAATGCAACTGAACGATGTCTCAAGTTCAGCATTTTGAATGTATGTCTATAATCCAGTCATCAGTGAGAAACATAAGAAACAGATTTTTCTGTCGTTCTGTCAGTTTGACGTCTTTTCAATCTAAGGAATATTACGTGGTAATGTTGTCTATGTGTTTCAGTTGTAAAAGGTCCCAGATGTTTTATAGATAAGTACGGTTTTATCGAGACATTTTTCGGCGAATCGATGCGAGTTGATCTTCCTTGTGGGTAAGTTTTTGGTAGTTAATTTTTAAACAGACACGCAGAAAAGGAAATAAGCAAATAAAACCAACTGACAAATAAACAAATCAAGCAAGCAAACCAGCAATATCATGTCAATGAGCAAAACAAGTGGCGTTGTTAGTATGTTGGACATGACGTGAATGCTATCGTTGTTTCGTTGGCTGGTCGGTTGGCTGGTTGCATGGCTGGTTGGTTGGTTGGTTGGTTGATTGATTGGTTGGTTGGTTGGTTGGTTGGTTGGTTGGTTGATTTTGTTTATTTGTTTCTGAGAAAGGCTACCTCCATCTCGGCAGTGGGATTACTATCTCTCCAACCCAGTGGGTCACATGTGGCAGAGGACGGGGAGGCCTTCAGACAGAAAGATCAGCTAAATCACTCGCCATAGTGTAGTAGTTAACGCAACGGACTACCGACTGAAGGTTATGGGTTCAAATCCCCATCAGTCCCTTCAAAAATCATTGTGGGATTTTTCAGCTCTAATAGGCTCCTACCCAGAGTTGGGCGTGCTATGGGCTCATTGGGAAGAGTGGGGCTACACAGTCGAGTCTCATTCACTTCACGGATGCGTCATTGACGGTGTTGCTCAAATCTTCTGACCAGCACCGCCAGGATATATTATGATAGTCAGCATTGAGTACATCCATGCCACGCAGTGTAAATACAGGTGGAACTCCATAGCATCATGATTACCATCCTCATCGACATCATCATTGTCGCATTGTAAAAACTGTGCAGCTTCTGTGGCCATTAAAGTGGCATGGAAAATGGGATGAGGAAAAGAAAAAAAGATCAGCTGCAACAAAAGCCAGGCTTGCCCAGACAAACAAGCAAACCCAGACCGACTGGTGATGGTTTCTGTCAGAATGGGGCGACGTGGCTCTTGGCAAGGCCAGTCCAAGGAAACAGCCAATATGTCTTGTGTGGAGCTCTCAGTTGGATAAATGCCGCCTTGCTTTTTGGTCGCTTAGCCTTGTGCCAAGGGCGGGGTAATCCACTACAGAAGAAGCTGGTGGAGGAGAGAGAGAGAGAGAGAGAGGGGGGGGGGCGAAGTCAGAGATACCACGTCAGAAGGCGCCCTCTACTAAAACACGACAACCATGCAGTATAACCCAAATGTTTATCGACATCAGACGAGAAGGTCACTCGCCCTAAAAGGTCCCTTCAGGAAGGACCTGCGCTGGTCCTTAACCTCAGCAAAAGCCACTTTCAGCTATTGGGGAAGGTCTTCCTCTCTCACCCCCATCCCGTCCATATATCTAGTCGCGCCAAAGGACGTGTGAGAACAGCCAGTGACAAGTCCTGATCACCAAGCTGGAGTCAGTGTTGTTTTTAATGTCCTTCAATTATTCCACGCTCTCGACAACATTTGCCTTGATCCCATTCATGTTTTTATTGAACTATCTTTTTCTTTAGCACTTTAGTCCTAAAGTGGGACAGGAGAATGTGGAGGATCTAGTTGGACCTCATGGCCTTGGTACACAAACTGAAAGGGGAGAAGAACTTGTGGAATGGGCACAGATGAATGAATTCATAGTAGAAAACACCTGGATGAGCAGCCTAACAAGAAAATGATCATGGATGAGTCCAGAAGACAACAGTAAAAATCAAATTAACTACGTTTTAATACATAAAAGATCTAGATATAATTTGTTGACAGCAAAAACACTACCAGTCGCAGACTGCAACAGTGACCACAATCCTGTGATATGAAGATTTAGGCTGAAACAAAAGAAAAGAAAATGGACCAAAAGAAACCTATAATTAAATATTGGACTCTTAAAGACAGATGAAGCGACCAGTGAAAAAAATAACGTACATGTTCAAAACAAATTCAGAGCTCTGGAAAACGTTGTTGACAGTGCAGAACATGGACAAAGTTGAGAAACTCGATAAATGAAGCTTGTGAAGAAATCCCTAGAGTGGTTAGAAAGCAAAGAAGAACTGGATGACAAAACAAATAATAGGCTGAATGGAAGAACGGAGAAAGGCAAAGGGAAAAGAGGAAAAATACAAAAATTAAACAAAGAAATCAGGAATAGGTGCAATGAAGCTAAGGCAGTTTGGCTAAAAACAAAGTGCAAAGAAATAGAAGATCAACACAAAACAGATCCACAGAATATGTACAGAAAAACTGAAGAAACTGCCCACAGGAAAAAGATATGCACTTCAACTCGCTGCTTAATACCGAAAGATAGACAAAATATTAGATAGATTGGGAGGGCACCTTAAGAGACCTTTCTAACGATGACAGAAACGAAGAACACATTATAAGAAAGAACGTTGAAGGACCACTCTTAATTAATGAAAGATGAAGTTAGAGCAGCATTGAAAAAGATGAAACCGGTAAAAGCCCCAGGTCCAAACAATCTTACTACAGAGATGATTGAAGCCTGGAGGAATTCGGTATTGAAAAACAACACCCTCCTAAATGAAATTTATGACACCGGAAAAATTCCGAAAATATCAAAGATACGTCAAAATCAATTTTCAATGCACTTCCAAAGAAAACAGGGCTATAGAATGCAAACACTATCATACAATCAGCTTGATGAGCCAAGTAACAAAAATCGTATTAAAAATAATCATGACAAGGACACGGAAGAGTATCAAAAAAAAAAAAAAAATAGCAGAACAACTTTGTAGATCTGTTGAAAGGAAAGGAACTATTAATGCATATACATCCTGAGACCTACCATAGAGAGGTCAATCGAGTTGAATAAGGATTGATATTTATGGTTTGTTGATTATACCAAAGCTTTCGATCGGGTAAGGCAATGTAGAATTGACCAAATCAACTAGAAAGACTCAATATCGATGGAAAAGATCTAAGAATAATCAGAAATATGTATCGAGAACAAACGGCAGCAGTGAGACTAGAAAACAATATAAGCTCTTTCCAAAAAATCAAAAGAGTGGTCATGCAGGGTTGCGTTCTCGCACCAGATTTGTTCTTATTTTACAGCGAAACCATCCTGAGAAACCTAAAAGAATGCTCTGGGATAAACGTTGGAGGAAAAATGGTAAACAACATTCGTTACGCAGATGACACCCGTGTTAATTGCAGAAAAAGAAAACAAGACCTACAAAACCTTGTGAATATACTAGAAATAGAAAGCAAAAATAAAGGGCTGGAGCTAAATAGCAAAAAGACTGAAGTCATGGTAATCAGTAAAAAACATAAAATCTCCTCAAGCAAAATGACAGCAAATTCCAAACTTTGAGACGGGTTGATAAGTTTAAATATCTGGGAACGGTCATCTCTCCAGACGGCAGATGCACATCAGAAATAACCAGCAGAATCAACCAAGCCAAATCAGTATTCAAGAAGATGAAAAGCGTTCTTACCAATAAATGGCTACCAATTAACATCAGGAAGAGAGTTCTTGCATGCTATATAGAACCGACACTGTTATATGGCTGTGAGCGTGGACAGTCAACACGCAAAGCCACAACAAGATAGAGACAGCCAAAATGTGGTTTCAAAGAAGAATGTAGAGAGTTCCCTGGACAGCAAAGAAAACAAACGAGACAGTTTTGATTGAGGTAGACACAAGGAGATCATTGATAAAGAAGATTAGGAAAAGGCAAGCAAAATTTATAGGCCATTTTATGAGGAAAAGAGAATAACAACACCTGGTCACAACAGGAAAGCTGGAGGAGCACCAGGTAGACCAGGGATAAAATATTGTACAGACGTGCAGGGTTGCTGAGGACAGACCGGGTGGAAGATGTACTTGCAGCGACAAGGGATGGATATATATAGAGGACCATGATCACCAACGGCATGTGGCAGGCACACGATGATGATGATCCTTCTTCTGAAGTACATGTAATATTGCTGTTGTTGATTCACTTTGTTCGTGGTGTTGTTTTATTTTTTAGTGTTGGTGCTCTTGATGCTAATGTGACTGATTCTGATATCGCCATTTGTTTGGGAGTTTGTTGTTGTTCCCGCTGTTTATCTGTTTGCTGTTCTTGTTGTTTTTGTTGTTATTGTTGTGTCATCATTCCTGCTGCTGTTTTACTTCTCGTCAGTCTGACTGTTTTCTTCATCTTTTCTCAGAACTGTTCAGACTGTGAGCGTAGAACGTGTGTGCAAGTGTGAAATATGCATCTATGTTCCATGTATGTATTTCTGCTGGCAGATTCAAGCTGGCCAAGTTTAGGTGTGGCGACACGCTGGTGGAAGTGTTTGCCGACAATACCTTCACCCCCAAGATTAAGAACACCTACATCAGTGCTATCAATGTCACCATCACTGGAAAGACCAAAGCGGGCACCACCGCCACCAACACTTTCACCATCGAGTATCTGGATGTTGCAAGAGTCAGTTTATGTCCGTGTCTTTCCAATCTGTGTCTGTGTTGGTTAGCTTTACAACAGGGTTTATTCATGCACTATCTTTTTACATAAGCTTTCTCTGCACACTATCAACTCTAACTTTATTCAGTCGAAATCTCAGTGCTAGCAAATCAAAGGAGCAAGCGATATCAAACCACCTAAAGACACATTCCAGGGAGAAAAACATCGTGGATGTGGATGTGGATGTATACAATTATATACATACATACCTGTATCTATCTATCTATATCTATCAATATATATATATATATATATATATATATATTGTGTGTGTGTGTGTGTGTGTGTGCGTGCGCGCGCGTGTATATGTCTGTGTGTGTTGATAGATAGGTAAATCGAGAGATTACATAGATAGATAGATAGATAGACAAACAAACAGACACATAGATAGATAGATAGATAGATAGATAGAAGACAGACAGACAGACAGACAGAAGATAGATAGATAGAAGACAAACAGGCAGACAGACAGACAGACAGATAGATAAGATAGATAACAGACAACAACAGATAGATAGATAGAAGACAACAGACAGACAGACAGATAGATAGATAGATAGACAAACAGACAGACAGACACATAGATAGATAGATACATAGATAGATAGATAGATATATAGATAGATAGATAGATAGATAGATAGATAAGATAGATAGATAGAAGAATAGTAGTCCATAGATCGACAGTCAGACAGACATACAGACAGATAGATAGGTATGAAATTCAAGTCTGCGGCTGCGAGAGCATATTTGTGTGCATGTTAGGTTTGATCCATGAACGCATGAAAAGAGAGAAAATTCTTCGGGTTACACATTCTATTGTTATGATTCTGCTCACCTCCATTCTTGCTTCAACTATTTTTGACTAAGTCCTTCTGTGTCTGTTTACAGTATCTGGCGAAAAACAAAACTAAGGGCAGCGCGTGGCGAGTCACACCAGGCCAAGACCCCCCAGTTAAAGACGACAACGTTCAGCTGTTCACCAGAACCAGTACTAGAGACAGTATTCTACTGAGAAAGTTGCTGAGAATCACTTACATTCCTGTGGATATGACGAGAACAAGATTTTTTGGTGAGGTGCTGATCCAGTGTGGCATGAAGACGTTCAAATCTCTGGAAAAGTTCCCCGTATCCTTGTGTGGTCAGTATGCTGGGATTTTTGTGTGTGGACTACAAGACATAAAGAACAAGATAATTCAATTGTCAGAGCTCTTTTGTATGGAAAGGAACTTGTAGAACTTTGTCCTTGATCGAAAAGTAGATTCTTTTAAATGTTTTAAAACTGTTCCAGAATTTCATTTTTTAGGATAAGTGCACTCATGGAGGTTACCTTTGTGCCCACATATTTTATATTTTCGTCCCATTTTCTATGCCACCGTTATCTATCTATCTATCTATCTATCTATCTATCTATCTATCTGTATGTCTGTCTGTCTGTCTATCTATCTATCTATCTGTCTATCTGTCTATCTATCTCTCTATCTCTCTATCTATCTATCTAGCTATCTGTCTGTCTATGTATCTATCTATCTATGTATCTATCTATCTCTCTCTCTATCTATCTGTCTGTCTGTCTGTCTGTCTGTCTGTCTGTCTGTCTGTCTATCTATCTATCTATTCGGCACCAGTGGAAAAACATGTTCCTCCAGGATTTTTCTTGAATCCCACAGGAAAACCCATACCAGGTGATAAAGGACCAGTATGTCTACTCATCCACCTGATCAATGGGACAGTTCATCATGGATATAATTGAACAAATGAACCCAACAACTACGTATCTCTTTACGATCTAATGTCTTTGGGAACTGCATTACTTTGGCGAGAGAAACAAGATATTAAGACATACAAGCATATAAACGAAGAAGCCAACCTTTTTTTTTTCAAAAAAAAAAAAAAAAAAGGGGGGGGGGAGGGGGAAGTGACCCCATTTTTCTGAAACTTGCTGGAACGTCTGTACTTTTAAAGTTTCTTAAAACTCAAATATACCTGTATTCAAGATATGTATACAGACATGTACACTTTACATAAAACACGATGTAGTGAAATTCCACTGTAGTTACCTAACAGTGGACATTGCCTGGACAATTTATGTTACCTTTCTTACGGAGAGGGATTATTATTGCTTTAGACCATTGTTTTTGTTTTGTTTTGTTTTGTTTTCTTTTGTTTGTTTGTTTGTTTGCTTTTTTCATTTTTTTTATTCAAGTGTAGGCAAGAATTCATACAATATAAATGTAAACTTCGTTTTTGTCGAACACACACTTAAATGGATGTTATACATGTACATGACAATCCAAATATACATATAGGTGTGTATGCTCATGTACAATCAAAAGACGCACGCACGCAAACACACACACACTCACACACACACACACGCACACACAACACACACACACACACACACACACACACACACACACACACACACACACACACACACATACACATGTATACAGATTATACAAAGGCGTACACTCATATGTACACGCACTCTCAAGCTGACATTTGAATATTTTGGTAAAGATAAGAATAATAAAATAAAACAAAAAGGGATGAGTGTATCAAACCTGTCTTAAGAAAAGAACCACACACACACTCTTCAGAGAAAATGATAATAATAATAATAATAATAATAATAATAATAATAATAATAATAACAACAACAACAATAATAATAATAATGATAGTAGTAGTAGTAATAATAATAATATTATTATTAATAATAGCAACAACAGCAACAAATAATCCATTGTTTGTTTGCAGTGTTGTTATATTTGTACAACGTCTTATTTGTTACAACTGTAATACTGCGGTATGTCAAGTCATAATCTGCAGAATCTGGCTGTGCGTACTAGATGAAAAGAAAAAAAGAGTCATCATTAAAAGTAATTATTGGGCAGTAGTACGTCCAATCTATTTCATATTTTTGTGCAGTCATTCTCAACTTTTGATGACATAGTTCATAATCATATCTCCGTTTAAGTATTTTTCTAAAGATGTACAGATTTGGCATACGTTTTTCACATTTACAATGATTTTACGCAATCGAAATGATTTAAGAAATTCACTTGTATGTTGTATTTTTCAATGAATTCTTCGTATGAATAAAAATGACTAGTATCATTGAAGAGGTGTCTGATTTGATACATTCCTTTGTTAATCCAATCAGTATGTTTTACACTATTTGTCACAAGTTTGATATTATTATTAAAAAATAAAGGTTTTGAGAGAACATCTTGTAAATATTTGGGCTGTATTCTGTATCCAAATAATTCATCTATTTTGGAAACATCTTTCCAAAAATCGTTTGTATGATGATGTTGTCTTGCATATATACTTGGACCACACTGGTTATTTTGTATCATTTTTGGATGCAGATGATAAAAAATAAATCTCCACTTGTGCTCTGTTTTATGAAGTCTGTTAAGCCATGTTAACTTTAATCCATTTACGAAGTTGTTGATATTTGTCACACCCAGTCCTCCATCTTTAACATATTTAACTATATAGACTAGTAGTTCTTTTTATTTTGTCACATTTCTTGTTCCAGATAAACCTGTAAACGATTTTCTGCAATCAATGAATAATGTCGTCAGGTGGGTTAGGCAGCAAGAGCTATAGACTTTAGACCATTGTATTTGAATCATTGTTTAGAACACAAAACAATATACTACAATTTCACGAGATAAGACTAAAAGCTATGTACTGCATAACTTCAACTTCGCCTTATTATTCATGCGTTGCATGCACGCAGGCCGACCCGAAGACAAAGAAGAGGGGACCTACAAGCAGTATGCTGAACGGGTTGAGAAGAAACTGAGGAAAGAGATACCTGACACCTACCCCTACGTGTCGAGTAGCGCCTTCAGTTCTGACAGACTGGCTGACCGTGCCGTTCTCCTTGAGCAGACAGTCTCTCAGAGGTTAGTGTCATAATTGTTGTAGAGGACTTACATAACAGCTTCAGATTTTTCAAGTCAAACTTAATCACCTTTAGAAAATTTCATATGTGCTAATACTATGGATGCCATGAGATGGAAAACATACAATTAATAATTGCGGTAATGTTGAAAGGTTTAAAAGAATGTTATCCTGTAACTCTGAGGTCCTAGTGGAGTGAGATGGTACTGATCTCAACAATTATAACAGCCAACTTTATGAGAGCAGTGCCCATCTCTCGCCTTCTTTGCTTTACTTTCCCTATCACTGGAGAACGCCAGGTACCCCTCCCCCCTCCTCCTTCACAGCTGGGTAGACTGCACCACATTTCAAGTTCCACGAGTGTGTCTCTCACCTGTGCAAACTCATGCCGGCAGTTTGGAGGGCGACCTCTATGCCAACCATGCCTCAAAAGCTTGTGAAGAAATGGTGTCGATTGACCAGTCGTCGTGGTGTAATGATTTGCGATTTCAGACTAGAAGGTTGTGGGTTCGAATCCCCATCAGTACCCTCAAAAACCATTGTGGGATTGTTTGGCTCTAACCAGCTCCTACCCAGAGCTGGGCGTACTTTGGGCTCATTTGGGAAGACTGGGACTACACAGTCGAGTCTCATCCACTTCATGGATGCATCATTGAGGGTGTTGCTCAAATCTTCTAATCAGCACTGAAGGTGTCTGTATCTTTCAGGCCTGGTTGACGCCAGGACATTATTATGATAGTAAGTGTAGAGTACAGCTGTGCCACGCAGTCTCAATCCTGAATGGAACTCCATAGCATCATGTTTATCACCCTCATCGTTATCATCATCATCGCATTGTAAAAATCATTTTAAGCTTCTGTGGCATTAAGGTGGTGTAGAAAATGGGACTGAAAAAAAGGTGAGCACAAAGGAAACCTGACTGAGTGCAATGCTCCTAAAAAAATTAGCATCGGCTGGTCTTGAGAGTCTTTGTAACTTTGGCTTCCACATACTGGTCTTCATCATTACATCCACGTGGTGAACTCTTCCGACGATCTGACGGATGAATAGGCATGCTGGTCCTCTGTCAGCTGGTATGGGCACATGCTACTCTACAAGCTAGGGGTAGTCCACCTGCCTTGGGTTCTGCTTCTGCTGGTCCTTATTCTGTTCACTATCAACTATTCTGTGTTGTTCAAATGTGACTGTTTGTCATGTGTGCACTGCTGTCACCATCTTACTCTGCGACAAGCATAGTCTTCCAAACCAGTGATGTTAATGCTATAGCTGACGATGCCAGCCGTCAAAGTATCCTTGTACTGAGTTATTCCCTGGTCACAGTATCTTACTTCAACACTCCATACAGAGGTTAGATGCTGTTGTCTTCCATACGAACAACATGTCCTATCCAACGAAGCTGGTATTTGATGAGTCATCATCATCATCATCATCATCATCATCATCATCATCATCATCATCATCATCATCATCACGTGCCTTGCCACATGGCAATGGCGATCAAGGCCCTTCATACAAACCTATCTCCTTGTTGCTGCAAGTATGTCTCCTGCCCTTTTTGTTTTGTTTTGGTTTGTTGTTTTCACCACTCTGCACAACTATCTTCGTGATACTTTATCTATACAAATCTATCTTTTGCTGGTGCAAGTGTATCTCCTGCTGCTGGCATAGGGCAAACGCCATATCATTTGCGCCTCTTTTACCTCAAAAGCCTCTACGAGACTCAGAAATGATGGGCTCAACTGCTTAGGCGATGACTGTTAAAGATCAATTGTGGCAAGGCATCTCTTGCAATGAGTAGGAGGAATATACCACACTGATTATTGTATTAGGTCTTATCGCCCCTGTTTTCGTAAATGTGGCTGACCATAGCAAGTGTAAAGTCTTGAAGAGCCTCTTTCGTTCTGCAATATAGACAGTAACAGGGCTGTAAGCATCTGTACGAGCATCTCGGCCCCTTTCCTGTTAATATCAGCATGACTATCGCCATTCACATTTTACCAAGACTTCAGAAAGGCATGAAGGCTTATTGGTCTTCAAGGGGTGGGACCTGTGAAATCAACCTATGTCTGCAACGTTTTAATCCTAGGCAGTGGGCAATGCCTCGCTCTCGACGATTTTCAACTGCCATGGGATCTTTAGCGTGACGCAGCCAGAAGGCACACGGGTCCGACTCGTTTTTGTCCCCTTCCAAATGACTAGACGTTCAGTTCAATTTTCCAGTCAAACTGAGTAGAAAAGCCGAGGCCTCTATGGGGAGCAAACCCTGGAACCCCAAGTTCAGTTATTAGCAGGCGAATGTCTGAGCCATTCTGCAACTCTTCTTCCTAAAAGCGTAAGCCACTGGCACAGAGGATTCTACTGCTGAGCCTGAATAATCATCATCAGGTGCCCTGCCGCTTGGCGCTGGCGATCATGGACTTCCATCTGTCTCTATCTCTTGTTTCCCCAAACATCTCCTCCACCCTCCTCGTCTTCAGACACTCTGCAAGTCCACCTAGCATTTTCTCTGGGTCAACCTGGTGCTCTCTTTCCCTCCAGCTTTCCCGTTGTGACCAGGTGCTCCAAACCCCCCTACCTCATAAAATGGCCTATAAGTGTTGCCTGTCTTTTCCTAATCTTCCTTATGAGTGATCTACTTGTGTATACCTCCATCAAGACCGTCTCGTTTGTTTTCTTTGCTGTCCATGGAACTCTCAACATTCTTCTTAGAAACCACATCTCAGCTGCCTCAATCTTGTTCTGGCTTTGCTTGTTGACTGTCCACGCCTCACATCCGTACAACAATATTGGTTCTATATAACATTCAAGAACTCTCTTCCTGATGTAATTTGACAGGCATTTGTTGGTAAGAATGCTTCTCATCTTCTTGAATGCTGTTTTGGCTCGGCCAATTCTGCCGGCTATTTCCTATGTGCATCTGCCGTCTGACAAAATGACCGTTCCCAGGTATTTAAACTTATCAACCTGTGTCAGGGTTGTGCCATTTGCTGTTATTTTGCTTGAGGGGATTTCATGTTTTTATTGATTACCATGACTTCAGTCTTTTTGCTGTTTAGTTCCAACCCCTTACCCCATGACCAGTTATTAGAAGGCGAATGTCTGAACCATTCTGCCACTTCCCCTCCTAAAATTCCCTGGTGAGCCTGAATATCGTCAGCTATTGGTCTCTTTGCTGTCGTAGTTTGCTACAAAGCTATGGTAATCGTAAGACCTAGAGAATCTGCAAAAACATAGTGGAATGTGGTCAGCTCACATAACTGTTTGAGTTTTATTCTAAGACATCATCATCATCAAGTGCCTTGCCATATGGCGTTGGCAGTCATGGCCCTCCATATGCATCTGTCCCTTTTTACTGCAAGCACGTCTTCCACTCCCAGTCTTCAGCCACTCTGCAAGTCCGTACAATATTTTTTCTCAGTCTTCCTGGTGCTCTCTTTCCCTTACGCTTTCCTGCTGTGACCAGGTGTTCCAATTCCCCTTTCCTCATAAAATGGCCTACAAATGTTGCCTGTCTTTTCTTAATCTTCCTTATGAATGCTCTCTTCTTGTGTCTGCCTCCATCAAGACTGTCTCATTTGTTTTCTTTGCTGCAAATGAAACTCTCAATATCCTTCTTAGAAACCACATCTCGGCTGCCTGAATCTTGTTATGGCGTTCCTTGTTGACTATCTTTCTTCTCAAAACAGTATGACAGTATCGGTTCTATATAACATTCAAGAACTCTCTTCCTGATGTTAATTGATAGGCAGTTGTTGGTAAGAATGCTTTTCATCTTCTTTAGTGCTGTTTTGGCTTGGCCGATTCCGCTGACTATTTCTGATGTGCATCTGCCGTCTGGTAAAATGATTGTTCCCAGATATTTAAACTAATCAACCTGTTTCAAGGTTGTGCCGTTTGCTGTTATTTTGCATGAGGGGATTTCATGTTTTTATTGATTACCATGACTTCAGTCTTTTTGCTGTTTAGTCCCAACCCCTTACCTTTGCTTTCTATTTCTAGTATATTCACAAGTTTTTTTCAGGTCCCTTTCATGTTCTGCATTTAGAGTTCTAAGTGCTCTACTAAAAAATGATCATGTGAATAAACAGTGAGTCCATTTCCGTTTAAAAAATAGTGCTATAGGAAAAAAAAATGTCGATGTACAATGGGAAAAAATACTAAGTGAAACTTATCTTCTGGACAGAAACGCCTATTGCCAAGAAGCGTCTGCTATAGTGAAAAGTGGGTGCCCAGCCCTACAGACGAAACTGTACAACTGCAGCTACATGTATGCCACCAGTCTCTTTTACTTCAAATCCTACTACACATACTGCACAGCTAGAGCCATTCCAGAACCTGCAAAGGTCAGTTTGTGGTAGCCAAGAAGAGAGAAAGGAGAGAGAGAGAGAGAGAGAGAGGAGAGAGAGAGAGAGAGAGAGAGACAGACAGACAGACAGACAGACAGAGACAAGAAAGAGAGAAAGAGAGAGAGAGGAAGGGAGAGAGACAGAGACACATGAGAGTGAGGGAGAGAAAGAGAGAGAGAGAGAGAGAAGAGAGGGAGAGAGAGACAGAGAAAGAGACACATAGAGACAGAGGGAAAAGAAGAGAGATAGAGAGAGAGGGGGGGGGGGAGAGACAGAGACAGACAAAAACACATATACAGAGACTGACAGACAGAGAGAAAGACAGACAGACAGACAGACAGAGAGACACACAGAGAGAAATGATGAATGACACTACTACGAATAGTAAAAAATAAGTTTTTGCTGTGGGTTTTCTGCACTCACTTGATCTACTGAAAACAACAAACAAACAAAAATGATGATATACAAAGGAAATACGAGGGAAGCAGGGAGCATTTTAAATATCAGCTAAGTAACATAATTCTTGAGAGTCACGGAGTTATCTCCCATGTAGAATTTCTCAAACCCAACACAGTTCGCGCTACCCATTCAGCTAGCATAGTCGCAGCCACAAAGCATAAAGTGGTAAGGAATGTTCTGGGCTTACCACTTTATGCTTTGTGACTGCGTCTATGCTAGCTGAATGGGTAGCGCAAACTGTGTTGGGTTTGAGAAATTCTACATGGGAGATAACTCCCTGACTCTCAAGAGTTATGTTACTTAGTTGAAAAAATGATGGGACAATAATACAGACTGCACTGCGAGTGCCTTGCTTTAAACAATGACTTAATGAAGCAAATAATAACTGTTTTTTAATGCTCAGTGTAACAACTATATGCCAATGTTCTCCCTACAGAAAACAGAATTTCTTCGTGACATGTTCTTAAACATTGATGCACATAATAAAACCATAATTGATTAGAACATTGTCTTATATGTTGTAAGTTATAGGTTGTTTTTATGTGAACAATGTTTGTCTTGTATGTATAATGATATCATTTCTGTTACCACATTGTTTGATGATGCTTGATAGTCATTCAGCAAAGGAATGTGGTTTGTGAAATGGGTTCATAGGGGAAATGTTGACATGTGCTAAATCTTAATGTTCATTTTTAGACTTTCAATGTATAAAATATCTTTGCACATGTTCTATGTGGCGTTCATGTGTCAACGTTGTCTTTTCATATTTGTAATTTGTTGTTGTTGTTGTCATTCTTCGTTGCCTCATTGTATGTTAGATGTCCATTTTTTTGTGAAAGAAAAGATGAATTTAAAAAAACCAGGCTCTTCTTCTAATCCCATGACCAGGGTGGTTCTTGGTGAAGAAGGCTCATGAGACGTAAAAACATACACGTCTTTCCACTTCTGTCTCGTGGCACGGCAACAAGCAGTTCAGATGTACTGAAAATGGCCCAGTCTTTGATATTTGCCACTTTCCTCTTTCCAGTTAAAAATTCTTTGACTCCTGCACCTTATCCAACAGCATACTACATTATGAAATCCAAAACAAGTGTGACTTCCCGCGTTTAAACAAACAGGAACCAGAAGAAAAAAAAAACACGAAAAAAGAATAAAAACGCGGATTTAAATTAATACAACAAGAATAGACAGGCGCAAATTTTCGGCCAACTGTCCTTTGTCAAGCGTAAGATTACAAATAAACAAACACCAGATACAAACATTAGGAGATAGAGACTGAAACTTCTCTGCTGCTGGATCCAGTGTGAGAAAAGATTAAGATTCCTTTTCTCACACTGGACCCAGCAGCAGGGAAGTTTCAGTATTTTTCTCCTATTTTTTTATCTGGCGTTTGTTTGTTTGTAATCTTACACTTGACAAAGGCCAGTTGGCTGAGAATGTGCGCCTGTCTTTTCTTGTTGTATTAAATCCGCGTTTTTATTACTCTTTCGTGATTTTTCTGGTTCCAGCATACTGCATCGTCAACCATGCTTGCAAAAGCAAAAACCTAAACCTTTGATTCCCTCACCCTAACCTTCAGCTTCATGTAGGAAGCTGATGGGTAGGCTGAGGGAATCAAAGAGTTAAGTTTTGGCAGTTGGTGGATAGGATGCTGGAGTCAAAGGGTTAATCAACGGCCTCCTTCGAGGGTACCCTAAAGATTCATTGCACGCAGAAGAATTCGTGGGTAGGCCACCAAAACCTGCCAAATCTGATGTGCTGGGCAGGCCTTGAAATGTTGCAATAGGACTAGAAGTGCACGTGCTGTATTTTTTTTTTTCGTGTTTTCCAATGTTAATGAACACTTATCATCATCACGTGCCCTGCTGCATGGCGTTGGCGATCATGGCCCTCCATATGAATCTATCGCTGCAAGGACATCTTCCACCTTCTCTGTCCTCAATCACTGTGCAAGTCTGTACAATATTTTCTCCCTGAGTCTACATGGTGCTCTGTTTCTCTCCAGCTAGTCTCATGTGATCAGGTGTTCTTATTTCTCTTTCCTCATAAAATGTCCTATAACTGTTGTTTGTCTTTTCCTGATCTTCTTTATCAATGATCTTCTTGTGTCTGCCTCCTTCAAGACTGTCCCGTTTGTTTTCTTTACTGTCCATGGGATTCTCAACATTCTTCTTAAACACCACATTTCAGTTGCCTCAATTTTTTTTTTGATTTTGAGTGTTGACTGTCCTCGCCTCACAATCGTACAACAGTATCGATTCTCTATAACAGTCAAGAACTCTCTTCCTCATGTTAATTGATAGGCATTGGTAGAACGCTTTTCATCCATTTGAATACTGTTTTTGTTTGGCCAGTTCTGTTGGTTATTTCTGATGTGCATCTGCCGTCTGGTGAGAAGACTGTTCCCATATATCTTAACTTATCAACTTGTCTCAATGATGTGCCATTTGCTGTTGTTTTGTATTAGGGGATTTTTTTTCCTTTTTACTGATTACCATGACTTCAATCTTCTTGCTATTTAGCTCCAGCCCTCATTTATTTTGGCTTTCTATTTCTATTATATTCACAAGATTTTGTAGGTTTTTTTTTCATTTTCTGCAATTAGCACGGTGTCTTCTGCGTAATGAATGTTGTTTATCATTCATTGTACACTGACGTAGTTAAACATTTTGCTCTTTCGTGTGTGCGTGTATACGCATCAAGTTGATTGAGGCACAAGCTTGTTCCAGCATGTGCTGATCTGGGATATTTGAAAAATCTCCCACCCTTTTTTACATCATGAGCTACCAGTCAGCATTGAACTCAGGCCTCCTGTTTGGAAGTCCAGCTCCCATTACCACTTACCACATGCGACTACATCTCAAACAGAACCGGCCAATGGTTGGTTGATATTTTGGGTCATATATCATGTTTAATTTAACCCTTAAAGCGCTACATAAAATAAAGTACTGTTTTAAGAAAGTGTAGTTAAAATCAAGAAACGTTTATCTAAAACTATGTACTCCAGGTTTTGCCTATTTTCTGTACCTATTATTCACCCTACATATATAAACCTATACATTTTTAGAAAGAGGACAGTCTGGAGATAATGAATAACATAAAATCAAATCTGTACCTTGTCAGTTGTGGGAGATATCCTTGCTGGTAATAAGCACAAAATATTTACACAAATTGTCCAAAAACGTTGTCTTGTCTTCAGCACTCTTGAAAACAGTCCAGATGGCAACAAAATCACAAAAAAAAGTTATATACAGACACATTGTTCACTCCTCTTAGAGGAAAAACAGGTTTTGCAGACTTTCACCTCCTGGGACGCTTGTGGTAGTCCACAAAACAGGTAGCGCACAGGCCAACGTTGCACGCCGGACACTCATACACGGAGCGCACACGAGTATCATGTCCAGCAGCACAGTTCCTCCTCTTTCCTTTAGCCAGCTTGACAAGTTGATGCCCTCCATGTGATGGACCAGCCTCAGGATCAGGTGGGGGTGCTGGGGCCACTTGTAATTGGGCATGAGCCCTGGCAGCTTCAATCTCGGCCTTAGTCCGCCTGTGACGCACAACCTTGGGGGGATGGTAGTCCCCTGCCAAGCTGTGCACCAGAGATATCATGAACTGAAGCCTGGTTTTCTGTGGGGTGTCAGTGGTGTTGAGCTGGTACAGGATGTAACTGTTCACTGCTGCCCTGCCAAATAGCGAAAAGGCCAGTTTTGTTGACCATTTCATCGTCTTCCTCTCAGCCAGGTAGGCGTAGAGTTTGGAGTCGCTCATGTCTACTCCTCCCATGGACTTGTTGTAGAGGCAGACAATGTTGGGTCTTCTCACTCTCTGGCCTCTTCTGTTTTGTACCTCTGTGTATCCAGCACGGGCAGCAGTGGACAGAAGCACTGGTCTGCTTGCACCATCTTTGTACATGACACAAAGCAGTGGACCTTTCCTTCGCTCAGCAACCTCTTGGTTCTTGAGTTTTTTCTTCAAACAGGCTTTAGGAAGACCTTTCCTGTTCACTCTCACAGTTCCTGTTGCTGTAGTCTGCTGAGCATACAGGTCTTGGAACAGAACTGGAGAGGAAAAGTAATTGTCCAATCCTAAGTGGTATCCCTGATTGAAGAAGTTGCACTTGTTCAAGAGGCGCATCACGATGGCATAGGTGACACCCTGCTCAGCTCCAGCATCATCTGGGTTGTGCTTTCCTCTGAAGACTTCAAAGGTGCTGGTGTAGCCATTCTTGCTGTCTGAAAGGCACCACAGCTTGATGCCAAAGCGAGCATGGCGCTTGTTCGGCATGTACATGCGCAGATGTGGAGTTTTCCCCTTGAAGCCAACCATGCTTTCGTCAATCGAAATGTTGACATCAGGGCTGTAGTGGTGATGAAAGGCCCACTGCAATGTGTCAATGAGAGGCTGGACCTTGTAGAGCTGGTAATTTGGGTCCTGCCTATCTGGCATGGCTGCATTATCTGCAAAATGCAGGAATTTCAACATAAGTTGAAAGCGGTCCCGCGAGAAATGCTCCAGGAAAAAGGGTGTACTCATGCAAGGGTTTGAGGAGTCCCAGTAAGAATTTAGGTTTGACTTTTTGATCAGTCCCATGTTGAAAACTATTCCCAGAAAAGCCCTAAATTCCTCTACTGTTGTCCTCCCTTGCTTGATCCATAGGTGCACCCTTGATCTGGGTTTTTCTTGCAGGTACTGCTGGTGTGAAGCCACCCACTGGTCAGCATAGCGGTTGGTTTCTGTTACGATTGTATCAAGAAACCTATCAGGAAAAAATAAGTTTAGATACTCAATGGGACTGGCATCAGGAGCAGGGGCATGTTTTGGGCCATGGTGAGCAGTAAAAGTCACAGGATCAGGGCCAGGATCATCCCCTGTGATGGGCATCCACACACCTCCAACAGCAGGCACGCCCCCTCCAGTGGCTCCAGTCTCACTTTCACTGTCAGTGTCCCCTTCGTCAGTCTCCCAATCTGTAACAATAAAAACGAAACCTAAACTGAATAAATTTTATCTAAATAAAGTCTTAGAATAAACAATAATCAAGCAACAGTGTATCAGCCATCGTTACTGTGTACAATGAACAGTAAAACTTGAGGGGTGACACGAACACCCATTGTAAACAGCCACTCAGTTTTCCAAAGCAGACGACACAGCACAATGACATAGCAGAATACTACAACAGTACATTGACCTACTTTCTCATTAGCGAAGCTGAACAAAGTTTTCACCTACCTTCCAAAGGTTCCTCACTGTCAGTGTCAGTAACATACTCTTCAGTTGTCTCACCATCACGCCCACCAACGAACTCTTCAGGGTCGCTTTCAATATCGCTCATTTTTACCAAAAAATTCTGCACCAAACTGCGTACTTTGAATTGACAGCGTCAGTCGAACACACAGGAAGTTGTGGGCAATGGAAACGAGGCTATTCGGAAGGTTTCCGAATATTACCGAGCAAGGTTTTGTTGGTACGGTCAACCGGGCCCCTCGAGTGGCCCATCGCGCGCTACCGGGAAAGCCCCTCGAGTGGCCCATCGCGCTTTACTTAAGTATATGTATCAATCACGACCTGAAGGAACAGAGTTGCATGATTGAAAGAGGCATGTTGAACATTTCGTTACCGTCACTCTGGACAAAACTGCTGAGAAAATAGTGTGAAAAAATGCGCGATAGATCTATATACATTTGAGACATGATGACACGCATGTGGTGGATATTAGTTTTAGGTTTTCGATCATTTGATTCTGTTCACTGAGGTGATGGTTCTTACATATGCAGAAGCAAGATGTCTACTGCAGCAACCAAAATATCAACCAATCAATAGTGGGTTCAGTTTGAGCTGTAGTCGCACGTCCACTTACCAGGTGGGGGTAAGGTAGGATAACTTAAAGAAATCTGCTCATATCCTTTTGATGTGAACAAAATACCCCCGTGGGAATGCCGGGGGCTCTTTCAGTATAAATAGTATCCACACCTTCTGGAAATTCTGTGCTAGAAATTTCCTCTTTTCTGCCACTCTCTTTGTTTCTTTCTTCCTCTGTTGCTTTCTGTCCTTTCTTCCTATCATTTTCTGCCTTGCTGGTTCCATTCACCTGTATGTGTTTGATAAAGTCTTACATGCTTTTTCTTTGGATTGATAATTGGGTACATGTATTAAATACATTTTTGGCTCTAGGGAGGTGAAACATGTGGAAGCAATTTTAGGTAATTTATGCCCAGTTTTGGTGTCCTTAGGTATGCTTATATTTGTATTCAAGTGTGTTAGATGTGTGTTTTTTAAATTCCCCGTGCGATAACTTGGACGGAGAGGTCAGCACCAAGGGCATGTCCTTAGATTATGTGCGCGAATGCATTGAATGCATTGATATATACACTTAATTTTTTTTTCTGCGCAATCTGTTGTACATTAAACAACAATAACAATAACAATGTGGACTAAAAGTTTGTCTTTGTTTTTTGTTTTTTTTTAAGATCATCATCATCATCATCAAGTGCCTTCCCACATGGCATTGGCAATCATGGCCCTCCATATGCATCTGTCCCTTTTTGCCAGAAGCATATCTTCCAACCTCTTCGTCTTCAGCCGCTCAGCAAGTCCGTAAAATATTTTTTCCCTGGGTCCACCTGGTGTTCTCCTTCCCTCCAGCTTTCCTGTTGTGACCAGGTGCTCCAATTTCCTTTCCTCATAAAATGGCCTGTAAATGTTGCCTGTCTTTTCCTAATCTTCCTTATTAATGATCGCTTCTTGTGTCTGCCTCCATCAAGTCTGTCTTATTCTTCTTTGCTGTCCATGGAACTCTCAACATTCTTCTTAGAAACCACATGTTGAATGCCTCAGTCTTATTCTGGCTTTGCTTGTTGACTGTCCACACCTCACAACCGTATAACATTCAAGAACTCTTTTCCTGATGTTCATTTATGATAAGAATGCTTTTCATCTTCTTGAGTGCTATTTTGGCTTGGCCAATTCTGATGGCTATTTCTGATGTGCATCTGCCATCTGGTAAAATGATCGCTCCCAGATATTCAAACTAATCAACCTGTCTCAAGGTCATGCTGTGTGCTGTTATTTTGCATGAGGGGGTTTCATGTTTTTTACTGATTACCATGACTTCAGTCTTTTTTCTGTTTAGCTCCAACCCCTTACCTTTGCTTTCTGTTTGTAGTACATT
>CM060312.1:70558236-70565736 GCA_030674185.1 Monoplex corrugatus | reverse complement strand
AACAATGACAGCAATATGACATCAATAACAACAACTACTACGACAATGATGACAACAACAACATTAACAACAACGACCACAACAACAATAGTCCAGTCCAGTCCCACCAATTTGCTTGTTTGATGGTCAGTTTGAATGTCTTCTCTTCTGTGTGGATACTTTGTTTTTGTTGTTGCTGCATGTTGTTACTATTGTCTTGTTTTGATATTCATGCTGTTGTTGTAATTGAAAATCTGACACATCATTTCCATGTCGAACATCGATGATCGAATGGATTAGAAATCGATCTGAATGGCGAAGGTAATGCATTGTTTATCTGTTTTTATCCTACAGTTTATTGTTGTTGTTGCAATTGTTGTTGTAATTGTTGTTGGTGTTGGTGTTGGTGGTTGTGGTGGTAGTGGTGGTGGTTGTGGTGGAGGTGATGATGGGTGAAAGTGGTGGTGGATAGGTCAGAAGCGCTAGTGTTGGTGATGGTGGTGGTGGTGCCGCTGCAGCTGCTGTGTTGTTGTTGTTGGTGGTGGTTGTGGTGGTGGAGGTGGTGGTAGTGGGTGCTGCTGCTGCTGCTGCTCTTTTTTCTTTTTTCTTTGTCTTTTTGTTTTGTTTTTGTTGTTGTTGTTTTTGTTGCTCTTCGTCTGTTTGATTTCTTAATTGTTGTTGTCGTTATTGTAACCATGACGTCCTTATTGCAACGTGCTAGAAAGTCGTTGATTTTAGATCTCCAATGGCATTCTTCTTCTAATCCCACGATTAGCATGGTTGTTAAGATTGGGTGGTGGAGAATGAGGAGGGAGAACTCAGGGACTGGCTGGCTCTTGTAACAGAGCCATGGACTCAAGATCTGATGTCTTGAGTTTTGTTCCAGTCCATGACATAAAAACTGGTCTGTTTACTGCCCATTTTATATTCATTTCATTCAAAATAATACTTCTTTAATAATCCACGTAGGCAGTGATTTTGAGAAATACAAGATCGGGATTTTCTGTGATAATATTCAAATACAATGAGAGATTGTTAGAATGGTTTCATTATGTTGTTTTCATTCCTAATACAAGAAATGGCTTCCATTATTTGCTCCTAAGTTTGTTGAACCTTTTTAGTTTTCATTTTATTTATTTTATTTACTTAGTTAGTTAGTTATCATTTATATATTCATTTATTTATCTGTTTATTTATTTATCTATTTATTTATTTATCTATTTATTTGTTTTTTATTTATTCATTCATTCATTTATTCATTGATGCTGATCTTGTATTACACAATTTTGCTTCTTTTTTTCTTCTTTGATCTGAGTTTAGGGATACTTATTTTTTAAATTCACACTACCCACCTACATTAAAACAGAAAATAAAATAGTTTCTTTCTGTTTTGTCATATCACATTTTCGTTCATCATTAAAATATGATGACAATTTTATGTGAAGAGCAAAATGATGGAATGGTTTCAGAGCTGCAATCTCGTTCAGATTTTGATGGAGAAATTTTGGTGTCAGTTTAAGGTCTGCTCACACAGAAAGCAATGGTAGAAAACAATATGAAGCTGTTGTGCTGACCATCGGTTGTAATCAGAGTGGGATGAATCGTACCCCGATAACGTACTTCAAACTTACATTTTACAAACGTATAGCGTTCGCACGCAAGCACACACTCAGCAATGTACGCACCACCACCACCATCACTTCACACACACACACGTAAACGCGTACACCACACGCACATATATACAGATACACACACAAAAAGACAAATACAGACGCATACACGAGAGTGTGCATGTGATGTAACACAGCACAAACATAGACACAACACAGACACACACACAACAGACACACAACACACAGACACACACACACACACACACACACCACACACACACACACACACACACACACACACACACACACACACACACACTGACGATGTCGATCTCAGTAATTCCAGTCTTTATTCGACAATATTTTCATAACTATTTGAAAAGGGAATAAAAAATTAGCAACGACATGAGACAAGTTTGCTTATAGATTAGACAATAGATAACAGTAAATAAAATAATAAACAATAGATAAATAACAATCTTATATCACTGTTTACAAAGCCAAGGTGCAATTCGCCAAAATTCTCTGTTAAGATCCGAATCAGGACAAATTTCAAGCAAGCTAAAACTGCTTTTCATAGGCCAGAAATGTCCTAATTCACAGACAGCATAGACCCCATTACAGAAATGCCCATCAGACCACATAGTTCTGGTTTCGTACTCAACACTGATAAGCCAATTACTTTACTTTTTATTTCATTTACGTTGTTATGTGTTTCATTGTTTTATTTTACTTTATTTATTCAAACTTGAAAATAGAAATGTAGAAGCATTTTAGATGCCTGTGGATCTGTCTTGCAGCCAGCCGTTGTTGTCCTACAGGTTCAATAGCCAAAGCAAATAATACTGGTATACGCCTCCAACTTCTCAGTCTTTTTCTCTCTCCCAGTAGGGTTTGGAGGTGGAGGGTTACAAACAGGAAAAAATATGAAGAAGAAAGGAAGGTAAGAAAGAAAAGAAGGAGGAGGAATAAGGAAAAAGGACAAGTAAAATTTATAAGTATAAACTCTGATTCTGACTTACAGTGAAATGGAAAAAAAGAAAGAATCAGTAGAAGACCAAAAGAGAAGACGAGACAGAGGAAAAAAGGGGGCATCGATGAAAAAAGAAGTAAATCACCAGTATGGTAAATCACCATTATGGTGAATCACCAGCATGGTAAATCACTAGTATGACCGCAATATCACGCTGTTGTCACAAACTACTGATCCTCTTTGCGTACTAGCAAGATCAAAACATCATAAGAGATGAGTGTTTATAGCCTTCATCAAGCTCACCATTAGATTTGCAACGATCTCATTTCCCAAACAAGTTTACGTTTTTTAAATCCCTCTAGAAGATGAAAACGTGCGTGGGTGGATGTGGCATAGGAGAATCATTATATATGGTTATGTAGGTGTACATGTATATTCATGCATTTATATATGCATATGTACATGTGTATACAATGTATGTATGTACATGTGTGTGTATGCATATGTATTGGTATATATGTATGTGTGTGCATATGTATGTATAAAACACATACACACACACACACACACACACACACAAACAATGTGCATATGTATTGGTATATATGTATGTGTGTGTGTGTGTGTGTGTGTGCATATGTATGTATATTTATACACACACACACACACACACATCACAAATATTATATATATATATATTATATATATATATATATATATATTGTTGTGTGTGTGTGTGTGTGTGTGTGTGTGTGTGTGGGTGTACATAGGTGTATGTCTATATGTATTGTGTGCTTTTTGTATCTACATGTACAGATATGCATGTTGGCAGATACGTAGAAGGATATGGACATGCATACAGACGTGCGTACGTGCGTGCATAGATCTTGATTTAGGCCATATTTCAATATGTTAATTTAATTCACGAAGAAGGATGTGCTATT
Source organism: Monoplex corrugatus (assembly GCA_030674185.1). Classification (NCBI taxonomy): domain Eukaryota; kingdom Metazoa; phylum Mollusca; class Gastropoda; order Littorinimorpha; family Ranellidae; genus Monoplex; species Monoplex corrugatus. Next base: position 70,562,224 of record CM060312.1, on the reverse strand, counting down.
GGAACTTACTAGATAAACTAATCGTTTGTTTGACACTGTACATTTTGCTCGCCAGTGACGCTCACCTAAAAGGTTATCGTTTTTATGTAATGTACGTATGTGGTTGTTTGATAAGAATGCTTTTAGCTTGAAAAGTTGATTTAGTTGTTTGCTGCTTCATGATTTGTCTTGTTATGTTGTGTTTAGCTATGCCATGAATAATACATGACTTTCTCCATGACAACGTGCGTATAATTCGTCACAACGAAGATGTTTGTGTCTACTATTGTTGTAATATTGGTAATTGTGTTGATGTAGTAGTCTTGTTTTGTTAATGTATAATTTAAAATAAAAGTGTAAACATCTGTATACCAGTTTATAATTGTAATGTGGAACCTTAGTATTGCATCATTAAACTAACAAGGTCTTGGAAATCCTATAAAGAGAAGGATGAGTTTCAATATCTTAAACAAAAAAAATCGTCCTTTTTATCTCTTACAAGATACACACTTTGAATTAAATCTAGAACCATACATTAGGTCTGAATTGCAATATACGTGCTACTTCGCTTCTTACAGTTCTCAGTCCAGAGGTGTAGCAGTAATGTTTAGTAACAATTTTGAATTTAATGTAAAGAAAGTCTACAAAGATATAGAGGGTAATTTTATATTTGTTTCCCTCACAACAATGAATAAAGATTTCCTACTAGTCAGTGTTTATGGCCCAAATAAAGCCACACTATAATCTTATGAAATGAAGAGTTGGAACAGCACATTAAAGAAGGAGGGTCTTCACATGTAATTATAAGGGTGATTGGAACCTTGTACTTGACACCTACATGGATTGTTACACTTATAAATACGTCAATAATCCAAACACAAGAGAAAAGGTTGAAGCAGTTGCCATGAACTTGGATTTAACTGATAATGGATTCATATTGATCCAGATATAAGAAGATATGTTTGGCGCAGACCAACACCATTTTAATTAAGCCATCTGAATTTCTTTCTTATCTCTGAAAGTATGATACAAAATGTAAAGGAAGCTGAAAGTGTTTGTGGGTATCGTTCAGATCATTCAATGATCACTTTGAAACTTTCGTTTGCGAGCGAAATAAAACGAAAGACATTTTGGAAATGTAACAGTTCCTTATCAAAAGATATTGAATATGTAGAAGAAATTGATACTGAAATTAAAAGTGTAACCGAGGAATAAACTGTACTGGTGTACAATCAAAAAGGAATAGAAAACATTCCTCAAACAGATATTCAGTTCACAATATCAGACCAATTATTTCTTGATGTCCTTCTGATGAAAAAACGATCCAAAACAATAGCGTATGCGTCAATGAAAAACACGTAAGAGAAAAGAAAAAAGAATCAGCTAGAGACAGAAATAAAGCATCTAGAGCAAATAACATGTAAATCTGACTAACAGAATAAACGCTTGGAAGAATGTAAATCCAGTTTGATTGAAATAAGAAAAAAATGGATAGCATCCTTCTACGATCTCAAACTAGATGGAGAGCAGAAGGTGAAAAAATATCCCATATTTTTGTAACCTTGACATGAGACATTTTATCGGTAAATCTATAACAAAACATGTTTCAAATGGAATAGAAAAAGTTGAGCAGAACGAAATAACTCAAGAAGTTGAAAAACTTTATAATGATCTATACAGTAAGAAAAGATGAGGTGAATCTGAAATAAAAGACCTGGTAAATGATATTCTAACACTATCAGATGATAAAGCAAATGTAATAGAAGGACAGATTACTCCAGATAAAGCAAGACAAGCACCAAAAGATAATTATGAATAGTAATAAAAGCCCAGGCTCAGATGGATTTACTGCGGATTTTTAAAAAGTATTTTGGGATAAAATACGTTCGTTCGTTATCAGATCACTAAATGAAGGTTTTAAAAAAGGTGAATTATCTGTAACTCAAAAGAGGAAGTGATAGTTTGCATACCTAAAGGTGATAAACCAAGGGAATATATTAAAAACTGGAGACCAATATCATTGCTAAATGTAGTATATAAAATTGGTGCTTCATGTATAGCCAATCGTCTCAAATCGGTACTCCCTTCTCTTATTAACGAAGATCAGATGTATAGGGGATAACATTAGATTAATATATGACACTATTCATTATCTGTGCTACAATAATCTTCAAGTTTACTTCTTTATACTGACTTTGAAAAGGCATTTGTCAATTTTGGTATTTTTTAATCTTTGTTAGATGGAAAATGTGTACATACACGTTATCGGACGAAGAATTAATTATACATGGAACATCTGAGAGCTTTGAAACAAAGATCTTTGATTTTCTTCTTATGTTTTGCAAACTTCTTCTTAAATAATGTCGAATAGAGAAAATACAACTTATTTTTCATGTTTTCTCGCAATAGCTGAAACAGAGATTTATGATAGAGAGACACATAGCATTTTGTGAATATGTCCTATACAACATTTGTATCAAAGTGGTTTATTATTTACCTCTGATGTTTGACACATAAACAATTGTCTCAACTTAATGCTCAGCAGAAGAGCTAATGAGTCAATGAATAAACAGTATATGATAACATAAAAGTAGATCGTGATGGAATGTAGAGGACATGTTCTTTCTAAAAAAATGACAAACATCCCCTGTTCAAGGTTATTTTTTCATGGACATTATTAGAAGAAAAAAAAGCAGCATGCAGTTATCGCTGACATATGAAGCTGTTGGATGTCGATATTGCTCGTCCAATTATTCGTTTTTGTTTTCTTGAGGTGTGTGTGTGTGTGTGTGTGTGTGGTGTGTGTGTGTGTGTGTGTGTTGTGTGTGTGTGTGTGTGTGGTGTGTGTGTGTGGTGTGTGTGTGTTGTGTGTGTGATGTGTGTGTGTGTGTGTGTGTGTGCGCGTTGTGTGGTGTGTGTGTGTGTGATGTTTTTTTTTCTTTTCATTATTGTTTCACATATACATTCGTGTAATTTTCTTCCTAAAATTCGAATTTATCTATATCTCTTCACCTAGTACAGTTAGACATATGGATGTACATGTGCGTGTATGTTTGTGTATGTATACATGTATATGTACATATGTGACCTCCCACCACCAATTCAGTCTTAACTCGCAGTCAGTCGAACAGCACTAGGAGCTGAAAAGGTGACTGAGGGTCTATCTGGGGTGTTTTGACTTTTTCTGAAAATTAATTTCTGTGGACTATAATCTATCCCCCACAGAATAGTCTTTCTTGAAAAAAAATCATTACTCAATTTAAAATGGTATTTATTGTAACAGAAAGAATGCAATTTATTGCCAAAAGTACCTATTTTTGTCTCATATTGCAAACCGTAATCTGTACAGAACCCCCACATGTAATATACTGTCAGAAAGCTCTAACGTGCACCTTTTGGATAATGACAGCTAAATTAGAAACAAACCAGGTCAAAGCCACCAAATAAAGAAATTTAAGGAAAATGTGCAGGAAATTACATAAAAACTTCAGAGGTCGTTTTCTCTAAATGGCCGTAATACAACTTAATGACTTTAAACATTCATAACGTCCACCTTTTTTTGAGTACAAGTTACATTCAAGTACCAAAATAATCAGGAGAATGTACACTTTCCGGTGATATGTATATCTCAAAATACCCAAAATGCTAGTTAAGAGTGATTTCGTGCTGGGAGGTAACATATATATATATATTATATATATATGTAATATATATATATATATATATTATATAATATATATGTTGTGTGTTTAGTGTGTGTACATATATATATATGTATGTATATTGTATATATATATGTGTGTGTGTATGTGTGCATGTATGTGTATGTCTCTTCCTGTCAGTACATAGCCTCTCCATCAGCAAGCCTACGTTGTGCCTCCTCGTGGCGACAGGCGGTAACTGAGCACCTCACGGACTCAGGTTAAATCTCGTGGGACTCGGAGGACGTCTGGTCCCCAGACGTGCGGCATGCAGGCCCACCGGCGTGTGGATATGCCCTGGTGCCCAC
>CM060312.1:70543236-70553236 GCA_030674185.1 Monoplex corrugatus | reverse complement strand
TGTTTCTTCATTTAATTAGGTATATTTGTAATGGCAGATCCAAGAATGGAGTGTTTCTATAGAAAAACAAGATTTGTTGTCTTGCCAGTAATTATCAACATACCTCATACTTAAAAAAGCGAATGTGAAATGACACAAGGCGATCAAAACATTTCCTTTTTTTTTCAATATAGAAATTAATAGAGAAAATCCAGAATTTGTGATTCTCATGTTCACTCATCATCATTATCATGTGCCCTGCTGCATGGTGTTGGCGATTATGGCCCTCCATGTGTATCTATCCCTTGTTGCCGCAAGCACATCTTCCAACCTCTCTGTCCTCAGCCACCCTGGAGGTCCGTCCAATATTTTCTACCTTGGTCTACCTCTTGCTCTCTTTCCCTCCAGGTATCCTATTGTGAACAGGTGCTCTAATTCCCTTTCCTCATAAAATGGCCCATAAATGTTGCCTGTCAATTCCTAATCTTTCTTACGATTGATCTTCTTGTGTCTGCCTCTATCAAGACTTTCCCGTTTGTTTTCTTTGCTGTCCATGCTGTTATGTTCAGTAAGACTCCAAAACAACCTTCATTTGAAACACAGCTAATTACATGTACGCTTTGAGCACAATGACTGACTGTCACGACAGTAAAAATAAAATTTGAATATCATCAAAAGTTTCTGAGAGAGTGCCAAGCTTTCCTGATTTTCTTTTTTTTTTATGTCATGTGGATGATAAAAATACAGGTGACCTACAAAATAACTGGAAGTCAATGAAACGCTAGCATGTTATAAGAAGTTATTATTCAACCATGCAAACCAAACAATATCAAACTTGGCTATCTCTCTGCAGCCTTTGATACCGTTGATCATGGTATTCTCCTTTCTAGACTTCATCATACTTTTGGCATCTCTGACATTGCTCTCTCCTGGTTCACTTCTTATCTATCAAACAGAAAACAAACTGTTCTCATCAATGGCACTTACTCTCAACCTGCATACCTGACCTGTGGTGTTCCACAAGGATTTGTCCTTGGCCCTGTTCTTTTCACTCTTTACACCTCCCCCCTGTCCACCATCATCAACTCCCACTCTATAAAACACCACTTCTATGCTGATCACACCCAACTTCAAGACAGTGACTCACCTGACAATATACAGCGCCTCCTGACTCGCACCACTGAGTGTTACTCGGACATCAAAAATTGGATGACATACAACAAACTTCAGCTAAATGATGACAAGACAGAAGCTATCCTCATTGGCACCTGTCAGAAACTTTCTCAGCTGCCTCCTCTTTCTCTCCCATTATGTAACACATCAGTCCCAATTTCTGTTTCAGCTAAAAACCTTGGTGTCTGCATTGACTCTACCCTCTCCATGAACAACTTTGTTTCTCAAACTGCCAGATCTTGCTACTATCACCTCCATCGTATAAGCCTGATCAGGAAGTATCTCTCTGTCGAAACAACTGCAAAACTCGTTCTCGCCTTCATAATGTCTCGCATTGACTATTGCAATTCACTCCTGTCCGGTCTTCCTGCCTCCACCACTCACATCCTACAGCGCATTCAAAACAATGCTGCACGCCTTATACTCAAAAAGAAAAAAGCTGACCTCATATCTCCTCTCCTGGCACAACTTCACTGGCTCCCTGTATCAAAGCGCATACAGTACAAACTAGACACCATGTGCTACAAAAGCCTCAATAACGCAGCTCCCGATTACCTGTCAAGCCTACTTGAGATCTATGTTCCCTCACGTACCCTCCGCTCTGCCTCCGATCCTCTGACTTTTCGCTTTCCACGCACTAAGCTCAATACCTATGGTCCACGAGCCTTCTCTGTTTCTGGTCCGCTCTCCTGGAACAAACTTCCTCTCTCAGTCCGTCAGCAACCTACTTTTGTCTCCTTCAAGTCCGCTCTCAAAACTCACCTTTTCTCCTCTGCATAAAATCCTGACCTCACTCAATCCCCTCTGCAGCCTGTCTCCACTCGGAGGGGAATCACATTGCAATATATAATTGTATATAATATGCTCTCTATAATTTTCCATTGTTTTTATTCTTTCTCCCCATTTATAGCTCTGTGTGTGTGTGTGTGTGTGTGTGTGTGTGTGTGTGTGTGTGTGTGTGTGTGTGTGTGTGTGCGTGGGTGCGTGTGTGTGCGTGCTTGCGTGCGTGTGTGTGCGTGCGTGCGTGTGTGTGTGTTTCAGCGCTTAGATTTGATTTTATCAAGATTTTGCGCTATATAAATATTGTAATTATTATTATTATTATTAAAATTGACGTCATAATGATACATGTGTACATATATACATACATAAAAACACACATGCATGCATACATACATACATACATACATACATACACACATACATACATACATGCATACATACGTATATACATACATGCATACAAACATACATACATGCATACATACATACATACATGCATACATACATACATACATACATACATACATACATACATACATGCATACATACATACATGCATACATACATACATACATACATACATACATACATACATACATACGTGCATGCATACATACATACATACATGCATACATGCATGGATACATACATACATTTACATTCTTTCTTCATTGTCGAAACAGGTTGTATTGATTTCGGCCATGTATGTAAGAAATACTTGTGATCAATTTACACGTCTGAACTCACGCTACAAATCTAGCTATAGAAATCCCTAATTTTTTCCAACAAAAATTGCTGTAGAGTAAAAAAAAAACCAAACACACTTTTTTTCACGTTTTTATTTACTGGAAACTTTTACAAACGAAATATAACAATATTGTAAGATTTAAAAAAAAATATACTAGCTTTTAAAAGTAGCGGTCCCAACAGACCAGTCTTCAGGAGAATGACCCACATACATACATACATACATACATACATACATACATACATACATAACACATACATGCATACATACATACATACATACATACATACATACATGCATACATATATACATAATGCATGTATACATACATATATACATACATTCATACATACATGCATACATACATATATACATACATACATACATACATACATACATGCATACATACATACATACGTAGATAGATACATTGATGCATGTAGATAGATGGATAGATTGAGAGATAGAGATATAGACAGAGAGATAGACAGAGAGATAGACAGATAGATAGATAGATAGATAGATAGATAGATATATGTGTGGAGAGAGAGAGAGAGGGGAGAGACAGAGACAGAGACAGAGACACAGAGACAGAGAGAATCTTGTAGTTATGACATAGAACTGTGCCAAAGTCATCCAAACTTCAGCATTGGCTAGTTTGGCTCAAGGCATTATTAAATCTGTGAAATCAATTATATTCACTTTAAGCTGTAATGGCGACTACCTGTTAACACAAATGACATAATACCATCACGATCAAATGGTTTATTTATATGGTTTGACAATGTTTCTAGCAACAAGTCAGTTTTTGTTCCTAAAATGATTCTGGCAAAAGAAAACAAAACAAAAAAATCAAAATGATCCAATTTAAAAGCGGCTGAGAAATTTCAATTTTAGATTTTAGCTGACGACTGACTAACGTACACCCAACCATCCCATGGCCAAGTTACTCGAGTTCAGGATTACGGGTTGCTTACTGCAACCACTCGTGAATACGAAGATGGAGACGATCACCACAATGGAAATGAAGATGGAACCACGCTTCATCTCATCCCTCCCCCTGACCTGTCTGACACGAGTAACCCATCCAGGGGCATCAATTTACACTGTCAAGTCTAGTCCATTTAACTGACTTGCTTATCAGGACTATAACTGGTGAAAAAACCAAAGCTTTCCAACATGTAGCCCCCGTCACTTAGCTCAAGGGATCATTGGGACCTCAAGCCCCCCCCCCCCCCCACCAACCCTCAACCCCCTCTCCCCTACCACGACAAGGTGGTGGTCCCGTCTGGGCGGTATTCTCCATTAACAATGGCTGTTTGCACACAATCATAACAACAACAATAGAGACAACAACAACGAACAAAAACTCCCCGCACCGGTACTCTAAATTGACAACAGCTGTTGGCACAAAATCAAAGCAACAACAATACAGACAACAACAATGAACGAACACTCCATCCCAACCAAAAACATAGTCAATAAAAAGTAATATCCATCAACAGAAATAAATAAATAAATAAATAAATAAACAAATAAATAAATAAATACATAAATAAATAATAGATAATAAAAACAATTAATGAATGAATAAACAAGCAAATAAATAAACAAGTAAACAAACAAAATAAGTAATAAGAAAACCTGCAAAAATGTGCTAATCCTATAATCCTGCAAAAAAAACGTATTGTTGCTATTGATCTCCTATTCCGCTTTTTAGGGCTTTTCTGCTGAAGGTACCTGGATGAAAACAACATCTGTCGCACTGCTTTCTATAGGTTGTTGGGTAAGAGGTATATTGATGTGCGTTCCACATGCATGCACACATACATACATACATACATATAGATATATACATAATAATACATGCATACATACATACATACATACATACATACATATATAGATATATACATACATACAGCATACATACATAATACATACATACATACATATATACATACATACATATATCCATCCATCCACGCATCCAGCCAGCCAGCCAGCCATCCAGCCAGCCATATATGTATGCATGCGTACATACATAGATACATACATGCATACACACATATTAGTTATGTCTAACATACATACATGTATATATATATATATATATATATATATATATATATATATGTATACAATATATGTATATATATATATATATATGCATGCATGCATACATACAAATATATATATATATATATGTATGTACAAATATGTAGATATATATATATACATGTATATATATATAATATATATATGTATATATATAATGTATATAATATATATATATATTATATATATATATATAGTGTGTATATACATATACATACACGCATACAGAGAGGCAGACGCACCTACATTCATACATGATTCTTACTGTGCACAAGTGCACAACAGCCGAACACCTTGTTGTAGAGGGGTCAAATTTTCGACTTTAATGTCTTTCTCAAGTAAAATCAGAATGTCCACACTGACAACAAAGCATAGCTATTTAAAACATAGAATTTGTGATTAAAGTTCATATCAATGATAAAAGTGCATACATACATACAAGCATACAGAGTGACTGCCATATTTAATACACTATTCACACACACAAAATGGTTATGCATAATATGTGTATATATGTGCATACAAATCTGTATATATATAATATATATATATATATATATATAATATATATATATATATATATATATATATAATTAATTTGTGTGTATGTATGTAAGTATGTATGTATGTATGTATGTACGTACGTACGCACGCACACACCACACACACACACACACACACACACACACACACACACACACACACACAGAATTATAATTAGAACACGTATTCAATACAACAAAACAAGACGGGCGCAAATGTTCGATTCACTGTTCTTTGCCAAGCACATATTATTACAAGAGACAACAAAGAATAATGCATCCTGCGGGACACCACGCCAGTTGTGTATTGTTCATGTTTTGGTTTGGTTTGGTTTGGTTTAGTTTGTTTTGTTTTGTTTTGTTTTTTGTTTTTGTTTTTGCTTTTGCTTTGTTTTTTTGTTTTTGTTGTTGTTTATTTTGTGTGCTTGTGGTTTCCTATTTGTCTGCCTATTTTTTTGCTTTTGTTTTTGTTGTTGCTGTTTCTTTAGCCAAGTGTTTGCATTCATTCTGTTTTCTTTTCCTCTTTCTCTCCCATTATGTAACACATCAGTCCCAATTTCTGATTCAGCTAAAAACCTTGGTGTCTGCATTGACTCTACCCTCTCCATGAACAACTTTGTTTCTCAAACTGCCAGATCTTGCTACTATCACCTCCATCGTATAAGCCTGATCAGGAAGTATCTCTCTGTCGAAACAACTGCAAAACTCGTTCTCGCCTTCATAATGTCTCGCATTGACTATTGCAATTCACTCCTGTCCGGTCTTCCTGCCTCCACCATTCACATCCTACAGCGCATTCAAAACAATGCTGCACGCCTTGTACTCAAAAAGAAAAAAGCTGACCATATATCTCCTCTCCTGGCTCCCTGTATCAAAGCGCATACAGTACAAACTAGACACCATGTGCTACAAAAGCCTCAATAACGCAGCCCCCGATTACCTGTCAAGCCTACTTGAGATCTATGTTCCCTCACGTACCCTCCGCTCTGCCTCCGATCCTCTGACTTTTCGCTTTCCACGCACTAAGCTCAATACCTATGGTCCACGAGCCTTCTCTGTTTCTGGTCCGCTCTCCTGGAACAAACTTCCTCTCTCAGTCCGTCAGCAACCTACTTTTGTCTCCTTCAAGTCCGCTCTCAAAACTCACCTTTTCTCCTCTGCATAAAATCCTGACCTCACTCAATCCCCTCTGCAGCCTGTCTCCACTCGGAGGGGAATCACATTGTAATATATAATTGTATATAATATGCTCTCTATGATTTTCCATTGCTTTTATTCTTTCTCCCCATTTATAGCCGTGTGCGAGTGTGTGTGTGTGTGCGTGCGTGCGTGTGTGTGCGTGCGTGCGTGTGTGTGTGTCTGTTTCAGCGCTTAGATTTGATTTTATCAAGATTTTGCGCTATATAAATATTGTAATTATTATTATTATTATTTTGCATGTGATTAACAAAATCCAACTGGCCGAAACATGGTCGCCTTATATTAATTACGCATTCTTTTTTCTATTTCTGTGAGAATCAGTCAAGAAGAGACTCCGGTGATAACTCAGCTACTTGCTCGGAACGTTAGAACCAGAATAAGTAATTATGATGATAGAAAAGATAGCTTAAAGGAAAGAGGAGGACGTGGACGGATTTGGCGACTGCTGCGCACATTCATAGCGTATCGCAGTTGCAGATGTTTTGGCCAAACCCATCCAGGCCATCATCACAGGTTTTCGCTGACACTTATTGTACCGTACCCAGAGAAGCAAAAAAAAAAAAAAAAAAAAAAAAAAAACGAACAAAAAAAAAAAAAAAAACGAAAAAAACAAAACAAAAAAACACGAAAAAAATAAGAACGCGTATTTAATATAATACAACCAGACAAGACAGGCGCTAATTTTCGGCCAACTGGCCTTTGTCAAGCGTAAGATCACAAACAACACCAGATACAAAAATTAGGAGAATTTTACTGGGCGGAGCAGCAGGGAAGTTTTATTCTTTTTCTGCTAATTTTTGTATCTGGTGTTTTTTTGTTTGTGATCTTACGCATGACAAAGGCCAGTTGGCCGACAATTAGCGCCTGTCTGTCCTGTTGTATTGAACACGCCTTCTTATTCTTTTTTCGTGTTTTTCTTTTTTCTTTTTCTTTTTTTTTTTGGTTCCTGTTTGCTTGAACACAGGCAGTCACACTGTTCTGGATTTTTGTACTGTGTTTGTGGTCTTGTGGTTCCCATGTACTGCTGTTAAAGCATGATGTCTTGTCATCTGGCACATTCAAATTGCCTGGAAAAAAAATCCTGGAATTGTTAGTATTGCATGCTTTTTGTCTGATGATGTATGTACATCAAGTCAGTATTTATATACGTCCTATATCAAACGAAAAGTGTCATTTTGGCAACAAAGTGAACACTTCTACACATTCAGCACATTATCATCTACAACATTTTGCGATCATGGCCATCCATACCAATCTATCTTTTGCAGCTGTTAGTATATCTAACCTTTTCTATCCCCATCCAATCTGCAAAACTAATATTATTTCCCTGGGTCTACCTGTTGATCCTTTTTATTCTAGATTATTTTGTTGTTACTAGTGCTCAAATTTCACTTGCCTCATAACAGGTTGTTTGTCTTTTCCTAATCTTCTTCATTAATGTTCATTTTGTGTTTGCTTCTCTCTCTCTTTCTCTGTCTGTCTCTCACACTCATCTCTCTCTCTCTCTCTCTCTCTCTCTCTCTCTCTCTCTCTCTCTCTCTCTCTCTCGCTCTCATTCTCTCTTCTCTGTCCATGGCGTTTTTAATGTTCTTCTCAGAAACCACAATTCAGCTGCCTCAGTCTTGTTCTGACATTTCTTGAATTTCTTCTGACATGGCTTCGTATCTGTACAACAGTACTGGTTCTATTTAACACTGATGACCTGTCTGTTCCTGGTGTTATTTGAAAGGCATTTGTTTGGAATAACATTTCTTCAATTTCACTGAATGCTGTTTTAGATAGGCCGATTCTACTGGATATTTCAAATGTGCGTCTGCTGTCTGGTGAGATGTCTGTTCCCAGTCATTTAAATTGATAGCTCTTCTCGTTGTTGTGTCATATGCTGTTATTTTACGCATGGGGATTTCTTGTTTTTTGTTTTTTACTGATTACCATGCCTTCAATTTTCTTACTATTTTAGCCCTAACCATTTATTTCTGCTTTTCATTTTTACAATATTTACAAGATTTTATAGGTCTTATTCATTTTCTGCAATTATACTGGTGTTATCTGTATAGCCAAGACTGTTTATCATTTTTCCTCCAATGTTTATCCCAGGGTATTCTTTTTCCAGGTTTCTCACGATGGTTTAGCTGTAAAGTGAAAACAAATCTGGTGACAAAATATATCCCTGCTTAACCCCTCTTTTGATATTTTGAAAAGCGCTTATGTCATTTTCTATTCTCTTTGCTGCTGTTTGTTATACAGGCAGGAGAGATTAGTCTGATGACAAACTTGCAAACTAAGGCTCTTCAGGTTAGATGAGTTTGAAAGAGGTGGGTTTTCAGGTGCCGTTTGAAGGTTGAGAAACACTTAGTTTTTCTGAGAGACAGTGGTAGAGAGTTCCATACATTTGGGCAAAGACAGAGAAAGATTTTTTACCAAAGGTGTCTAGAGAGAAGCGAGGAACAGTCAACAGTGAGGTGTCAGAAGAGCGGAGCGTTCGAGAAGGTTTGTAACCCTAGGAGGTTGGCAAGATAGGATGGCATGTTCTCGTGATAGATACACTGAAAGCAGAGACAGGCAACTTTATATTGAATCCTAGCCTTTACTGGGAGCCAATGAAGTGTTCTAAGCAGAGATTTTGCACTCTCACGCCTGGGCTTGCGGAGAACAAGACGAGCCGCGTGGGTTCTGTATGCGCTGAAGTTTAAATAGTTGATTGTCATGGAGACCTGCGAATAGAGAATTACAATAGTCCAGTCTAGATAGTATGAAAGAGACAGCAAGCTTGTTGGTAGCATCAGTGAAAAGGAAGGAGCGAATCTTACCTATTCTGCGTAGCTGATAGTACAGAGTACGGCACAACTGTTTGACATGGGCTTCCATAGACAGTGTTTCATCCAGGTAGAAGCCAAGATTTCTAACAGTTTGTGAGAAAGATACATCACAACTAGAGATAGACATGGGGGCATGAGGAACCTGATTGACCTTTGACTTAGTACCAGTAACAATAAGCTCAGTTTTATCATCATTCATCTTCAGCTTGTTTTCACTCATCCACTTGGAGACATCCTCATACAATCTCTCAGACTGCACGCAAAAGCGTCAAAATCTGATGGGGCAGAGGAGCTATGCAGCTGTGGATAGATAGATAGATGGATAGATAGGCAGACAGACAGACAGACAGACAGACAGACAAATAGATAGATAGACTGGCATACACGTATACACATACAAGCAAAATATAGACACGCAACCACGTAGCCTATAGATATATTCACACCCATCTCTTTCTAGAAAAAAAACATGGAAAAGACGACTGTTTGGGTTGATTGCCGGAATAGTATTAGTCGTCACGTTTAGATGTGTTTTCATTTTTGTCGTTTGTTTCTTTGTTAGTTTTTGTTTGTCTGTATGTTTGTTTTGGTTATTTACTTGCTTGCTTTACGTTTTGCTTTGTTTTCGTTTTGGCTGG
>CM060312.1:70533236-70540736 GCA_030674185.1 Monoplex corrugatus | reverse complement strand
GTATGCTCTTGTCACTTCCCTTGTCTTGCCAGCTCTCATTTTACATACGTCTATTCAACTAAATTTCATTTGAATTAAGTTTCTTTGTATTTTTCTTTTTGAGGGTCCATCCTTCAGCTCCGTATGTCATGATGATTTACATCAGACATTTCATTATTTTCATTTTTAGTTTTGTATCTGTCGTTTTGTCTTTCCAGATGTTTGTGAGGTCTAATATCCATTTCACACCAGGAGAGCATACAGTAACATATTCTGGTGCAAACACGTGAAAGAGGAGTAGGCATTATAATAGACAAGGACAAATCAAAAGTAGTTAGGGGATACTGGGCTGTGTCCGACAGAGTTTTTTGCTGGTTAAATTGGGTGGCAGGCCATTTGATATCAACATAATTCAGGTGTATGCACCACACTGAAAAATATGAAGCCAAGAAAATCCCTAGGATCCCACAACAGTACTACAGGGATGATTGAAGCCCTGGAGGAATTTGGTATTGAAAAAATAACGGTCCTCCTAAATGGGATTTATGACACTGGAAAAATCCCCAAAGATATGTCAAAATCAATTTTTATTGCACTTCCAAAGAAAACAGGGACTACAGAATGCAAACTCAATCGCACAATCAGTTTGATGAGTCATGTAACAAAAATCCTATTAAGAATAATCATGATGAGGACAAGGAATAGAATCAAAAGAAAACTAGCAGAAGAACAGTGTGGATTTGTTGAAGGGAAAGGAACTATTTATGCCATATATTCCTAAGAACTACCATAGGGAAGTCAACTGAGATGAATAACGATTTATATTTAGCTCTGTTGATTATACCAAGGCTTTCGATCGGGTAAGACATGAAGAATTGATCAACCAACTAGAAACACTCAATATTGATGGAAAAGATCTACGAATAATCAGAAATATGTATTCGGAACAAACAGCTGCAATGGGAATAGAAAACGATATAAATTCTTTCCAAACTATCAAATGAGAAATCAGACAAGGTTGTGTTTTGTCACCAGATCTGTTTTCACTTTACAGCAAAAATATCATGAAAAACCTAGAAGAATACCCTGGATTGAAGGTTGGAGGAAAAATGATAAACAATATTCGATACGCAGATGACACCATGCAAATTGCAGAAAATGAAAGGGACCTACAAAACCTTGTGAATATACAAGAAATAGAAAGCAAAGGTAAAGGGTTGGAACTAAACAACAAGAAGACTGAAGTCATAGTGATCAGTAAAACACACGCAATCCCTTCATGCAAAATAACAGCACACGGCACAGCCTTAAGACGGGTTGATAAGTTTAAATATTTTGGAACGACCATTTTACCAGACGGCAGATGCACATCAGAAATAGCCAGCAGAATTGGCCAAGCCAAAACAGCATTCAAGAAGTTGAAAAGCATTCTTACCAACAACTGCCTATCAATTAACACCAGGAAGAGAGTTCTTGTATGTTATATAGAACTGATAATGTTATACAGTTGTGAGGCGTGGACAGTCAACACGCATAGCTAGAACAAGATTGGGGCAGCCGAGATGTGGTTTCTAAGAAGAATGTTGAGAGTTTCATGGACAGCAAAGAAAACAAACGAGACAGTCTTGACGGAGGCAGACACAAGAAGATCATTGATAAAGAAGATAAGGGAAAGACAAGCAACGTTGCAGGACATTTTATGATGAAAGGGGAATTAGAGTACCTTGTCACAACAGGAAAACTGGTGGGAAAGTGAACACCAGGTAGACATAGGGAGAAAATAATGGGCTGAAGACAGAGGAGGTGGTATATGTACTTGTAGCGACAAGGGATAGATTAGTATGGAGGGCCATGATTGCCAACGCAATACGGCAGGGTAGATAAATGATGATGATGATGATGATGATGATGATGATGATGATAATGATGATGATGCTGATGATGATGATGAACAGTGTCATTTGTATTATCGTAACTGAATAGTTGTGTGCCGTGCTCTCTCCATCGCGTCATTATTCCCCTAGGTCTGTTAGTGCTTCCCGTGATGAGGATTTAATTGTCAGCTGTTTTGGTATGAAACCTTTGATTGTGACTGATTTTATCTTACTGAAGAAGGCCTTTGACTTGTTCATATTGTCAATTTTTTCTAATTCTTGAACATTCTTCTTCTAACCATTTTTCTTGTTTGATGTGCTACCTGACTTTGTTACATACGCTTTTATGTCTTTAGTTGTCTCCATGTTTCCTTGCCTTTCTCTTTTCTTCAGCAAACATTATCATTGTAGTACTGATCCATGGTTTTGTCTGTATTTGGGTTTGCTTTCTGGCGACTGTTTCAGCCATTTCTTTCCATATAGCTTTAATTTCTTGCCAAAGTTCATGTGGTTGTTTTTCTTCTCGCGTGTGTATTAGAGATTCATACGTGATTTTCTGTTGTTATTAAAACCTTTGATTTTATGGATTTATCTTCTAGCTTCCCACTGTCGTATCGGATCAATGGGATGGAACTTTGTTTTTCTTGAAACCTTTGATTTTCATTTTGACTGTCAGCAGGATGTAATCCATTTTGCGGTCTAAAAAACTTGAAGACAACTCGTTGTTTACCGGTACACAGTCAATTTGGATTTTGTATCGCTCATGTGGAGTTATCCATGTGAACCTTCTTCGTGGGTGGTGTTTAAGATTTTAAACTGGATGGCCTGGCAAAATGTTAATAGTTTCTCTTCCGCTCTTGTTCCTTTCAACAAGTCCAAAAGGGGCCAGGCCAGGTTCTCTAGAGATACCGTTTCCTACTTTTGCGTTGGAATCACCCATGACTATGCATGCTTTTCTGGATTTCACAGATTCTTTGACAGACTGGAGTTGCTTGTAGAACTCCTCAATCACTTCCTCTGGATGCTGTGATGTTGGTGCACACACTTGAATAATAGTTTGTCTTTACAGGCTTTGTGTATAAATGCACTGCCAGGGTTCCTTCTGATACAGTATTGTAACTTTGTAAGCTGAATCTTTCGAGCCAGTTGAATATCATAGTGTGATCGTTGTACATCAGAAATAGCCAGCAGAATTGGCCAAAACAGCATTCAAGAAGATGACAAGCATTCTTACCAACAAATGCTTATCAATTAACATCACGAAGAGAGTTCTTGAATGTTATATAGAACCGATAATGTTATAATAATAATAATAATAATGTTTATTTGTATAGCGCATATTCCATATAAAAACATGCTCACCAGCGCTTTACATTTCGCAAGAAAGGCAAAAGGTGATAAAAAATGTTCACAATCACATACACAATAAGATAACAACAAACATTAAAGCTATACAAGTAAGAAGACACAAAAGAAACCACAGAATATTAAATTTTAAACACTGACTTATGTAATGAAGAAAGATTAACAGATTTTTCATATGAATAAAGACGCATACTGTGTCTATATATTGCTGCGTGTGTGTACTTGCGTACGTGTGTGTGTGTGTGTGGTGGTGGTCTTTGATTTAATGTCTATTCACTAAAGTGATTTTAGACAACAACAAAAAAACAAAAACAAAAAAAAACAAAAACAAAAAAAAGGGGGGGGGGGGTGGAGGGGGAGTGATAGAGGAGGAGTGAAGAAGATATTTGAAAGTTGTCAATTTTGAATTTGAGAAAAGATGATCCAGAAAACAACTGTTTTGAAGAGGGGAAGGTAAAACTAACAAATAATGTTACCATAATTATCGATTTAAACAAACAAACTGACAAACAAAATTAGTAAATATCCGGAAGAAATGAATAAAAAGTAAAACTAATAATTGACTAACCACAACAATGAACAAGTCAAATAACATTTTAAAGGTAATTCGCTATAGGACTTTTTGACAGGCTAACAAAAAATTCATACAGTAATGATGATGAGGCAAATATGTCAGAAACTGTACTCACAGATAGTGTTGGAATATGTCGTTTTACCCTAACGCAAGAAAGAATATGACTATGTGTTATCTTCTTTCCACACAGACACACTATGTTATTGGTATATTTTGTTTTGAATGCATCAAGTTTCCATCTGTACATAAGGGACTGTATAGTTCTGCTGGCATGAAGCTGCTTAAGTATTTTGCTAACTTCAAAGTTCATGTGACATTTATCACACTTTTTCTGTTTTAATTGGAACTGCTTCCAGACGTAGTTGTCCACTAAAGTGTAATTCTCGTGCAACGAGAGAGAAAGCTGGATATTGTTTGAATCTGGTGAGTTATTAGCTCCCCGTTTGGCAGCCCTGTCAACTTTATTATTATAACTAAAAGAACTATGAGAAGGTATCCAGCAGAAAGTAATATCAGTGCCTCTTAAAGATAAATTATGAATCAAGTGACTTATTTCCAGAATCATTTCTGATCTTGTTTGTAATTTTGATAATTCAAGAGCCTGAAGTACTGATTTTGAATCAACGCAAAGAAGTATCTGAAAAATTGTCCTAGGAAGACTTATCAGAAAGTTTAAAGCCATTAATATTGCAAAGAGTTCAGCTGTAAAGATAGATTTATCAAGTCCTATGTAGAAAGATTTTTCAATTTTGAGAGCAGGTATTAAAAACGCTGAGCCTGCTTTTCTTTCAATTACTGACCCATCAGTGTAAATTTTCAAATGATCAGAATATACGTCGTTTATATGACATTTAACCTGACTTGCCAGTAAGTTTATATTGTCTCCTTTTTTTAAATTAGTGTGGTGTACGTCAAATCGTGCTCTTTGGAGTTCCCAACTGGGTACTGGCGAAAAGGAAGGTCGTATAGATACAGGATCTACGTCTAGATCAATTCCTGAGCCTTTCATGACGTCAGATGTGTATGTTGCAAGTGTGACCTGTGAAGATATTGATTTAGCTCGTTTTGGAAAGTCGGTATCTGATCTCAGTTTACATTTCGCAAGAAAGGCAAAAGGTGATAAAAAATGTTCACAATCACATACACAATAAGATAACAACAAACATTAAAGCTATACAAGTAAGAAGACACAAAAGAAACCACAGAATATTAAATTTTAAACACTGACTTATGTAATGAAGAAAGATTAACAGATTTTTCATATGAATAAAGACGCATACTGTGTCTATATATTGCTGCGTGTGTGTGTGTGTGTGTGCGTGCGTGTGTTTTGCTGTGCGCGTGTGTGTATGTAAGAATGTGTGTGTGTGTGTGTGTGTGTGTGTGTGTGCGTGCGTGTACTTTGCTGTGCGCGTGTGTGTATGTATGAATGTGTGTGTGTGTGTGTGTGTGTGTGTGTGTGTGTGTGTGTGTGTGTGTGTGTGTGTGTGTGTGGTGTTGTGTGTGTGCTATGTTTGCATGCGTATGTGTGTGTTTGTGCATGCAATAGTTGTATATAAAATTATAATCAATATTTTGAATGAAGATAAAAACAGAAAAATTCTAATTCATATACAGGAAAAACATTATAAATTCAGTACTACAGCATTAACACCTTGACAATCAAAATTACCTCACAAATTATAAACTATTCGCATATCATGCATCACAATTTACATATAAACAAAGATTAAAAAAAAAATTCTTAAAGTATTTCAGTCTCTTTCCTCAGCTGTACACATCCAGTGATACACACACATGCTCACACACACACACACACACACACACACACACACACACACACACACACACACACACACACACACACACACACACACACACACACACATACACACATGCACGCACACACACACCTCGCTCTATAGGCCCTTATACAAAATACTGTTATACAGGCAGGAGAGATTAGTCTGATGACAGACTTGCAAAACTAAGGCTCTTCAGGTTAGATGAGTTTGAAAGAGGTGGGTTTTCAGGTGCCGTTTGAAGGTTGAGAAACACTTAGTTTTTCTGAGAGACAGTGGTAGAGAGTTCCATACATTTGGGCCAAAGACAGAAAGAGTTTTTACCAAAGGTGTCTAGAGAGAAGCGAGGAACAGTCAACAGTGAGGTGTCAGAAAAGCGGAGCGTTCGAGAAGGTTTGTAACCCTGCAGGAGGTTGGCAAGATAGGATGGCATGTTCTCGTGATAGATACACTGAAAGCAGAGACAGGCAACTTTATATTGAATCCTAGCCTTTACCGGGAGCCAATGAAGTGTTCTAAGCAGAGATTTTGCACTCTCACGCCTGGGCTTGCGGAGAAAAAGGCGAGCCGCGTGGTTCTGTATGCGCTGAAGTTTAAATAGTTGATTGTCATGGAGACCTGCGAATAGAGAGTTACAATAGTCCAGTCTAGATAGTATGAAAGAGACAGCAAGCTTGTTGGCAGCATCAGTGGAAAGAAAGGAGCGAATCTGACCTATTCTGCGTAGCTGATAGTACAGCATCCAAATGTACAGCACCCAATACAGGTGAGTTGGGCTTACTGTTCAGGCGGTGAAGCCTGTCAAATGGGACGTCTGAAGCCAGCTCCAGCTTGTCGGTGGACAGCTCCCTCATTGTTGCTTCCAGGTCATCTGCCGTTTCTTTTGCAGGCTTATGCAGTCCGTGAATAATTAGATTGTTCCGTTTGGAGCGACATTCAAGGTCATCCTTGGGGTCCTCAAAGTGCAACTTGGCGAATTCTTCCCATACACATTTGAAATCGTCTTTGAGGTCATCAAATTTAGAATTCAAAGTGGTGAGCATTGACATCAGGTCAATCAGAGAGGGGTCCTTGTTGTCAGAGTTAGTTCGAGGGGAAGCTGAAGATTGCGAACCAAGCGTAGACTGACGTATATTGCGTTTGTCTGTTCCTGGATTCGGTTTTACATCTCCGCAGTGAGTCAATAGCAAATTGCCCCAGAACAAAATTGATAGGAGCAAACGACAGGTAGCACGGTCATTCAATATTTTCATTTGCAGGCCCGGTTTCCGTAAATTTGAAAAAGAACGTTTAAACATAAAGCTCAGGTATACAGGAAGAAAGACGCCACAAGCTACACTAAAGTCCACCGCTGCTGCTGGTATGGTGTCTTACACACCACGAGTATGGGGCTGTAAGTCACTCTATAGTAATTTGTCAATAGAGCTCGTGAAGTGCTGCTGCATGTAAAAATCCACAGGTCACGCCCCCCGACAGAGCCAGAGAGAGAGACAGAGAGACATAATTATATAGACAGATACATACATGCATACATATATACGTACATAAATACATACATACATCATCATCATCATCAAGTGTCTTGCCACATGGCGTTGGCAACATGGCCCTCCATGTTTCTATCCCTTGATTCCGCAAACACATCTTCCACCCTCTCCGTCTTCAGCCACTCTGCAAGTCCGTCCAATATATTTCCCTCGGTCTACCTGGTGCTCTCTTTCCCTCCAGCTTTGCTGTTGTGACCAGGTGCTCCAATTCCCCTTTCCTCATAAAATAGCCTATAAATGTTACCTCTCCTTTCTTAATCTTCGTTATGAATGATCTTCTTGTGTCTGCCTCCGTCAAGACTGTCTCGTTTGTTTTCTTTGTTGTCCATGGAACTCTCAACATTCTTCTTAGAAACCAC
>CM060312.1:70513236-70518236 GCA_030674185.1 Monoplex corrugatus | reverse complement strand
GTTTTTTGGACAAAACGGGACACACAAATTAACATATAGCTGCAAAGAGTCCTATGTCAACAAACCTGTACCCCTGTAGATCACCATCAACTTCTATCACCTCATCCTCTTCTTCTGAATCTCTATCATTATTATTGGAATCATCACAACTAGAATCACTAGGACTATCACTACAATCTTTCACAATGCCATACACGTTCTGAATTTTCACCTGAGATCGAGTGGGCGTGGCACTTTGATGTTGTGAACATGAAGAAACAGCGTTGTTTTGAACTTTAGATTGACCGTTTCTTCTTTACTGCTTTCGAAATCACGTTCTAGATCAATCTTTGGCTGTTTTGTGTACTTATTTCTACAGAATCTCCTCTTATTAAACCGTTTACCTCTCATTTTCTTGTCACAAGACATGATGAAGAAGGAAAACAGTCTAGTTTGTTGATTTACAAAATAAATCACTTAAAAATGTCAAATAATCAAGCACATGTGAAGGCAGCCATTTGCAATGAACTGGAGTTACCATTCCTGGTCACAGGCGCCGGCAGAAGTTATTTTTCTGCAGCAGACGACTCTTTTCTTGGTGTACTAAAATGCTGATTATTTTTACCAAAAGTCGCCATTTTTACTCACACAGAGGCATACACCCATGTACTTTGAAGGACCATAGCTCAAAGACTAAGCCACAGATCGATATTATTCAAATGGTACATGCAACTAGAGACATTGTGCTATCAGAAAACATCAATGTGATTGAGAAACAATAACAATCGAGTTTTCGTCAAACGCTAGGTAGTAGACTCACCTTAAGAAGAAATGTTGCAACGTTAAAATGAAGTGCCACTGATTTACGAAGAAATGTCGTTACTTTTAAAATGAAGTATTACTGATTTACGAAGAATTGTTGTTACTTTGAAACGATATGCTACGAATTTGTGAAGAAAGGTTTTACTTTAAAGCGAAGCATCACTAACTTATATGAAATTATTAGAAGATTAAACAAACATGACGAGTATTGTAACATGTGATTTTTGTACCTGGGTATTATGACAATATGAGATATTGTACCGGCTCTTGGGTATATGATTTGAACTGATCACTCTCAATACTTTTAAGTACGTAATACTTTGAATGCCCATGGGAAGGAAAGGCACAATTGGGGGTGGGTGGGCTGCAATTCTAAAAGAAAACAATGTTTAATGATGTCATGTTTCTGCTCTTGTGTGTTCATTTAAATTTAATTAATTTTACATTACTTAGAAATTATATATAATTTTCGTGGTTCATGCAAAACATTATGTCTGAAAGTATGTGAGTACAACACATTGTGCGATATAATGCAACACGACATCACACGATTACTACACAGTGCAATACAATATGACTGTTGAAAACAACAGTACTAAACAATACAATACAATACAATACAACACAATACAATACAATACAACACAAAACAATACAACAGAATACAATACAATGCATACAACACAACACAATACAATACATATGCAATAGAGTATAGCACAGTTTCTGTTTCAGTTTCAATTTTTTTTCAAGATGTCTCCGCACCCGGAACATATCCATGTGCATTGATGTTGCTAGTGATGCATACACGAGGAGAACAAGACAGCATAGAATAGAATAGAATAAAATAGAATAGAAAAAGAAAAGAAAAGAAAAGAAAATAATAGAATAGAAAAGAATAGAATAGAATACAATACAATATACAATACAATACAACATGTAATTCAATAAGATAAAATATAATACAATACAACACAACACAACAAAACACGACACGAAACAACATAACGCGAGGCAATACAGTACAATGTAGTACAGTACAGTATAGTACAGTGCAGTGCAACGCGACGCAACGCAGCGCAACGCAACGCAACGCAACGCAACACAACACACAACTCAACACAGTTCAACACTACACAACACGATACGACACGACGCGATACGACACGACACTACACGACATAATACTACAGGACGTGACGCAACACAACTCAATACAGCACTGTAAAGTACAGCGCACTACAGTACAGCACAGCACAGCATAGCACAGTACAGAACAGCACAGCACAGCACGCACAGCACAGCATAGTATAGTACAGCACAGTACAGTACAGTACAGTACAGCACAGCACAACACAGTACAGTAGTACAGTACAGCACAGTACAGCACAGCACAGTACAGCACAACACAACACAGTACAGTACAGCACAGTACAGTACAGTACAGCACAAC
The DNA here is from genome assembly GCA_030674185.1 of Monoplex corrugatus. Taxonomy (NCBI): domain Eukaryota; kingdom Metazoa; phylum Mollusca; class Gastropoda; order Littorinimorpha; family Ranellidae; genus Monoplex; species Monoplex corrugatus. The sequence goes on along the minus strand of CM060312.1, from coordinate 70,515,982 downwards.
ACAACACAGTACAGTACAGCACAGTACAGCACAGCACAGTATAGTACAGCACAGTACAGTACATACAGCACAGCACAACACAACACAGTACAGTACAGCACAGTATAGTACAGCACAGTACAGTACAGCACACTATAGTACAGCACAGCACAACACAGTACAGCACAGCACAACACAGTACAGCACAGCACAGTACAGTACAGTACAGCACAGCACAACACAGTACAGCACAGCACAGCACAGCACAGTATAGTACAGCACAGTACAGTACAGCACAGCACAGCACAACACAGTACAGTGCAGCACAGTATAGTACAGCACAGTACAGTACAGTACAGCACAGCACAGCACAGCACAACACGGTACAGTACAGCACAGTATAGTACAGCACAGTACAGTACAGCACAGCACAGCAGCACAACACAGTACAGCACAGCACAGCACAGTATAGTACAGCACAGTACAGTACAGCACAGCACAGCACAACACAGTACACAACAACACAGTATAGTACAACACAGTACAGTACAGCACAGCACAACACAGTACAGCACAGCACAGCACAACACAGTATAGTACAGCACAGTACAGTACAGTACAGCACAGCACAACACAGTACAACACAGCACAGTATAGTACAGCACAGTACAGTACAGTACAGCACAGCACAACAACACAGCACAGCACAGCACAGTATAGTACAGTACAGTACAGCACAGCACAACACAGTACAGCACAGCACAGTATAGTACAGCACAGTACAGTACAGCACAGCACAGCTCAGCACAGCACAACACAGTACAGCACAGCACAGTATAGTACAGCACAGTACAGTACAGCTCAGCACAGCACAACACAGTACAGCACAGCACAGTATAGTACAGCACAGTACAGTACAGCTCAGCACAGCACAACACAGTACAGCACAGCACAGTATAGTACAGCACAGTACAGTACAGCTCAGCACAGCACAACACAGTACAGCACAGCACAGTATAGCACAGTACAGTACAGTACAGCTCAGCACAGCACAACACAGTACAGCACAGCACAGTATAGTTGTGGTGTTCGTCTGTCGTCGTCGACAATGACCGGCTTCATGAAGTTGCTTTGAGTCACTGTGTCCGGAGGTGACTGATCAATCCGATCCGGGCGCAGAAGTAACGTCCACAGGTTGGACATCAATGGTCGGTTACTGTGGTTAAAGGGTTTGCAGCCCTAGCTTTCCGTGCAGCTCGTTTTTCTTGTGCAGATTGGATACGAGACACTTCTGAAGTGGTACATCCGGTTTTGATTCTTCTACGCCAGACTGTACGGTCGAGGGCAAGGTTTTCCCAATTCTCCCAGTCTATGTTGAGGGACTTTAGCGATGCCTTCAAGCTGTCTTTAAACCGTTTTCTCTGGCCTCCAACTGTTCTCTTGCCAGACGTTAGTTCCCCGTAGAGTAGTTGCTTCGGAATTCTGGTGTCAGACATCCGGTACACATGGCTAGCCCAGCGAACTTGACTCTTTTGAAGTAAAATGTAGATGGAGAGGAGATTGGCTCTAATACTTCTGTATCAGGGACTTCTCTTGCCATCGGATATTGAGAATCTTTCTGAGGCTTTTGGTGTGAAAATGATTCAATTTCCTTGCGTGTCTACTGTAAAACAGTCCAGGTCTCACTGCCGTAGAGGAGAGTGGTGAGGACCACCGCTTTGTACATTTTGAGTTTAGTTGTGGCCGAGATACCTCTTCTGTCCCATACAGTAGGACGCAACCTCCCAAATGCAGTGCTGGCCTTAGTTATGCGTTGTTGACTTCGTCGTCGATATGCACACGACGTGATAGGGAACTGCCGAGATATGTGAAGTTGTCGACTGCATGTAGTTTTGTGCCCTTGACCTCGATATTTGGTTCAGTATATGGTACACCTGGAGGAGGCTGATACATGACTTTGGTTTTCTTGGTGCTTATTGTAAGACCGAAGTTGTCGCAAGCAGTTGAAAATTTGTCCATGCATTGTTGCATCTGTTCACACTGTAAGCATTTAACGCACAATCTTCTGCGAAAAGGAGGTCACGAAGAGTGCTGTAACTGCATTTAGTGGTCGCTTTGAGGCGTCTTGTGTTGTACAACTTGCCGTCTGTGCGGTAGCGTATATCTATGCCAGGGTCTTCTGGAGAGAATGCATCTGATAACATTGCCGAGAACATCATAGAGAATAGTGTAGGCGCAAGGACGCATCCTTGTTTCACGCCATTGCTGACTGGAAAATCTCTGGACATTTCTCCGTCATCAAGGACCCGTGCCATCATACCATCGTGGAATTGTCGCACCATATTTACGAAGGCTGGAGGGCAGCCGAACTTCGCCATTATCTTCCACAAGCCCCTCGAGACTCACCGTGTCAAACGCCTTTGTCAAGTCGACAAAGGTTGTGTACACAGTGCTCGGTGTTGTTCCTGCGCCTTTTCTTGCAGTTGACGAGCAGCAAAGTTCATGTCCACCGTACCTCTCCCAGCCCGAAATCCACATTGACTCTCTGGCAACAGACCCTGCTCAAGATGATTAGTGAGGCGGTTCAGCAGCACCCTTGCTAATATCTTGCCTGCAATGGACAGTAGTGATATTCCCCTGTGGTTGTCACATGATTGTTTGTTTCCCTTCCTCTTGTATAGGTGGACTATTGAGGCATCCTTGAAGTCTTGAGGGAGTGATTGACTGTTCCAGAGTGTTACAAACATCTCAGTTAATCTTTGTGTGA
>CM060312.1:70503236-70508236 GCA_030674185.1 Monoplex corrugatus | reverse complement strand
TCTGTTGTTCATCCTCTGCACCCGCTACCCTCCAGTTTGGTGTGCCCCAAGGCTCTGTTTTAGGTCCCATCCTATTTGTGCTGTACACACAACCCCTCTCTGAAATTATGCGACTTCACTCTATGTCCCATCATAGCTTTTCTGATGACAACCAACTCTATACTTCTGGTTCCCTCCCACAACTGCCCTCTATAATCAGACAAACCCAAGGCTGCATTTCTGATGTTCACTCCTGGATGACTGTAAACAAACTTCAACTCAACCCCATTAAAACTGAACTTAGCCTTATCTCTCCCACCACATTGGCTAAGTGTTCTTCCCTTCCTCTGTCTGTCTCTCTGCTTGGATCTGACATTCCACTATCTTCCACTGTCCGCAATCTTGGAGTCACTCTTGATAACACCCTGTCCTTTGAAAAACACGTCCAGAATGTTTGCAGATTATGCTATCTTGAGATACGCAGAATTTCTTCTATTCGCAATATCCTCTCTGTCGAAGCCACCAAAACTCTCCTCTGTGCCTTTGTTCTCTCTCGTCTCGACTACTGCAACTCCCTCCTCTCGGGCTGTCCTTTCTCTCTCATTCAAAAGCTTCAAAAAGTTCAAAACAATGCTGCTAGGCTCATCTTCAGAAAATCTCGTTCCTCTCATGTCACTCCTCTTCTCAAATCTCTTCACTGGTTACCTGTTGAAAAGAGAATTCGCTACAAGATTGCTTTGTTATGTTTTAAGTCTCTCAACGGTCTTGCACCCCCTTACATCTCCGACCTCCTCCATCTGTACACCCCCTCTCGTCAACTTCGTTCCTCGGCTGATACTCGTACCTTCTGCATACCATCCTGTCGCACTAAAACCTATGGTCAACGCTCCTTTTCCTATCAGGCCCCTGTAATCTGGAATCAGCTCCCTGTCTCTGTTCGCCACTCTGCAACTCTCACTTCTTTCAAGTCCTCTCTGAAAACCCATCTCTTCCAGTCCCTCTCATGATACTTATAAAGACTCTACCACCTAACTTCCCCAAATCCCCCCTTGTTGTCTTTTGAGCCTTGACTGTCGGCTGGTGTGTGTGTGCGTGTGTGTGTGTGTGTGTGTGTGTGTGTGTGTGTGTGTGTGTGTGTGTGTGTGTGTGTTTGGATGTGTCTGCGTGATACCTGTAAGCGCTTAGGGCTCTTGTTTTCATCAGATTAGGCGCTATATAAATGCTCTTTATTATTATTATTATTATTTATGACAAAGCCCGGGACATAGCCACACAACGCGCACCAACCAGGTCCAGCCCAGCTTCTGGACCAAGAGAGAATGGAAGCCCCTCTCTCGCCCCTCTCTGGTCTTCATCTCTCTTTCGGCCAGCCCGCCCTGCCACCTGCTCGCATAGCTGTTAGCACCTTTCACTTTACTATAGTCTCGACACTTAGCAGTCAGAAGCTCCCAGCATTGTTTGAACGGCCACGAAAGTGGCCAGGCATAATGCTCCACACACAGCATTATGAAAGCGGTGCCCATGGCCTGTCCCTCGCTGCTTGTTTCACATTTTCCTAACATTGACGAAAGTCAGGTAGGTAAGCTTACCTAGTCAAAGCTAGATAGTCCGCAGCTCGTGAGCGCCTAAAAAGTTCCTTAAGCATGAAACATTCTTCTTCTTTCAGCCATCAAAAGTCCGTTGTTGGACCTAAGCCTTCCCCAGCTGCTTCCAGCGCTTTTCCTCTCCTGTTCTTGTCAAATAAATTCAGGTCATCTCTCCATCTAGTTTTCTGTCTTCCTCTATTGCGAGAGCCGTCTTTTGGAATCCAGAACGTAGTTTATGTTGTTCAACGATTGTCCATTCCCCGGGTCAGATGCCTTGTCCAGTTCCATTTTAGTTTGTTGCTGGTTTCCAGGATGTCTGGCACTTTTGTTCTTTCTCTGTAAACTCGTTCAGGAAAACGAGAAGGTGAGTCGTGCATGCTGTATACATGTGTTGTGTGGCTACTTCCCAAGTATTTTCATCTCCCTCACCTTGCCATTCTGCTTATAAACAAGATAACTTATGCCTGGGTCCTTGTGGATCATGCAACGCATGGACCCCCCCCCCCCTCCTCCTCTGCCAATTTGGCTTGGCGAAAGGGCGACCTCTTGATGCGTGGCGTCGGGAGTCGCGAGGTGATTGTCTGGCCGTGTGGTGAGGCATTGTTGCTGTGGGCTCCACCCGGCATACTGAGGTGTTTCTTGATAACACTCTTTAGGGTTTAGGGTTTTGTGCAGGACCAGGGAGTCTGTCAGATGTCTGCTGGCAGATTGGGATGGAGCACTTATGGAGCTGGCCGAGTGCAACTAATCCCTCTTGAACAAACTCCAATCCCCCCAACCCCCAAAAATGATAGTTTAGAAGACGTTTATGCCGATGTTGTGCCACCGTACCGGCCATTGTGGTGTGTTTATGTTGATATGGAAGCCCATGTCAAACAGTTGTGCCGTACTCTGTACTATCAGCTACGCAGAATAGGTAAGATTCGCTCCTTTCTTTCCACTGATGCTGCCAACAAGCTTGCTGTCTCTTTCATACTGTCTAGACTGGACTATTGTAACTCTCTGTTCGCAGGTCTCCATGACAATCAACTATTTAAACTTCAGCGCATACAGAACCACACGGCTCGCCTTGTTTTCCGCAAGCCCATGCATGAGAATGCAAAATCTCTGCTAAGAACACTTCATTGGCTCCCAGTAAAGGCTAGGATTCAGTATAAAGTTGCCTGTCTCTGCTTTCAGTGTATCTATCACGAGAACATGCCATCCTATCTTGCCAACATCCTGTACGGTTACAAACCTTCTCGAACGCTCCGCTCTTCTGACACCTCACTGTTGACTGTTCCTCGCTTCTCTCTAGACACCTTTGGTAAAAAGTCTTTCTCTGTCTTTGGCCTAAATGTATGGAACTCTCTACCACTGTCTCTCAGAAAAAACTAAGTGTTTCTCAACCTTCAAACGGCACCTGAAAACCCACCTCTTTGAAACTCATCTAACCTGAAGAGCCTTAGTTTGCAAGTCTGTCATCAGACTAATCTCTCCTGCCTGTATAACAGTATTTTGTATAGGGGCCTATAGAGCGAGGTGTGTGTGTGCGTGCATGTGTGTGTAGGTGTGTGTGTGTGTGTGAGTGTGTGTGTGTGTGTGTGTGTGTGTGTGTGTGTGTGTGTGTGTGTGTGTGTGTGTGTGAGCATGTGTGTGTACCACTGTATGTGTACAGCTGAGGAGGGGATAGGGGAGAAATTGAGTGGGAAAGAGACTGAAATACTTTAAGAAACTTTAAATTTTTGTTTGTTTGTATGTAAATTGTGATGTATGATATGCGAATAGTTTATAAGTTGTGAGGTAGGCCTAATTTTGATTGTAAAGGTGTTAATGCTGTAATACTGAAGTTATAATGTTTTTCCTGTATATGAATTAGAATTTTTCTGTTTTTATCTTCATTCAAAATATTAATTATACTTTTATGTACAACTATTGCATGCACAAACACACACACGCATGCAAACATAGCACACTCACTCACACACATACACACACACACACACACACACACACACACACACACACACACACACACACACACACACACATTCTTACATACACACACGCGCACAGCAACGCACACGCACGCACACACACACACACGTACGCAAGCACACACACCCAGCAATATATAAACACAGTATGCCTCTTTATTCATATAAACAATCTGTTAATCTTTCTTCATTACATAAGTCAGTGTTTAAATTGTATTATGTGTCTTCTTACTTGTATAGTTTTAATGTTAGTTGTTATCTTATTGTGTATGTAATTGTGAACATTTTTTATCACCTTTTGCCTTTCTTGCGAAATGTAAAGTGCTGGTGAGCATGTTTTTATATGGAATATGCGCTAAACAAATAAACATTATCATTATTATTATTATTATTATCATATTGTGCCACATTGCCAGCCATTGTGGTGTGTTTATGTTGATATTGTGACACAGTGCCAGTCATTGTGGTGTGGTCATGTTGATATTGTGACACAGTGCCAGCCATTGTGGTGTGGTCATTTTGATGTTGTGACACAGTGCCAGTTATTGTGGTGTGGTCATGTTGATGTTGTGACACAGTGCCAGTCATTGTGGTGTGGTCATGTTGATATTGTGACTGTGTGCCAGCCATTGTGGTGTGGTCATGTTGATGTTGTGACACAGTGACAGTCATTGTGGTGTGGTCATGTTGATGTTGTGACACAGTGACAGTCATTGTGGTGTGTTTGTGTTGATGTTGTGACACAGTGCCAGCCATTGTGGTGTGTTTATGTTGATGTTGTGACAGTGTGCCAGCCATTGTGGTGTGTTTATGTTGATGTTGTGACACAGTGCCAGTCATTGTGGTGTGTTTATGTTGATGTTGTGACACAGTGCCAGTCATTGTGGTGTGTTTATGTTGATGTTGTGACACAGTTCCAGTCATTGTGGTGTGTTTATATTGATGTTGTGACAGTGTGCCAGCCATTGTGGTGTGTTTATGTTGATGTTGTGACAGTGTGCCAGCCATTGTGGTGTGTTTATGTTGATGTTGTGACAGTGTGCCAGCCATTGTGGTGTGTTTATGTTGATGTTGTGACAGTGTGCCAGCCATTGTGGTGTGTTTATGTTGATGTTGTGACAGTGTGCCAGCCATTGTGGTGTGTTTATGTTGATGTTGTGACAGTGTGCCAGCCATTGTGGTGTGTTTATGTTGATGTTGTGACAGTGTGCCAGCCATTGTGGTGTGTTTATGTTGATGTTGTGACAGTGTGCCAGCCATTGTGGTGTGTTTATGTTGATGTTGTGACAGTGTGCCAGTCATTGTGGTGTGTTTATATTGATGTTGTGACACAGTGCCAGTCATTGTGATGTGTTTATGTTGATGTTGTGACAGTGTGCCAGCCATTGTGGTGTGGTCATGTTGATGTTGTGACACAGTTCCAGTCATTGTGGTGTGTTTATATTGATGTTGTGACAGT
>CM060312.1:70490736-70498236 GCA_030674185.1 Monoplex corrugatus | reverse complement strand
GTTTGGAAGTGTTCTAGTGAGGGGAGTTTGATAGCGTTCCAGTGAAGGGAGTTTTGGTAGTGTTCCAGTGAGGGAGGTTTGGTAATGTTCCAGTGAGGGAAGTTTGGTAGTGTTCCAATGCGGGGAGTACGGTAGTGTTCTAGTGAGGGGAGTTTGGTGGTGTTCCAGTTGGTGTTCCAATGAGGGAGTTTGGTAGTGTTCCAGTGAAGGGAGTTTGGTTGTGTTCCAGTGAAGGGAGTTTGGTAGTGTTCCAGTGAAGGGAGTTTGGTAGCGTTCTAACAAGGGAGTCTGATAGCATTCCATTTAGTGTTCCAATGAGGGGAGTTTGGTAGTGTTCGTGTGCAGGGAGCCAAAAATTCACTTAATACATGTATCCAATCATCAGTCCTAAGAGAAAGTATGTAAGACTTTATCGAACACATACTGGTGAATGAACCAGCAAGGCCGAAAATGATAAGAAGAAATGACAGAAAGCAAAGGAGGAGGAAAGAAACAAAGGGAGTGAAAGAAAAGAGGAAACTTCTAACACAGAATTTCCTGAAAATGGGGATAGTATTTGTACTGAAAGAGTCCCCGGCATCTCCACGGGGGGATTTCAGAGGATAGTTTATGGAAACATGAAACACCCAGCATGCACGCCCACCAAAGATGCAGACAACGCAGTAAGATAGAGCCATATGCTCAGCTGGCCTAATGGACTGTGTTCTCTGTACTCCATTAAGAAGTCTGATTATATGTCATAAGCACTGAGTCTAAATTCAGGAGACTGGCGCTGTACAAGAACGATTCATAACAGACACACCAACACCAGCCGCCGTACTGTGGTGGTTAGCGCAACGGACTACCGACTGGAAGGTGATGGGTTCAAATCCCCATCAGTCTCTTGAAAAATCATTGTGGGGATTTTTCGTCTCTAACCAGCTCCTGGGCAAAGTTGAACGTGCTATGGGCTCATTGGGATGACTGGGAGCACACAGTTGAGTCTCAACCATTTCACGGATGCGTCATTGAGGGTGTTGCTCAAATCTTCTGACCAGCAACGCAGGTGTCTGTATCATTTGGGCCTTGATGACGTCAGGATATATTATGATAGTAAGCGTAGAGTACATACCTGTCAAGAAGTCTTAACCCTAGATGGAACTCCATATCATCATGATTATCAGCCTCACCGACATCATCATCATCGCATTGTAAAAGCTCTGGCAGCTTTTGTGGCCATTAAGGTGGCATAAAAAATGGGACAGGGGAAAAAGGTGAGCACAAAGGCAAACTCCCTGGGTGCGATGATCTTAAGAAAATAATAATAAAACAACAGATACACCATGTTACATCACGCATTATATCTTATCACTTATATCATACTAAATCGTATCGTATCACGCTATATCTTACCGTGCTGATCACAATCATTTCTTTATAATGATCATGATATATCGTACCTTACCGTATACTAAAATCATATTGTATCGTATACCACCATATCCTTTCAGGATTAAAGCCAGGACAGAGTTGTGCTGGTGACAATGCAAACTTTTGTCAAGTCGGCAAACCATGTATCGATGGCTACTGCAGTGAGTACTTTATTCGATTCCATTTATATTTCCATGTTTTTGCATTTATGAGTACCACAGCTTATCCTATCACATGATGCTGCTGTCTACCTTTCTGGAACCCATCAGACGTGACTTTATTTTTTTCTAAGAAAAATTAACATGAATATATCTTCTTCTGCTTATTCTTCTTCCTCCCCTTCCTATTTGTCTCCTCCTTCTTTTTCTTCTTCTTCTTTTCTTCTTCTTCTCTTCTTCTTCTTCTTCTTCTTCACTTTCTTGTTCTTGTTCTTCTCGTTTTTGTTTTGTTGTTGTTATTGTTGTTGTTGTTGTTGTTCTTCTTCTTCTTCTTCTTCTTCTTCTTCTACTACTACGACTCTCTTAAGTGTTTAAAGACTCAATGGTGATATGGCACTGAAGAGCTGTTCGCCAGATTCCTCCAGCTATGCTGTTTGTGTGCCAAAGCGTGGATCTCTGCAAATGGTATCTCTGTCCATTTTGCAGTGATGTCACTTCATTGCTTTGGGGCTTTGTTGCTGCTGCTGCTGTTGTTGTTGTTGTTTGTTTGTTTGTTTGTTTGTTTTTGTTTTTTTTTCGCTCTCCCTCTCTGATCAGTTCCCTGGAGGACTGATTTAGCAAGGCCACTGGATCATTTTTATGTGGCTACACCATTCTCTCTCTCTCTCTCTCTCTCTCCTCTCTCTCTCTCTCTCTCTCTCTTTTCTTTTCTTTTTTCAACTAGGAATTGAAGACTGAACAGTGAAACTGATTTCAGAAGATTAGCAATACCATTGATCAACATATCCACTCTTTAAACACACACACCCTCCCCAGTAAGTTCTCAGTTTATGTTTGAACTTCAAAGCTTGTTCAAGAGGGATCCATCACGACTGGAAAATTCCTATGCACTCCATCCAGTCTGTTATCTGGCACACTCCTTGAGCTTACACAAAGCGCTGGCAAAGTCATGAAATAGAAAGAGGAGATGCGGAAGCAGTGGTGGTGCTCAGGATTTTTTTTAACCCTTTGAGCCCCGTGCCCTGTCCACCAACTGCATAAACGTAACCCTTTGACTCCCTCACCCAATCCATTAATGTCTAGCAGAAAGCTGATGGATTGGGTGCTGGTGGACAGAGTGCAGTAGTCAAAGGGTTAAAACACTAAAGGCGACATGACCAGAATAAGTGAAGCGTTAAGAAGGATAGCAAAACAGGTCAGCCTTTATCTTATGGCTAGGACTGAACTCTAACTCTATACATCTAATTAGATGTAGAGTCCATGACTCTGCTACAAACTCTTGCCAGCCCATGAAAAACCAAAGATAAGGTAATCACTTCTATTTTGTTCCTACACTCACATACCAGACGAAGCCTGCTGAGTGCAAAATCATGACGTGTGAGATGCCTTGCTTGGGGAAAGCCATCAAACAACACCCGAGAGACATGATCTGTGAACACGGGGGATAAGAAAAACGATGAGCACGGGAAAGAAAAGCAACCCTACATCAGATTCATCAGGAATATCGATTGGTTCGGGCGCTTCGACGAATGCCAATGTAACATTGTCTCAAACCGAACCGGCCATTGATTGGTTGATATTTTGGTTGCTGCAGAAGACATCTTGCTTATGCATATGTATGGACAATGACCTGAGAGAACGGAGTCGCATGATCGAAAACCTAAAGCTAACATTCACCACGTGCGTGTCATCACGTCTCAAATGTATACATATTCTGTCTGTCTTATCTTATGGTAAGTCTGGAAGCACATTTTTCCCGTGTGATTGCATCTGGTTGTTCCGACAGCTAGATCTATCCCGCATTTTTTCATACTATTTCCTCACCAGTTTTGTCCAGAGTGACGGTAAAGAAATGTCCAACATGTGGGTTCGGTTTGAGATCTAGTTGCATGTCAAAGAACGACCAGATCCATGTGTATGTGACAGAAGGGTGCCTGACTTCAAGGCCAAAGGCTGACCAAGGAATAACTAGCTTGATGACGTCAAAGAAAGTCTGACCTCACAGTATATCCCACTCATGAAAATCTTCCAAATTGTCGCATAACGATGGTCCCTTCTCTTTCATCCTGCAACACCAAAAGCATTTTAAAAGGCAGGATAAAACAAAACAAACAAAAAAGATGATTACTGTCATTGGTCTCGTTCTGGTTTCAAAAAGACAAACCATTTCATTACAAAATATTGCGAAAAAAATCATCGTAAAATATTAACGACGAAACAAACAACAACAAAATTAACAATAACAAGAAAACAACAACAACAAAACCCAAAAGATTCACGGCAAAACATTAACATGAAACGAAAACGGAACCAATTCATCACAAAATTTTAACAACAAACTCAAATGATTCATGGCAAAACATTCACACAAAACAAAAACGAAACTAATTAACCACAAAATATTTTTTTAAAATAATTACAAAATATTAACGAAAAAAATATTAACAAAAAAATCCCGAATGATTCATGGCAAAATATTAACACAAACAAAACAAAAATGATTCATCACAAAATGTTAACCTCCTATTTTATTTACAACAACATAATCGTCGATTAATAGTAATACAAAAGTAGATAGTTCAATTAGAGCAAAGAGCATGAAAAACAAAACCAGATAATGTTTCCTTTGTCTCTAAAGCACGATGTTGGCTATTTCTAAAATTGATCTGAATCAAATTTTGAGTGGGGCCTGGTGCATGTAGAAAACGTTCAAAAGCTCATTGAGATCAATGACAAATCCTGCAAGGAAAATGGAATATGGCTGGAAATATGAAACACTTTAGTATCATCTGTGTATGTATTCGTGCGTGCGTGCGTGCCTGCATGCAATTGTGTGTGTGTGTGTTTGTGTGTGTGTGTGTGTGTGTGTGTGTGTGTGTGTGTGTGTGTGCGTGCGTGTGTGTGTGTGTGTTTTTTGTGTGGTGTGTGTGTGTGTGTGTGTGTGTGTGTGTGTATGTGTGTGTGTTGTTTGCTTTCAGGGAACAAGGTGGGAGAGGAATGTGAGAGATTTTTCAGTTGCGAACCCCCTTCAACCTGTTGGATGAAACCTGGAGGAGGAGGAAAAGTGTGTGGTAAGTAAGCATTTGAGTGAGCGATTGTGTGTATGTGCGTGTATACGTGTGTGTATGTGTGTGTGTATGTGTGTGTGCGTGCGTGCGTGCAAGAGTGTGTGTGTATGTGTGTGTGTGTGTATGTGTGGTCAGTTGGTTTGGATTTGTGTGTGTGTATGCGTACGTGCGTGCGTGCGTACGTACGTGCGCGCGCGCGCGCGTGTGTGTTGTATGTGTGGTGTGTTGTGTGTGTGTGTGTGTTGTATAGTGTTGTGTGTGTGTGTTGTGTTGTACGTGTGTGTGTGTGTTGTAGTGTGCTTGTGTGTGTGTGTGTGTGTGTTGTAGTGTGTTTGTGTGTGTGTGTGTTGTAGTGTGTGTTGTGTGTGTGTGTGTGTGTGTTTTGTGTGTGTGTGTGTGTGTGTGTGTGTGTGTGTGTGTGTGTGTTGTGTGTGTGTGTGTGTGTGTGTGTGTGTGTGTGTGTGTGTGTTGTGTGTGTGTGTTGACGGGATAGGTGAGGAATGGAGGAGAGTTGTAAAACTGGAACAAGGTAAAACGTAGTAATAATGACATCAATGACTCTCACACGCCATCACTGCCAGTAAAAGCCCCAAGAAAAAAAAGTGATGGTGAAAAATTCAGGAAATTGAGGTTATGTATTGTTTGCTTTTGCCATTGTTTCACATGGTTGGCCTGTTCAGTACCCATTATCTTAACGCTCTTCGAGATCTTCTCTCTGGAAATTTTGTACGCTTTCAGATGACGGAATGTATCTGTGCACTAGGTCCGATGGCAAGCTCTTCAATCCTGTACGCTTCAGGGCCATGTCATTCCCCAAATCCCCATCTTGTCAAGAGATGGCGAGATCCTCTCCTCCCCTTCCTTTTCTTTCCCTTGCCCCCTCAACCCTCCGCTTCGGACATTGGCTGTGGCGTTTGAAGACCCAGAGGACCGGGCGAGGGGGGCCTGGGATAATAAGAGAAAAGGGGACAAAGAAGAAAACGAGAGATAGAACCCTGATAATGAAATGGGCCATCATCATGTCTTGCTGGTTTTGCAGCAGCAAGGTGTCCAAGCCAAAGAGAAGAGTGGCACAATGGTTCAGACATTCACCTGCCAATAAATAAACTCGAGTTCCAGGGTTCCCTCCCCTTAGAGGCCTCGACTCTTCTCCTCAGTTTGACCAGAAAATCGCACTGAACGTCTAGTCCTTCAGAAGGGGACAAAAAAGCAGTCACCCGTAGGCTGTTAGACATCTCGGAAGACTTTCTAACATGTGAATCTCCAAATGGCACATTGTGTACGCTGGTTCCACATTAAATTTTGCCCAACTGCAGGTACTTCCATCAATGTGGCAACGTCTTCAAAATTTGTTCACAATTTGGTGAAAACTTTTGGGCCGTTTGGATAGTTGGATCTCTGTTGAAGACTTCATAATTTTCATTATTGTGAAGTTGACCGAGAGTTTTTAGAGATTGTCACTAGGTGTGGTGGACCACTTCAGCATCTCCCTTGTCTATGCAGCTGATCCAAAGTGTCTTACCAGTGACTGTATCATGGGGGTTTTCAAGGGCCTTCAGAAGTTCATGACTCAAATTGTCGTGAGGATGATGGCTCGGTACAAACGTTCTTTTTCTTTGTTTTTTCTTTTCTCTTTTTTTAGTTTATAAGTGAGGCGTATCGCAGAATTCATCCAGAATCGAATCTCAGTCACTTTTGTTTACTATATTTCTGACTGTGTGCAGTTTACAACCATTGTTGACTCAACCTGTCTTGTTTGTCATGTAAAAGTATGTAATATTTGTTTAATCACATCTCAATGTGTGTAATCTGCAACCTTTAGTTGTATAAATCGTTTCGTTTGATCACATTTTTTGTGTGTAGTCTACAGGTGTGAGTGGTTTTATCTAGTCTTGTTTCAACATATTCTGTTGTGTGTTGGCTATATCCTTTTTTGATTACATCTTGTTGCGTGCATTGTATAACCCAGCACAGTGGAAGTAAAGTTACTCTTTGGTCTTTTTACCCAGGTATTACAGCATACAAAAGCTGCGCCAAACCTAGATCTGACTGTGTTGTTACGTCTACTTTCTGTGACCCCAAACTCCTCCTTTGCCGTGAGTACTGCCCCACCCCAACCCCCACCCACCCACACACAGCCTACTTCAGACAGCATGACTCTATGCTTCCCATCAAGTATATGTAGATTTGCTTTTGTGATCTGGTAATTTGAGCAGTATTCTCAATGACGCATCAATATAGTGGATGAGACTCGACTCTGTGGTCCCAGTCTTCCCACTGAGGAAATTGAACGCTCAAATCTGAGCAGGAGCCAGTCAGAACCGAATACCTCTCAACATTTTTTCTTAATTCATACAAATGTGATTGATGCGAGTAGGAATCCACAAACTCCCAATCAATGGTATGTTATGTAACCAAGGGCTTTTAAATTAAAGGTCCGGCATCTGATCCGGCGGTTCGGGTAAGAAGGGCTAGATCTAGTTCACAGAATGTTCATACCCGCGTGCGCTCAATGCTCGTGACATTGCAAAGTGGGGCACTATAAGGGTTCCACACGTATTCACACATGCACATAGTGTAGGCCCCACAATTATAGTATGGTCAAGCTGAAATTGACAGTGATATATCTGCAGTCCTATTGCAGCCCCAGAAAAGTGCCACAGACCTGAACATTTGTTCTTAGGTCCGTAGTGCCAGGTGGGACGCGCACGCCAGACACTAGCTCCACCCATCATAGTTCAAATCGGCCCTGATTTGAAATGTTTTGATCAATTTGCCATAACATTTTCCATTGATGCCACATTACATATAACGAAGTATTGGGAGGTGATAATAGCTACCAGTCTACCAAATGTGAAGTGTTT
>CM060312.1:70408236-70483236 GCA_030674185.1 Monoplex corrugatus | reverse complement strand
TGAGGGGATTTCATCTTTTTTACTGATTACCATGGCTTCAATCTTCTTGCCATTTAGTTCCAACCCTTTACTTTTGCTTTCTATTATATTGACAAGGTTTTGTAGGTCCCTTCCATTTTTTTGCAATTAGCACGGTGTCATCTGTGTATCGAATGTTGTTTATCATTTTTTCTCCAACCTTTAATCCAGTGTATTCTTATAGATTTCTCATGATATTTTCGCTGTAAAGTGAAAATATATTTGGTGACAAAACACAAACTTGCCTGACTCCTCTTTTGACATCTTGTGGAAACATAATGATGACTGACCACGCTGTGTTTTGAAGAATGTATATGGTAATGAACATACAGTTTATATCTTACATATGTCATGCTTTCATTCTTCTGTCACCAATGAAACATAACGATAACTGACCACGCTGCGTTCAGATGAATTGATACGGTAATTGACCATATGGTTTGTATCTTACATACATAACGATAACTAACCTTGCTGTGTTTATCCCATGCTGGCACCGGATAGCAATGTGAGGACCACAGTGCCAAGTGCAATGATGATGGTGTCTGTGAATGCAAGACAAGCTTTCATCCCGACAGTCATAGCTTGGATTGCGGTAAGGTTTGTGCTTGTGTGTGCTTTGTTTGTTTGTTTGTTTATTTGTTCGTTAGTTTGTTTGTTTGTTTGTTTGTTCGTTTGTGTGTGTGTGTGTGGGGTGGGGGGGGAGATCAGATGTGGATATCTATCAGTTTTTATTTGTTATCTTCCATGATTCGTTATCGAAAAGAGTTTGATTTCTTACGGTTTAACATAAGAGCAAACAGCAAACGGCACAACTTTGAGACTGGCTGATAAGTTTAAGTATCTGGAGGTGCGGACAGTCAACAAGCAAAGCCAGAACAAGATTGAGGCAGCCGAGATGTGGTTTGTGAGAAGAATTTTGAGAGTTCCATGGACAGCAAAGAAAACAAACGAGACAATCTTGATGGAGGCAGGCACAAAGAGATCATTGATAAAGAAGATTAGGAAAACACAGGCAACATTTATAGGCCATTTTATGAGGAAAGGGGAATTACCTCACCTGGTCACAACAGGAGGGAAAGAAAGCACCAGGTGGACCCAAAGAAAAAAATATTGGATGGACGTGCAGAGTGGCTGAGGGCAGAGAAGGTGGAAGATATGCTTGCGGCAACAAGGGATAGATGCATATGGAGGGCCATGATCGCCAACACCATTCGGCAGGGCACTTGATGATGATGATGATGATTAACCTAAGGAGAAAACAGAAAGAAAAAATCAGAAACAGTAGTAGCAACAACAGCAACAACATCAGCAATAATTGTAGTATTGAACGTGTAACTATTGGTAGTGGTAGCAGAAGTAGCAGCAAGCAGCAGTTGTAGCAGTAGCAGCAATAGTAGTAGTGGTGTGGTAGTGTAGGTGGAGGTGGAGGTGGTGGTGGTGGTGGTGGTGGTAGTAGTAGTAGTAGCAACAGCAGCAGTAGTAGTAGCAGTAATAGTAGTAGCAGTAGCAGTAATAGTAGTAGTAGTAGTAGCAGTAGTAGTAGTAGTGATAGCAGTAAGCAGCAGCATAATAAGACAATGAATGAATGAATATTACCGACGTAACTCAACAGCCAACTAACCTAAAGACTGACTAAATCCAACCAAGTAACTAACTAAAAAAACTACCTAACGACCACCAATCAATCAATTAACCACCTGACTAACCAACAAACCAACAAGCCAACCAACCAACTAACCAGTTAACTAGTTGAAAGACTACCTGATAGGTGGACTGTTTGATGAATTGACGTAACTTACCTATTAGAGATCAATACACTAGCTGGCTATGCCAGTGGATAAACGATTGGTATGATATAAGCATATGATCGACTGAATGAGAAAATATTATTATAATCAAGAGAATAGGCTGATGTAAATGGATCGTGCCTGACATTCAGTCGATCATGTGCTTATATTTTCTCTTATTCATCATTTTATAGTAGGATCCTTTACATTCTAAACATTAGTCTTAGCTGGTGCATCATAGTTTTCATTTTAGTCATGGACCCTCTTCAGGATAAAGCATTATTAATATGGCATGACCACTTTTCAAATTGCAGAATTCGACTCACTTCCGCTCTGACATCATATCTACTCAAAACACATTATGATGTCATTTTAGTCAGTTTATTTCTTTTTTCACACTGGACGGAGCAGCAGGGAAGTTTCAGTCTTTTTCTCCTAATTTTTGTATCACGTGTTTGTTTGTTTGTGATTTTACGCTTGACAAAGCCAGTTGGCCGAAAATTTGTGCTTTTCTTGTCTGGTTGTATTATACACGCGTTCTTATTCTTTCTGTCGTGATTTTTTGTTTGTTTGTTCATGTTTGCTTGAACACGGATAGTCACACTTGTTTTGGATCCCTTGACAGAGTTTGGCTTTTCCCTGTCCATTATGATGCCTACTCTTCTTTCATGTGTGTTTACACCAGATTATATTATTGTATGCTTGCCTGATGTTATCATGCTTGCCCCTTTCAATCTCACATCCCCTAGTCCTAAAATATTGATGTTAAGCCTTTCCATCTCCAGTGTGCTTGTAGGCGTGTTTATTACGTTTAGTAGCTGTACGCTTTCATCCCATTTGGAGATTTATTCAGTTCCATAAACTTGATAATCTAGCCAGCTCATTGAATTACTACTTCAAAAGTTTTGCAAACAAACCATTTTGCTCAATGAGTTAGGTGACCAGTGCGCTGCAGCTATGCGACCAATCACACATTGACGTAAGAAAAACATGACAGGCCTTAACGAGCACTAAATGATGCAATTGAACAATGTCTCAAGTTCAGCATTTTGATTGTATGTCTAAAATCCAGTCATCAATGAGAAACATAACAGATAGATTATTCTGTCGTTCTGTCAGTTTGACGTCTTTTCATTCTATGGAATGTTACATGGTAATGTTGTCTATGTGTTTCAGTTATAAAAGGTCCTGGATGTTCTATAAATAAGTATGGTTATATCCAGACATTTTTCGGCGAATCGATGCGAGTTGATCTTCCTTGTGGGTAAGTTTTTGGTACTTTTTTTTCATCAGGCTTGCAGAGAAGGAATTAAACAAAAACAAAACAAAAACAAAACAAAAAACAACAACAACTGACAAATAAACAAATCAAGCAAGCAAACGAACAATATCATGTCAATGAGCAAAATAAGTGGCATTTTTGTTAGTTTGTTGGACATGATATGATGCTATCGTTGGTTGGTTGGTTAGTTGGTTGGTTGCTTGGTTGTGGGTTTTGTTTATTTGTTTCTGGGAAAGGCTACCACCATCTTGGCAGTGGGGTAACCATCTCCCGAACCCAGTAGGTCACATGTGGCAGACGACCCGGTGGTCTTCAGACAGAAAGATCAGCTAAACCAGTCGCCATGGTGTAGGGCTCGAATCCCCATCAGTCCCTTTAAAAAACTCATTGCGGGATTTTTCAGCTCTAACCGGCTCCTACCCAGAGTTGGGCGTACTATGGGCTCATTGGGAAGACTGGGGCCACACAGTTGAGTCTCATCCATTTTACGGATGCGTCATTGAGGGTGTTGCTCGAATCTTCTGACCAGCAGCGCAGGTATCTTTATCTCTCGGCCTGGTTGACGCCAATATGTATTATGATAGTAAGCGTAGAGTACATGCAGTCTCAATCCCAGATGGAGCTCCATAGCATCATGATTATCATCCTCATCGACATCATCATCACCGCATTGTAAACACTGTGAAGCTTCTGTGGCCATTAAAGTGACATGGAAAATGGGATGGGGAAAAGAAAGAAAGATCAGCTGCAACAAAAGTCAGGCTTGCCCAGACAAACAAGCAAACCCAGACCGACTGGTGATGGTTTCTGTCAGATTAGAGCAAAGTGGCTCTTGGCAAGGCCACTCCAAGAAAACAGCCAATATGTCTTGTGACAGAGCTCTCGGGTGGATAAATGCCATCTGAATCCCTTGCCCCCCTGCTCACAGGGTAGGTCTTTGGGTCTTGTGCTAAGGGCGGGGTTAACTCCCTGTAGAAAAAGCTGGGGGAGAGGAGGGGGGGGGGGCGAAGTCAGAGATACCACGTCAGAAGGCGCCCTCTACTAAAACACGACAACCATGCAGTATAACCCAAATGTTTATCGATATAAGACGAGAAGAGCACTCGCCCTAAAAGGTCCCTTCAGGAAGGAGCTGCGCTGGTCCTTAACCTCAGCAAAAGCCACTTTCAGCTATTGGGGGAGGTCTTCCTCCCTCCTTCCCCTCATCCCATCCATATATTTAGTCGCGCCAAAGGACGTGTGAGAAGAGCCAGTGACAAGTCCTGATCACCAAGCTGGAGTCAGTGTTGTTTTTAGTGTCCTTCAATTATTCCACGCACTCGACTACATTTGCGTTGATCTCATTCATGTTTTCATTGAACTATCATTCTTCCTCAGCACTTTAGCATTAAAGTGGGACAGGAGAATGTGGAGGATATAATTGGACCTCATGGCCTTGGTACACAAAATGAAAGGGAAGAGAAACTTGTGGCATGGGCACAGATGAATGAATTCATAGTACAGTAGAAAACACCTGGCTGAGCAGCCTAACAAAAGAAAATGACATGGATGAGTCCAGGAGATAATGCTAAAAATCAGATTGACTACATCCTAATAGATAAAAGATTTAGAAATGATTTACTGACAAAACAAAACACTACCAGGCGCAGACTGCAACAGTGACCACACTCCTGTAATGGGAAGATGTAGCTGAAACTAAAGAAAAAGATCAACAGTAACCTCAAATTAAATCTTGGACTCTTAAAGACAGATGAAGCGACCCGTGAAAAATTCAGTGGTCTGGAAGACATTGGTGACAGTGAGGAACAATGGACAAAGGCGGGAAACTCGATAAACGAAGCTTGTGAAGAAATCTCTGGAGTAGATAGTAAAGCAAAAAAGAACTGGATGACAAATGAAATAATTGGCTGGATGGAAAAACGGAGAAAGGCAAAGGGAAAAGAGGAAGAATACAAAAAGATAAACAAAGACATCAGGAATAGGTGCAATGAAGGTAAGGAAGCTTGGCTGAAGACAAAATGCAAAGAAATTGAAGAACGACACAAAACAGATCCTCATGGTATGTACAGAAGAATTGAAGAAATCGCCCACAGGAAAAGGCATGCACTTCAGCTGATTGCTTAAAATCTAAAGATGGTACACTTCTCATGTAAAAAGACAAACGTTAGATAGATGGGGAGAGTACTTTAAAGACCTTTTTAACGGTGACAGAAACGAAGAACACATTATAACAAAGAATGTTGAAGGACCACCCATAAGTAATGAAAGATGAAGTTAGAGCAGCTTTGAAAAAGATCAAACCAGGAAAAGCAATAATTAATGAAAGATGAAGTTAGAGCAGCATTGAAAATTATGAAAACAAGAAAAGCCCCAGGACCAGACAATCTTACTACAGAGATAATTGAAGCCTGGAGGAATTCGATATCGAAAAACAACAGCCTTCCTAAATGAAATTTATAACACCGCAAAAATAAAAAATATGTCAGAACCAATTTACAATGCACTTCCAAAGAAAACCGGGGTTATAAAAATGCGAATCCATCGTACAACCAGCTTGATGAGTCATGTAACAAAAATCGTATTAAGAATAATTATGACGAGGACACGGAAGACAATTAAAAGAGATATAGCAGAAGAACAGTATGGATTTGTTGAAGGGGAGGGAACTATCAATGCCATATACATCCTAAGAACTACTATAGAGAGGTCAATCCAGTTGAATAAGGATGTATATTTATGCTTTGTTGATTATATCAAGGCTTTCGATCGGGTAAGATAATGTAGAATTGATCAACCAACCATAAAGACTCAATATTAATAAAACAGATCTAAAGATTTATGTTTATGCTTTGTTGATTATACCAAGGTTTTCGATCGGGTGAAACAATGTAGAATTGAACAACCAAACATAAAGACTCAATATTGATGGAAACGATATAAGAATAATCAGAAATATGTATTGGGAACAAACAACAGCGATGATATTAGCAAACAATATAAGCTCTTTCCAAAAAATGAAAAGAGGGGTCATGCAGGGTTGTGTTCTGTCACCGGATTTGTTTTTACTTTACAGCGAAACCATCCTGACAAACCTAGAAGAATGCTCTGGGTAAAGGTTAGATGAAAAATGATAAACAACATTTCATACGCAGATTGGCAGATGTGATGCGTCTAGTTTGTTGGCTTCGGCCTGCACCACTGGCTAGCACTGCTGTGCGAAAAGAAGAGCAAGGCGTAAGTCTCTTCCTGTCAGTATATAGCCTCTCCATCAGCAAGCCCTACGCTGTGCCTCTTCGTGGCGACAGGCAGTAACTGAGCACCTCACGGACTCAGGCTGAATCTCGTAGGACTCGGAGGAGGTCTGGCCCCCAGACGTGAGGCATGCAGGCCCCCGGCGTGTGGACACGCCCTGGTGCCCACGAACCAGATCCCCAAGCTATGGGTAAATAGCTCCACTGCCTTGTGGACACCTCGGGAAAGAGTAAAGCTAAGGGAGTTAACCCTAAAAAAACCGATGGAAGGCAAGGGAAACCACCATCGTAGTTTTTCCTCAGGAAAACCATGGACAGTTAACGACGTCAATAGGTGCTCCTGCGGAGCACCTTCGTCCGGTAGGGACTGTCATGCGGTGCAGGTGACACCAGACCGTCAGCCAGCTACTGCCACCAAAATTAAATTCAACACCAAAATAGCAACATGGAACATCAGAACAATGTTGCAGAAAGGTAAATTAGACAACATCAAAATGGAGATGGAAAGGCTTAACATCAGTATTTTGGGACTGGGGGAAGTGAGATGGAAGGGGGCAGGCATGATAACATCAGGAGAATATACAGTGATATACTCTGGTGGTAATTCACATGAAAGAGGAGTAGGCATCATAATGGGCAAAGACAAATAAAAAGCAGTTAAGGGATACTGGGCACTGTCTGACAGTTTTATTGGTCAAATTCGGAGGCAAACCTTTTGATATCAACATCATACAGGTGTATGCACCAACATCCGCAAGTACTCAGGAAGACATGAACAACTTCTACGAAGTTTTAGAGATGGCCAAGGTCCAATGTAAATCACAAGAAGTTACAGTCATAATAGGAGATTTTAATGCTAAAGTGGGACAGGATAGGGTGGAGGATATAGTTGGAACTCATGGCCTTGGTACACACAATGAAAGAGGGGGAAGCTTGTAGAATGGACACAGATGAATCAGTTCATAGTAGGAAACACCTGGTTTGAGCAGCCTAACAGAAGAAAATGGACTTGGATGAGTCTAGGAGATAATACCAAAAATCAAATTGACTACATCAACAAAAGATTTAGAAATTCTTTCCTGTCAGCAAAAACACTACCAGGCGCAGACTACAACAGTGACCACAATCCTGTAGTGGGAAGGTTTAGGCTGAAATTGAGGAAAAGGAAACAGACCAAAAGCAACATCAAACTAAACCTTGGACTCTTAAAGTCAGATGAAATGATACGTCAAAAATTTAATGTACATGTTCAAAACAAATTCAGTGCTCTGGAAGACGTTGGTGACAGTGAGGAACAATGGACAAAGTTGAGAAGTTCTATAAATGAAGCTTGTGAAGAAATCCCTAAGGCAAATAAAAAAGCAAAAAAGAGTTGGATGACTAATGAAATATTGGGCCTGATGGAGGAAAGGAGGAAGGCAAAGAGAAACGAGGAGATCTACAGGAAGATAAACAAAGAAATCAGGTATAGGTGCAATGAAGCTAAGGAAGCTTGGCTCAACACAAAATGCAAAGAGATAGAAGAACGTCACAAAATGGATCCTCAGGGTATGTATAGACGAATTGAAGAAATTGTCCACAGGAAAAATACATGCACATCAATTGGTTGCTTAAAATCGAAAGATGGCACGCTTATCATGGAAAAAGACAAAATATTAGACACATGGGAGAGTAAAGACCTTTTTGAGGATGACAGAAACGAAGAACACATTATAAAAAAGAACTTTCAAGGACCACCCATAATGAAAGAGTAAGTTAGAGCAGCACTGAAAAAGATGAAACCAGGAAAAGCCCCAGGACCAGACAACTTTACTACAGAGATGATTGAAGCCCTGGAGGAATTTGGCATAGAAAAAATAACAGTCCTCCTAAATGAAATTTATGACACTGGAAAAATCCCCAAAGATATGTCAACATCAATTTTCATTGCACTTTCAAAGAAGACAGGGGCTGTAGAATGCGAACTCCATCGCACAAATCAGTTTGATGAGTCATGTAACAAAAATCCTATTAAGAATAATCATGATGAGGACAAGGAATAGAATCAAAAGAGAAATAGCAGAAGAACAGTGTGGATTTGTGGAGGGGAAAGGAACTATTAATGCCATATACATCCTAAGAACTATCATAGAGAGGTCAATTGAGATGAATAAGGATCTGTATTTATGCTTTGTTGACTATACCAAGGCTTTCGATCGGGTACGACATGATGAATTGATCAACCAACTGGAGAGACTCAATGTCGATGGAAAAGATCTACGAATAATCAGGAATATGTACTGGGAACAAACAGCTGCAACGAGAATAGAAAACAATGGAAGCTCTTTTCAAAACATCAAAAGAGGAGTCAGACAGGGTTGTGTTTTCTCACTAGATCTGTTTGCACTTATAGCGAAAACATCATGAGAAACCTAGAAGAAGACCTTGGATTAAAGGTTGGATGGAAAATGATAAACAACAATCGGTACGCAGATGACACCGTGCTAATTGCAGAAAATGAAAGGTACCTACAAAACCTTGTGAATATACTAGAAACAGAAAGCAAAGGTAAGGGGCTGGAACTAAACAGCAGGAAGACTGAAGTCATGGTGATCAGTAAAAAACATGAAATCCCCTCCTGCAAAATAACAGCAAATGGCACAACCTTGACACAGGTTAAATAGTTCAAATATCTGGGAACGGTCATTTCATCAGACGGCAGATGCACATCGGAAATAGCTGGCAGAATCGGGCAAGCCAAAACAGCATTCAAGAAGATGACAAGCATTCTTACCAACAAATGCCTATCAATTAACATCTGAAAGAGAGCCCTTGAATGTTATATAGAACCAATACTGTTGTACGGATGCGATGCGTGGACAGTCAGCAAGCAAAGCCAGAGTAGGATCGAGGCAGCCAAGATGTGGTTTCTCAGAAGAATGTTGAGAGTTCCATGGACAGCAAAGAAAAGAAACGAGACAGTCTTGATGGAGGCAGACACAAGTAGATCACTCATAAGGAAGATTAGGAAAAGACAAGCAACATTTATAGGTCATTTTATGAGGAAGGGGGATTTGGAGCACCTGGTCACAACGGGAAAGCTGGAGGGAAAGAGAGCACCAGGTAGACCCAGGGAGAGAATGCTGGACGGACTTGCACAGTGGCTGGGGATGAGGAGGGTGGGAGAGATGCTGGGGGCAACGAGAGATAGAGATGGTTGGAAGTCCATGGTCGCCAACGCCATGCGGCAGGGCACCTGATGATGATGATGAATACGCAGATGACACCGTGCTAACTGCAGAAAATGAAAAAAACAACTACAAAACCTTGTGAATATAATAGAAATAGAAAGCAAAAATAGGGGCTGGAGCAAGAAGACTGAAGTCATGGTAATCAGTAGAAAACATGAAATCTCCTCATGCAAAATAACAGCAAACTGCAAAACAATGAGACAGGTCAATAAGTTGAAATATCTGGGAACGGTCATCTTACCATACGTCAAAGGCACATCAGAAATAGCCAGCAGAATCAGCCAAGCCAAAACGACATTCGAGAAGATGAAAAACGTTCTTACCAACAGATGCCTACCAGTTAACGTCAGGAAGAGAGTTCTTGCGTGTTATGTAGAACCGATACTGTTAATCGGTTGTGAGGCGCGGACAGTCAATACACAAAGCCACAACAAGATAGAGACAGCTGAAATGTAGTTTGTAAGAAGAATGTTGTGAGTTCCATGGACATCAAGGAAAACAAACGAGACAATCTTGATGGAGCCATCCACAAGAAGATCATTAATAAAGAAGAATAGAAAAAGACAAGCAACATTTATGAGCCATTTCATGAGGAAAGGGGATTACAACACTGGTCACAACAGAAAAGCTGGAGGGAAAGGGTATACCAGGTAGACCCAGGAAAAAATATCGGATGGGCTTGCAGGGTGGCTGAGGACAGAGAGGGTGGAAGATGTACTTGCAGCGACAAGGGATAGATGCATTATGGAGGGCCATGATCACCAACGTGCAACGCCATGCAGCAGGGCACACGATGATAATGATCCTTCTTCTGCAGCAACATTGCTGTTGTTGGTTCACTTTGTTTTTGATGCTTGTTTTGTTTGTTTGTTTGGTTTTTTGTTTGTTTGTTTGTTTTACTGTTGGTGCTTTTGATGCTACTGTGACTGATTCTGATATCGCCGTTTGTTTGGGAGTTTGTTGTTGTTGCAGCTGTTTAGCTGTGTTTGCTGTTCTTCTTGTTTTCGTTGTTATTGTTGTTTCGTCATTCGTGCTGCAGTTTTACTTCTTATCAATCTGACTGACTGTCTTTTTGATCTTTTATCAGAACTGTTCAGACCGTGAGCGTAGAACATGTGAGCCAGTGTCAAATGTGCATCTATGTTCCATGTATGTATTTCTGCTGGCAGATTCAAGCTGGCCAAGTTTAGGTGTGGCGACATGCTGGTGGAAGTGTCTGCCGACAATACCTTCATCACCAAGATTAAGAACACCTACATCAGTGCTGTCAATGTCACTATCACTGGAAAGACCAAAGCGGGCACCACCGCCACCAACACTTTCACCATCGAGTATCCAAAAGTTGTAAAAGTCAGTTTATGTCTGTGTCTGTCCAATCTGTGTCTATGTTGGTTAGGTTTACAACAGGGTTTATTCATGCACTATATTTCACATTAGCTTTCTCTGCACACTATCAACTCTAATTTTATTCAGTCGAAATCTCAGTGTTAGCAAATCCACAGGAGCAAACAGTGTCAAACCACCTAAAGGCACTCACCAGAGATTTGAATTGTCGTAAAATGCCTTTGGTAACGTTCAGTAGAGCTCGTTCAAGATCCAGCATATGACACTGTGCACTAGCCCCCCCCCCCCCCCCCCCCCCCCACTTCCCCCAAGGTCCTTATTAACGACGATAATTGCTAAATCAGGGAGACAAAGTTAGTGGATGTGCATGTGGATGTATAAAATCATATACATACATATGGGTATGTATGTATGTATATGTATATTATACATACATATACATATATACATATGTAATTATACATATTATATATACACACATATATGATTATACCAATGCTTTCAATCAAGTAAGACATGAAAAATTGATTAACCAACTAGAAAGACGCAAGATTGATGGAAAAAAAATCTACGAATAATCAGAAATATGCATTGGGAACAAACAGCTGCAATGAGAATAGAAAACGAAATAAGCTCCTTCCAAAATATTAAAAGAGGAGTCAGACAAGGTTGTGTTTTATCAACAGATCTGTTTTCATTTCACAGTGAAAACATCATGACAAACCTGAAGGAATACCCTGGATTAAAGGTTGGAGGAAAAGTGATAAACAACATTCAATACGCAGATGATACTATGCTAATTGCAGCAAATGAAAGGGAAACCTTGTAAATATAACAGAAATAGAAAGCAAAAGTATGGGTTGGAGTTAACAACAAGAAGACTGAATCCATAGTAATCAGTAAAAAACATGAAATCCATTCATGCAAAATGACCACAAATGCCACAACCTTGAGACAGGTTGATAAATTTATACATCTGGGAACGAATATAATAGAAATAGAAAGCAAAAATAGACTTGCGGCAACAAGGGACAGATGCATATGGAGGGCCATGATCACCAACGCTATGTGGCAATGCACCTGAGGATGATGATATAGCCTATATATATATTTGTATATATATATATGTATGTATGTATATACATATACATTTATATGTAT
Source organism: Monoplex corrugatus (assembly GCA_030674185.1). Classification (NCBI taxonomy): domain Eukaryota; kingdom Metazoa; phylum Mollusca; class Gastropoda; order Littorinimorpha; family Ranellidae; genus Monoplex; species Monoplex corrugatus. The sequence goes on along the minus strand of CM060312.1, from coordinate 70,471,160 downwards.
ACATGAGATATACATATATATACATTTATACATATATTTGTGTGTGTATGTTTGTGCGTGTGTACGTGGACAGACAGATAGATAGATAGACAGACAGATAGATAATAGATACAGATAGATAGATAATAGATAGATAGATAGATAGATAGATAGATAGTTAGATAGATAAATAATAGAATAGATAGATAGATAGATGATTAGCTAATTAACTAATTAGATAGATCGACAGATCGATAGTCAGACAGACAGACAGACAGACACACAGAAAGACAGACAGAACTGATAGATACATATGACATTCATGTCTGCGTATGCGACAGCATATTAGTATGCATGTTAGGTGTGATCCATGAACCCATAAAAAGAAAAAAATTCTTTGGGTTACATTCTCTTTTATGATTCTGCTCACCTCCACTCTTGCTTAAGTCCTTCTACATCTGTTTACAGTATCTGGCGAAAAAGAAAACCAAAGGCAGCGCGTGGCGAGTCACACCAGGCCAAGACCCCCCAGTTAAAGACGACCACGTTCGCCTGTTCACCAGAGCCAGTACTAGAGACAGTATTCTACTGAGAAAGTTGCTAAAAATCACTTACATTCCTGTGGATGTGACGAAAACGTCCTCGTTCAGATTTTTTGGTGAGGTGCTGATCCAGTGTGGCATGAAGACGTTCAAGTCCCTGGAAAAGTTCCCCGCATCTTTGTGTGGTCAGTATGCTGGGCTTTTACTGTTGTGGACTACAAGACTTAAAGTACAAGATGATTCAATTGTCAGAGTACAGCTGTATGCAAAAAAAAGTTGTAGCATTTTGTCCTTGCTCGTAAAGTAGCTTCTTTTAAATGTTCTGAAGTTGTTCCAGATTTTCTTTTTTTAGGATCAGCGCACTCATGGAGGTTACCTTTGTGCTCACACTTTTTTATGTTTTCGTCCCATTTTCTACACCATCTTAATCTATCTCTCTATCTATGTACCTATGTATCTATCAATCTATCTACTTGTCTATCTGTCTGTCTGTTTACCTATCGATATATCTATGTATATATCTATGTATATATCTATCTGTTCTATCTCTATCTATCTATCTATCTGTCTGTCTGTCTATCTATTTATCTATCTATCTATCTATCTATCTATCTATCTATCTATCTATCAATCTATCTATCTGTATATCTATCTATTTGTCTGTCTGTCTTTCTATTTGTCTATCTACCTGCCTATGATGTATGATGTATGCAGTATGTATGTTATGTAGTATGTATGTATGTATGTATGTATGTATGTATGTATGTATATGTATTATAGTATGTATGTATGATGTAGTATGTGTATGTATTTCTACCTATCTGCATATATATATATATATATATATATATATATATATATATATATATATATATATATTAGATAAACCAAAGAAACAAGACAAAAAACTAGAGTTTTGAGCCCAGTACTTCGGCCAGTGGCCTTCCTCAGGGGACTGTTTATTCAGGAATGAACACACACATCAAACATTTTGCATGAAAACTGTTCACAGAGTAATCCAATATTTTTTCTTTTCAACAACACGAGAGCCTGCCATTCCTCCCTCCCCCACCCCAATCCCAACGCCGAACACCAAATCTCATTCCTCCACCCAGGGTGCTCCACCCACATGAACACAACCGCACGCACTCGCACGCACACATATACAACATTAAACAAATACAAACTCTCATTTATATGCACACCCGCACACACGCACGTACGTACAAAAATGGTACACGCACACATACGTACACACACACACGCACACACACACACACACAAACTACACTACATGTACTTTAAATTCGAACAGCTACGAAGTAAACAAACTTACACATTATTATTCTAAGTGGTAACATAGATGAGCCGTTATAAATGACACTAAATATTGTAGCAAAGAGAACAACAGTAATGTTAATCACCTTTATCATCACCATATTGACAACAACGACAAATAAAGCACTAAGATGAAGACGACGACGACAACAACAGCTACAACCACAACAAAAGTAAGAACAACAATAATAGTAAGAACGACAGCAGTCATCATCGCCATCATCCTCACCATCACCGCTGCCATCACCATCACCATCACCAACATCTCCATCACTATCATCGTAATCGTCACCATCATCACCGCCATCCCCATCATCGCCATTGTGTCCCACCACATGGCACTGGAGACAAGACCCTAAGCGAATCCATCCCCTGTCCCCCGTCACCACAAGCACATCGCCCACCCCCTATATCCCCAGTCACCCCACAAGCCCGTCCAATAACAACGATGGTAATACAAAGAATGATACTATTAATGATATGAATGATAGTCATAACTACAACAATGACGACGATGATAACATCTATGATAACATCAACACCACACCACCACCACCACCAACAATAATAACACAATAATAATAATAATACATAGTAAAAAATAAATGATCATATCAACAACAACGGTAGAATGACATTCCCAACGTGTCAAAACCCAAAATAAGGATCAAACATAAACGCACACCCACCAGTCACCAAGGTAGCAAGCCAATGTCGTGCAAACAGCACACGCAAATTGCGGTGGGGGGTGGGGGGGGGGGGTGCAGGAGGAAAAAGGGCGAGGAGGGGCCACGCAGAGGGTGAAACCACCGTCGGACAAAAAGGCACGCCCCTAACCGGACCATTAGGAAGATGGAGTATGTGACTGCCAAAAAGACAAGGGAATATTGTGCAGGTGATACAATGAAACACCAAGAAGGAGAGGGGATTGTTAGTGCAACATTCTTGCAGAGGAACCACAGATAACCAGCACCAGAAGTAGAACAGAGAGTGGGAATAGGTGTACACCTGGAGGTGATCACGAACGTGCCAGACACCAACGACCCACCTATGATACAATGCCTCAGCCACCACTGGAACTCCTCGAAAACAGACAGTCAGGGGAGAAAACGAGGCAAAGGGCGACTTGACCATGTCTAACATCAAGCAGAACAAGATGGGTCGTAGAACTCTGAACACATCACGGGAATGGAACGGTAGAAGGCGGCTGATCATGAGTGTGGAGTAAAAAAAAAAAAAAAAAAAAGGTGGGGGGGTATTAAAAATATTGTCATTGTACTGTTTCGAGCCCAGGTAACTGCGCAGAGCCATATCAGGGCTGTAATTATATTCGAACACCCACGTACAAACAAAAAAAAAGTTTGGGGTGTGGGGGTGTGGGTGTTTGTGGTTTGCCGCGGAAGTTGAAAAAATTGTCATTGTACTGCTTAGAGCCCAGGTAGCTGCGCAGAGCCATGTCAGGGCTGTAGTTGTATTCGAACGCCCACATATGACACGGAAGTTAACAAATTGTCATTCTACTGTTTAGAGCCAGGTAGCTGCGCAGAGCCATGTCAGGGCTGTAGTTGTATTTGTATTCGAACGCCCACATATCTCATAAGTGGAAAAAATGGAAAAAGAAATCAAGTACATCTATTAATGCTTTCGTGCATACCATTTGAGGGCATATAGGAAAAGGCCCAGATACTTAAAATGGTCACTGTACATCACACCCCCCAGAGGCAAAATGCACTCGACACATGTATCTGAAGGAGTAATGACAGAAGGAAGAGGGTATGATTTGGTAGTATCCAAACGATCATGATGGTGGAGAACAGGCGTCTTGTAGTTGAAGGTAAAATGACCTGGGTAGAACAGTATTAAGTTTTAGCTTTCAATATTATTTCTGAGTACGGCTGACAGTCTGTTCTAATGTATTGAGGCCATGTGGTTTGTTCATCCAGAAAGATTCCCTATGCAGTCTTCTGGAGTAGTCTTGTATGTGTATCTTTTCAATTGCGACGCATTTTAGATTGTCAAGTGTTTTTTTTTTTTTATTGAAATGTGTTGTGTGTGTATATATGTACACACACACACACACACACACACAACACACACACACACACACACACACACAACATATATATATATATATATATATATATATATATATATATATATCTACATATATATATATATATGTGTGTGTGTGTGTGTGTGGACTTACCAACGGCTCATTCAATCGACAGCTAATTCGATTCCACCAGGAATGTCTGTAGCAGATTTGCAACACCAATACCAAGATAGTGTGTCCAAACTTGAAGTTCTGAAGAAATGATGTAATAATAATAATAATAATAATAATTACAATATTTATATGCGCAAAATCTTGATAAAATCAAATCTAAGCGCTGAAACAGACACACACGCACGCACGCACACACACGCACACACGCACACACACACACACGCACACGGCTATAAATGGGGAGAAAGAATAAAAGCAATGGAAAATTATAGAGAGCATGTTATATACAATTATATATTACAATGTGATTCCCCTCCGAGCGGAGACAGGCTGCAGAGGGGATTGAGTGAGGTCAGGATTTTAGCAGAGGAGAAAAGGCGAGTTTTGAGAGCGGACTTGAAGGAGACAAAAGTAGGTTGCTGACGGACTGAGAGAGGAAGTTTGTTCCAGGAGAGTGGACCAGAAACAGAGAAGGCTCGTGGACCATAGGTATTGAGCTTAGTGCGTGGAAAGCGAAAAGTCAGAGGATCGGAGGCAGAGCGGAGGGTACGTGAGGGAACATAGATCTCAAGTAGGCTTGACAGGTAATCGGGGGCTGCGTTATTGATCCTTTTGTAGCACATGGTGTCTAGTTTGTACTGTATGCGCTTTGATACAGGGAACCAGTGAAGTTGTGCCAGGAGAGGAGATATGTGGTCAGCTTTTTTCTTTTTGAGTACAAGGCATGCAGCATTGTTTTGAATGCGCTGTAGGATGTGAATGATGGAGGCAGGAAGACCAGACAGGATGAATTGCAATAGTCAATGCGAGACATTATGAAGGACAGAACGAGTTTTGCAGTTGTTTCGACAGAGAGATACTTTCCTTATACAGGCAAATTATACAAAGTTGTTCATGGAGAGGGTAGAGTCAATGCAGACACCAAGGATTTTAGCTTGAAATTGGGACTGATGTGTTACATAATGGGAGAGAAAGAGGAGGCAGCTGAGAAAGTTTCTGACGGGTGCCAATGAGGACAGCTTCTGTCTTGTCGTCGTTAAGCTGAAGTTTATTGTATGTCATCCAGTTCTTAATGTCCGAGTAACACTCAGTGGTGCGAGTCAAGAGGCGCTGTATATTGTCAGGTGAGTCACTGTCTTGAAGTTGGGTGTCTTGCCAAGTAGCGAGTTTCTACTCATCAAAAGACAGCTTCGTTGTACAGGATCCGTCTGTATGGAGGACATCTGCATACAAAGGATGCTTCTGTATGGAAAGCTGGAGCAAGGATACGACGATCAGGGAAGACTACTAAAGCGATACAAAGACACTTTTGAAGGCCAACCTCATGAACTGTGGCATCAACCCCACCAAGAGGCATGACATGTCCCGCAGTAGAATTATCTGGCGACAGCAGTGCATATAGTGCAGAGCTCTTGCTACCCAGAAGAAGAGGAACCAGCTGACGCAGTACCCAAGATCACAGTCTTACGTACTTTCTCTTAAGATTGATAATTGGGTACATGTGTGCATTTTGGTTGTCAGGATATGAGATATGCAGAAGCAATTTTTGGTAATTTAGGCCCGTTTTTATACATGTTTTAGTGTCTTAGTTACGTTTGAATTTGTATTCAGGTATTTGTTTTTATATCCCCTGTGCAATAAATTGGATGGAATGGTCAACGCCAGGGACATTTCCTTAGATTATGCTTCGCATACATTGATATGTGTACCTAATTATTAAATGGCAGATGTGATGCGTCTAGTGTGTTGGTGGTGACTGCGTGCTTGTCACCTCTCACTTTCAGCCTGCACCGCTGGCTAGCACATATGCTTGCAGCTATGCGAAAACGAGAGCAGAATGCATAAGTCTCTCTCTGTCAGTACATAGCATCTCCATCAGCAAGCCCTACGTTATGCCTCCTCGTGGCGATATGTGGTAACTGAACACCTTACGGACTCAGGCTAAACCTCGAGGGACTCGGAAGAGGTCTGGCCCCCAGACGTGCGGTACACAAGCCCACCGGCGTGTGGATATGCCCTGGTGCCCACGAACCAGACCCCCAGCTATGGGTAAATAGCACCACTACCTGGTGGATATCTCAGGAGAGAATAAGGTTAAGGGAGTAAACCCTGAAAACAAATCACCCCTACTGCCTTGTAGGTTGTCATGGGAACGACAAAAGCTATCAGAGAGACCGTAAACAAACCGATGGAAGGCAACAGGAAACCAACATCGCGCTTTCCCAAGAAAAAATTCATGGCCAGACAAAAGAAGAATGAGGATAACGACGTAAACAGGGGCTCCTATGGAGCACCTTCATCGGTAGGGACCATCATGCTGCACAGGTGACACCAGACCGTCAGCAAGCTACTCTGTTAAATCATAAAAAAAATCTTAACATGGAATGTGAGGACATTGTTGCAGGGGTGGGTGGGTGGCTAAATGTCAAAATAGAGATGGAAAGGCTTAACATTGGTATTCTAAGACTAGGGGAAATGAAATGGAAGGGAGCAGGCATGATAACATCAGGATAGCATACAATAATGTATTCTCTTAGAAGCACATATGAAAGAGGAATAGACATCATAATTGACAGGGACAAATCAAAAGCAGTTAAGGGATACTGGGCTGTATCCGACAGTTTTGCTGGTTAAATCGGATAGCAAGCCATTTGATATCAACATCATTCAGGTGTATGCACCAACATCCGCAAGTACTCAGGACGAAATTGACAACCTCTTCGAACTTGACAACTTCTCCGAAGTATTAGAGATGGCCAAGGCTCAATGTAAATCACAGAAAGTTACAATAGTAATGGGAGATTTTAATGCTAAAGTGGGACAGAATAGGGTGGAGGATATAATTGGACCTCAAGGCCTTTGTACACGAAATGAAAGGGGAGGGAAACTTGTAGAATGGGCACAGATAAATGAGTTCGTAGTAGGAAACGCCTGGTTTGAGCAGCCTAATACAAGAAAATGGACATGGATGAGTCCAGGAGATAATGCCAAAAATCAGATCGACTACATCGTAATAAATAAAAGATTTAGAAATTCTTTGCTGACAGCAAAAACACTGCCAGGCGCAGACTGCAACAGTGACCACAATCCTGTGATGGGAAGATTTCGGCTGAAATCAAGGAAAAGGAAACAGACCAAATACAACATCAAAAAAAATCTGGGACTCTTAAAGACAGATGAAGCGACACGTAAAAACTTTAACGTACATGTTCAAAGAAATTCAGTGCTCTGGAAGACTTTGGTGACAGTGACAAACAATGGACAAAGGCGAGAAACTCGATAAATGAAGTTTGAAAAGAAATCCCGAGAGTAGATAAAAAAGCAAAAAAGAAGAGGATGACAAAAGAAATTCTAGCCTTGATGGAAGAACGGAGGAAGGCAAAGCGAAAGGAGGAAATATACAGGAAGATAAACAAAGAAATCAGGAATATGTGCAATGAAAGTAAGGAAGCTTGGCAGAAAACAAAATGCAAAGAAATAGAAGAACGACACAAAAAGATCCTCAGGCTATGTACAGAAGAACTGAAGAAATTGTGCACAGGAAAAAGACATGCACATCAACTGGTTGCTTAAGATCGAAAGATGGTACACTTATCATGAAAAAATACAAAATATTAGATAGATGGGGAGAGTACATTAAAGACTTTTTTGAAGATGACAAAAACAAAGAACACACTATAAGAAAGAATGTTGGACTACCCATAATGATAAATGAAGTTAGAGCAGCACTGAAAAACATGAAACCAGGAAAAGCCCACGTCCAGACAATATTACTACAGAGATGATTGAAGCCCTGGAGGAATTTGGTATTGAAAAAATAACAGTCCTCCTAAATGAAATTTACGACACTAGAAAAATCCCCAAAAGATATGTCAAAATCAATTTTCATTGCAATTCCAAAGAATACAGGGGCTGTAGAATGTGTAATCCATCGTGAAATCATCTTGATGAGTCATATAATAAAACTCCTATTAAAATAATCATGATGAGGACAAGGAATAGAATCAAAAGAGAAATAGCACACGAACAGTGTGGATTTGTCGAAGGGAAAGGAACTATTAATGCCATATACATCCTAAGAACTATTATAGAGAGGTCAATCGAGCGGAATAAGGATTTGTATTTATGCTTTGTTGAGTATACCAAGGCTTTCGATCGGGTAAGACATGAAAAATTGATCAACCAACTAGAAAGACTCAATATTGATGGAACAAATCTACAAATAATCAGAAATATGTATTGGGAACAATCAGCTCACAATGAGAATAGAAAACGATATAAGCACTTTCCAAAATATCAGAAGAGGAGTCAGGCAAGGTTGTGTTTTGTCACCAGATCTGTTTTCACTTTACAGTGAAAACATCATGAAAACCCTGGAAGAATACCCTGTATTAAAGTCGGGGGGGGGGGGGGGAATGATAAACAACATTCGTTATGCAGATGACACCATGTTAACTGCAAAAAAATTAAAGACCTACAAAACCTTGTCAATGTATAGAAATAGAAAGCAAAAGTAAAGGGTTGGAGCTAAATAGCAAGAACACTGAGGTCATGGTAACCAGTGAAAAACATAAAATCCCCTTGAGCAAAATATCAGCAGATAGCACAACTTTGAGACAGGTTGATGATTCTGTGAACGATCATCTCACCAGATACACATCAGAAATAGCCAGCAGAAGTGGACAAGTCAAAACAGCATTCAAGAAGATGAAAAGCATTTTAGTCAACAAATACCTATCAATTCACATCAGGAAAAAAGTTTTTGAATGTTAATAGAAGCGATAATGTTATACGGTTGTGAGCGTGGACAGTCAACGAGCAAAGCCAGAACAAGATTGAAGCAGCCGAGATGTGATTCTAAGAAGAATGATGAGAGTTCCCTGGACAGCAAAGAAAACAAATGAGATAGTCTGGATGGCGGCAGATACAAGAAGATCATTGATATGGAAGAGTAGGAAAAGGAAAGCAACAAAAATAGGCCATGTTATGGGGAAAGGGGAATTAGAGCACCTGGTCACAACGGGAAAGCTGGAGGGAAAGAGAGCACCAGGCAGATCCAGGAAAAATATATTGAACAGACTTGCAGAGTGGCTGAGGACAGAGAGGGTAGAAAATGTGCTTGCAGCAACAAGGGATAGATGCATATGGAGGGCCATGATCGCCAGTGCCATGTCGCAGGGCACTTGATATTGATGAATTTTCTTTTCCTTTATTTTCCTGTTGAAGTATTGTGCATGTTTTGAACTGGTTATATCCCTGATATAGCTCTACGAACTCTGCTGGGCTTTAAAGAACAAGGAAAGTCTATCTATCTATATACCTATTTATCTATCCATGTATCTATCCATGTATCTATGTCTGTATCTATGTCTGTATCTATCCATCCATCTATCTATCTATCTATCTATCTATCTGTCTTTCTTCTATCTATCTATCTATCTTTTCAATATATCTCTCTTTTGGTTATCTCTCTCTCTCTCTACATATATATATATATATATATATATATATATACATATATATATCTGTCTATCTATCTGTCTGTCAGTCTCTATCTATCTAGCTGGCTAGCTAGCTATCTGTCTATCTATCTATGTATGTATCTATGTATGTATCTATCAATGTATCTATCTATCTATCTGTCTGTCAGTCTATCTGTCTGTCTATCTATCTATCTATCTACTATCTATCTATCTATCTACCTATCTATTCGGTACCTGTGGAAAAACATGTTCCTCCAGGATTGTTCTTGTATCCCACATGAAGGCGTATACCAGGTGATAAATGACCAGTATGTCTACTCATCCATCTGATAAATGGGACAGTTCATCATGTACATGTATATGATTGAACAAATGAACCCAACAACTACGTATCTTTTTACGATCTAATGTCTTTGGGAATTGCGTTACTATGGCTAGGAAAACAAGATATTAAGACATACAAGCATATAAACGAAGAAGCAAATCTTTTGTTTTCAAAAAAAAAAGGGAAAAAAGTGACTCTCCATTTTTTCTGAAACTTGCTGGAAGGTTTGTTATTTCAGAGTTTCGTAAAGCTCAGATATACTTGTATTTAAGATATGTATGCGTGTATGTATGTATGTATGTGTACAGTTTACATAAAACACAATGTACTGAAATTCTACTGTAGTTACCTAACAATGGACATTGTCTGGACAGTTTGTGTCACCTTTCTTACAGTGAGGGATTATTATTGCTTTAGACTACTGTTTCTGAATCATTGTTTAGAACACAAAACAATATATTACAATTTCACGAGACGGAGACTTAAATCCATGTTCTGCATAACTTCAGTACTTCGCCTTATTGTTCATGCGTTGCGTGCACGCAGGCCGACCCGAAGACAAAGAAGAGGGGACCTACAAGCAGTATGCTGAACGGGTTGAGAAGAGACTGAAGAGAGAGATACCTGACGCCTACCCCTACGTGTCAAAGAGCGCTTTCAGTTCTGACAGACTGGCTGACCGTGCCATTCTCCTTGAGCAGACAGTCTCTCAGAGGTTAGTGTCATAATTGTTGTAGAGGACTTACATAACAGCTTCAGATTTTTCAAGTCAAACTTTATCACCTTTGGAAAAGTCCATATGTGCTTGTACTATGTATGTCATGAAATGGCAAGCATACCAAATGATCTCGGCAATGTTGAAAGGTTTAAAAAAAATGTCGTCCCATAACTCTGAGGTCGTAGGGGAATGAGATGGTAGAGATCTTGACAATTATAACAGCCAGCTTTATGAGAGTGGTGCCCATCTCTTGCCTTTGCTGCTTTACCTTCCCTATCACAGGAGAACGCCAGGTACCCGCCCAGCCCCTGCCCCCCTTCACAGCTGGGTAGACCACACCACATATGAAGTTCCATGATTGTGTTTTGCACCTGTTCAAAATCATGCCGGCAGATTGGAAGGCGAGTGCTCTATACATGTATCTACGCCAATCATCTTTCAAAAGCTTGTGAATAAATAGTATTGGCTGACCAGTTGCCTTGGTGTAGTGGTTAGCACAATGGACTAAGGATTGGAAGGTTGTGGGTTCGAATCTCCATCAGTACCTTTAAAAATTATTGTAGAATTATTCGGCTTGAACCGGCTCCTACCCACAGTTGGGCGTACTCTGGGCTCATTGGGAAGACTGGGACCACATAGTCGAGTCTCATCCACTTCATGGATGAGACCACTCTGCAAAAGTATATTAGCGATACTTTCTCCATACAAGTCTATCTTTTGTTGCTGCAAGTACATGTCCTGCCCTTTTTGTATGTTTGTTTTTTTGTTTTGTTGTTTTTTCACCACTCTGCAAAACTATATTAGCGATGCTTTCTCTATACAAATCTATCTTTTGTTGCTGCAAGTATATCTCCTGGCCTGGCTTATTTTCACCACTCTGCAAAACTATCTTAGCAATGCTTTTCTTGCCGCTGGAGTAGGGCAAACGTCATATCACTTGTGCGTCTTCTACCTCAAAAGCCACTACGACACTCAGAAATGAAGGGCGCAACTGCTTAGGTGATGATTCTAAAAGATCAATGTGGCAATGAGTAGGTGGGGGGGGGGGGGGGGGTATACCACATTGATTATTGTATATGGTCTTATCGCCCCTTTCTTTCGTAAATGTGGATGACCGTAGCAACTATAAAGTCTTAAAGAGCCTCTTTGTTCTGCAATATAGACAGTAATAGGGTTGTCAGTTTCTCTACCAGCATCTTGGCCCCGGCGCCATTTCTGTAAATATCAGCATGAATATCGTCATTCACATTTTTACCAAGACTTCAGAAACACAAGAAGGCTAATTGGTCTTCAAGGAGTGGGGCCTGGGGAAATCAACCTATCTCTGCAATGTCTTAAACCAAGGCAGCTGGGCAATTCCCTACTCTTCACGATTTTCAACTGCTGTGGGATCTTTAGCGTGTGCAGCCAGAAGGCACACAGGTCCAAGTCGTTTTTCGTCCCATTCCAAAGAACTAGACGTTCAGTTCGATTTTCCGGTCAAACTGAGTAGAAAAGTCAAGGCCTCTATGGGGAGCGAACCCTGGAACCTCGAGTTCAGTTATTGGCAGGCGAACGTCTGAACCATTCTGCCACTCTTCCTTAAAGGGTAAGCCACTGGCACAGAGGATTCTACTTCTGAGCATGAATATCGTCAGCTATTGGTCTCTTTGATGTTGTAGTCTGCTACAAAGCTTTGGTAATCTTAAGACCTGCAGAGTCTGCAACAACATAGTGGAATGTGGTCAGATCACATAACTGTTTGAGTTCTAAGTACTCTACTAAAATGTCTGATCATGTGAATACACAGTGAATCCATTTGAGTTTAAAGAATAGCGCTATAGAAAATAAATTGTCGAAGTATAACGAAAAAAAAAAAAATACTGAATGAAACTTATCTCCTGGACAGAAACGCCTATTGCCAAGAAGCGTCTGCCATAGTGAAAAGTGGGTGCCCAGCCCTGCAGGCGAAACTGTACAACTGCAGCTACATGTATGACACCAGTCTCTTTCACTTCAAGTCCTCCTACGTATACTGCACAGCTAGAGACATTCCAGAACCCGCAGAGGTCAGTCTGTGGTAGACAAGAAGAGAGAAAGGGAGAGAGAGAGAGAGAGAGAGGGAAAGAGAGAGAGAGAGAGAGAGAGAGACAATGACAATGACAATGACAATGATGCTTTATTTTTCAACGGTAAAAGCTATTGGCTAGAAGCCATTTTTCAAACTTGCCGTTGCTATTCTATACACATGACATTTGTTTACAGTAACAAATACAGCTTAAGGAAAATACATGTTGAATACTAAAATTAAGATACAATGAAATCAAGAAACGTACAGTCACCACTTAGAGATAGGTAGATAGATAGATAGATAGATAGATAGATAGATAGATAGATAGATAGATAGATAGATAGATAGATAGATAGAGAGAGAGAGGTAGATAGTATAGACAGATAGATAGACAGATGAGCAGGTAGATAATGATAAGTAAATAAAGAAAGAAAGATAATGTTGATAGTGATATTAATAAAAATAAGACGAAGAAGAGGAAGAAGAAGAAGGAAGAGGAGGAGGAGGAGGAGAGGAAAACACAGTAAACAAAATAGTAATAAGATAAAACAAAATAAAATGAAATAGAGGGAGAAGAAACATTACATGTGACAAATTTATAGAAGATAAATCAAGCGTCAAATAGACTAATGTTCTTACAATTAAATCAAAGAAGATGAAATCAATTTTCTGATTACACACAAAAAATATTAACACTGTTACAAACAACAATTACCACTACTACCACTACTACTACTACTACTACTGCTACTAAACCCAAAGATAATAAATGGAGGTAGAAAAAAGAGCAGTTCAGAAGGATGATTAGAGGGAAAAAAAAAAAAAAAAGGGGGGGGGGGTAGCAAACATTGGGTCGATTGAAGGCATAAACACATAAAATTCTACAGGAGACAGAAAATCAACAGATGATATGAAGTCAAATAGACAAATGTATAGATAGATAAATAAAGTAAATGTTACTTTCGACAATAGGAAATTACAGTAATGATAAACGCATATGTAGGCTATAATAGAAATATCATACATTTGTAAACAAATCAATAATTCATGTAATAAGACATAAATAAATCAAGAATAGTAACCATAATCAAGCGCCGTTTTTCTTGATAGGAGAAGAGAGATACAAGCATGATACGGATAACAGTTGGAGAAAAGTGACAAATACAGACAGCAGATAAGAACCAACCAAACAAACAGACAATATGGCTAACAGATAAGATGGGCAAGCAAGCAAAGCAAAAAACCAACAGACAAACAAAATGAACAAAGGCAATGAGAAATAAAGAAGAAGCAAGACAGAATCAAACACGTCATAGAGTCATCAACAAATCATCGCATATAATACAGAAATAAATACTGGTTGGCAGTTTGAACTGTTAAAATATCAATAATGTTAAAGAGAGAAAAAAAAGAAAAAAAAAAAAAAAAAAAAAAAAAGAACACGAATTATCATTGTGCATACACACACACACACACACACACACACACACACACACACACACACACACACACACACACACACACACACACACACACACACATTGACTAGATTAGATGTCATAGGTTGAAAGGCAGCTGACGTTATTGTTGCTAACTGAGGTAATCTACGACACTGACGTAAGGTATTTAAATAAAGTAACTTTGAAGGAAGAGAGTGATTGAGTGTTTGTGATATTTGGGGGGAGGGTGTTCCATAGTTGTGCACCAGAAAACGATAAACTATTTTTATATATGTCAATTCTTGGACGGATAATTTTGAATTGATTTTGTCTTGAGTTTGAGTATGATCGCACATTCTGATTAAACAAATTGAGAAGATATTGCGGAACATTCCTTTTTGATACTTTAAACATTGTGATACCTTTATTGAACATTAAGTGTGACTTTAGAGGGAGGATTCCTAACTGTTTAAGTTTTTCATCTGTTGTTAAAGTGGGATCTGGCATGATAAGTTTTGCTGCCCTCCTATGTAAGGTGTTCAATTTTTTTAGATGAACTTCACATGAGCTATCCCACAGTGTAGAGGCATAATCTATGTGCGATTTAATATGAGCATTATAAAATAATTGGCGTGTGTTTGTATCTGTTAGATATCTTAATTTGGACAGAATAAATAAGTTCTTGGAGATAATCCTGCATAAATAATCAATGTGGTTTTGCCAGGTAAGATTATGATCAATGAGAACTCCCAGTAGACGGTGTTCAGGTATTTGTGCAATAGAATTACCTCTCAAAGACAGATTGAGTGACAGAGGGCCAAGCTGCGAGAGAGTGAGAGAGGAGGAAGATAGAGACAGACAGAGAAAAGAAAAAGAGAAAGAGAGAGAGGGGGAGAGACAGAGACACATAGAGAGTGAGCGAGAGAGAGAGAGAGAAAGAGAGAAAGAGAGAAAGAGAGAAAGAGGGAGAAAGAGAGAGAGAGAGAGAGAGAGAGAGAGAGAGAGAGAGAGAGAGAGAGAGAGAGAGAGAGAGAAATGGTGAATGACAATAAGTATAAGAGTGTTTCCTGCTGGTCTCCTGCACTCACTCAATCTACTGAAAACAACAAACAAACAAAAAACAAACAAACAAAAAAATGAGAAAATAATACAGACTTGCTCTAAACAACGATTTAATGAAGCAGATAATAAGAACTGATTTTTAATGCTCAATGGGACAACTACATACCAATGCTCTCCCCATAGAAAACAAAATTTCTTCATAACATGTTCTTAAATATTGATTTGCATAATACAGCCATCATTGATTGGAATATCGTATTACATGTTTTGTAAGTTAAAGGTTGTTTTTTAATGTGAACAGTGTCTTGTATGTATGAATTGATATTATTTCTGTTACCACATTGTTCGATAATGCTTGATAGTCGTTCAGCAAAGGGATGTGGTTTGTGAAACGGGTTCATAGGGGAGATGTTGACATGTGCTAAATCTTAATGTTCATTTTTAGACTTCCAGTATATAAAATATCATTATGTACATGTACATTCTATATAATATATCGAGTTCATGTGTCAACGTCGTCTTTTCATATATGTAGTTTTTTGTTGTTGTCATTCTTTGTTGCCATATTGCATGTTCGATGTCTGTTTTTTTTGTTTTTGTGAAACAAAAGATGAATAAAAAAACTGGTTCTTCTTCTAATCCCATGACCAGGGTAGTTGTTGGTGAAGGAGGCTCATAGGACGTAAAAACAGACACGTCTTCCCACTTCCGTCTCGTGGCAGGCAACAAGCAGTTGTAATGTACTGAAACTGGCCCAGCCTTTTGATCTTTGCCACCTTCCTCTTTCGAGTTAAAAACTCTTTTACTCCTGCACCTTATCCACCAGCATACTGCATTGCCAACCATGCTTGCAAAACGAAAACCTAACCCACTGATTCCCTCACCCTATCCAGGAAGCTGGTGGGTAGGCTGAGGGAATCAAAGAGTTAAATTTTTGCAGTTGGTGGATAGAATGCCGGTGTCAAGAGGTTAATCAACGGCCTCCTTCCAGGGTACCCTAAAGATTCATTGCACGCAGAAAAATTCGTAGGCAAGCCACCCAAATCTGCCAAATCCAATGTGCTGGGCAGGCCATGACATGTGTGCAGTAGGACTAGAGGTGCACATGCTGGATTTTTTTCGTGTTTCCGATGTCATTGTACACTCATCATCATCATGTGCCCGGCCGCATGGCGTTGATGATCATGGCCCACCATACGAATCTATCCCTTGTTGCTGCAAGTACATCTTCCACGCTCTCTGTCCTCAACCACTCTGGAAGTCCGTACACTATTTTCTTCCTGAGTCTACCTGGTGCTCTCTTTCTCTCCAACTGTTGTGTTGTGACCAGGTGCTCTCGTTTCTCTTTTCTCATAAAATGTCCTATAAATTTTGCTTGTCTTTTCCTGTTCTTCTTTATCAATGGTCTTCTTGTGTCTGACTCCATCAAGACTGTCTCGTTTGTTTTCTTGGCTGTCCATGGAACTCTTAACATTCTTCTTAGATACCACATTTCAGTTGCCTCAATTTTGTTCTGACTTTGCGTGTTGACTGTCCACACCTCACAGTCGTACAACAGTATCGATTCTCTGTAACACTCAAGAAATCTCTTCCTGTTAATTGATAGGCATTGGTAAGAACACCTTTCATCCATTTGAATACCTTTTTTGTTTGGCCTGTTCTGTTGGCTATTTCTGATGTGCATCTGCCGTCTGGTTATATAATTGTATATAATATGCTCTCTATAATTTTCCATTGCTTTTATTCTTTCTCCCCATTTATAGCCGTGTGCGTGTGTGTGTGTGTGTGTGTGTGTGCGTGCGTGCGTGTGTGTGTGCGTGTGTGTGTGTGTCTGTTTCAGCGCTTAGATTTGATTTTATCAAGATTTTGCGCTATATAAATATTGTAATTATTATTATTATTACAAGACTGTTCCCATATATCTAAACTGATCAACCTGCCTCAATGATGTGCCATTTCCTGATGTTATCCAAGAGGGGATTTTTTTTCCTTTTTAGTGATTACTATGGCTTCAGTAATCTTGCTATTTAGCTCCAGCATACCTTTATTTTGGATTTCTATTTCTCTTATATTCACAAGATTTTGTAGGTTTTTTTTTTAATTCATTTTCTGTAATTAGCATGCTGTCATCTGCGTAACAAACGTTGTTTATCATTCATTGCACACTGACATGGTTAAAAATTTTGCTCTTTCATGTGTGTGTGTGTGTGTGTGTGTGTGTGTGTGTGTGTGTGTGTGTGTGTGTGTGTGTGTGGGGTGTGTGTGTGTGTGGTACGCATCAAGTTGATTGAGGTACAAGCTTGTTCCTGCATGTGCTAATTTGGGATATTTGAAAAATCTCCCACCCTTTTTCATATCATGAGCTACCAGTTAGCATTGAACTCAGGCCTCCTGTTTGGAAGTCCAGCACCTCTAACTACTTACCACATGCAACTACATCTCCACCCGAAGCGGCCAATGGTTGGTTGATATTTTGGGTCATATGGCAGACATCTTGCTTATGTATCAACCATGACCTGAAGGAACAGAGTCGCATGATCAAAAGACGCATGTTAAACATTTCTTTACCGTCACTCTGGACAAAACTACTGAGAAAATAGTGCAAAAAAAAATTAGGGACAGATCTAGCTGTTGGAACAACCGGATGCAATCACGCAAGGAAAATACGCCTCCAGACTTACCAGGAGATAAAACAGAATATATATACATTCGAGATAGGATGACACGCCCGTGGGGGATATTAGTTTTAGGTTTTTGATCATTTGACTCTGCTCGCTGATGTCATGGTTCTTACATATGCTGAAGGAAGATATCTGCTGCAGCAACCAAAATATCAACCAATCAATAGACGGTTTGATTTGAGCTGTAGTTGCATGTCCACTTACCAAGTGGGGATAAGGTACGATAGCTAAATTAACGAATTCTGCTCATATCTTTTTGATGTGGACTAAATACCCCCGTGGGAATGCCGGGGGCTCATTCAGTATAAATAGTAACTCCCACCTTCTGGAAATTCTGTGCTAGAAATTTCCTCTTTTCTGTCACTCTCCGTTTCTTTCTTCCTCCTTTGCTTTCTGTCCTTTTCTCCCTATCATTTTCTGCCTTGCTGGTCCGTTCACCTGAAATGTGTTCGATAAAGTCTGACGTACTTTTTCTCTGGATTGATAATTGGGTACATGTATTAAATACATTTTTGGTTCTAGTGAGGTGAGATATGTGGAAGCAATTTTAGGTAATTTATTCCGTTTTGTATATGTTTTGGTGTCCTTAGGTATGCTTAAATTTGTATTCAAGTGTGTTTTTTAAATCCCCTGTGAGATAAATTGGTTGTGGTGGTCAATCCTTAGATCATGTGTGCAAATTCATTGATATGTGTACTTTATTTATTTTTTCCTCTTTTTTCCTGTTGAAGTTTTACATGTTTTGAAACTGTTACAACCCTGATAATTATGGCTCTACGCAGTCTGTTGGGCTTTAAATAACAATAGCAATGACAATGTGGACTAAAAGTTTGTCTTTGTGTTCGTTTTCTTCTATTATTATTATTATTCAAGATCATCAGCAACAATCTCAACCGAGACTTGATCATGTTTCAGTTGCTCGTCAGCTGTCTCAATGTCAACTGCAATCGTGTGAACGGAGACAACAGAAAAGCACTTGCCAAACGCTCAAGACAGCTTCAAACGCCTGTGACGATATCTCAGGAAGTCAGACTCCCTCCGATCTGATGAGTCAGGCCAACTGTTCTTCTACTAGCAAGCAATATAAGAATCTGAGGTTAAAGCAACAAAAAGGAGATGAAGATTGTGCAGACAGAAGTGCATTTCTAGTGGCAATCAATCCAACCAATATTTTCTTGTGAACGTAACGGTAGGGAATGCCTGATAAGAAAAAAAAATCCATTAAATCAGCATAGCATATATTCAGTGCCTCAGTGCTCTCTTTGTTTTGTCTGAATGTTTTATTGTCTCTATGTCGGTCTGTTTGCCTGTTTGTCTGTCTCTTCCCCTCTCTCTCTCTGTCTTTCTTTGTCTCTGTCTGTCTGTCCTCTGTCTGTCTTGTCTCTCTCTCTGTGTCTGTGTCTCTCTCTTATCACTGGTAATGCACTCACATACACACACACATCACACATATAGATAGATTGATAGATAGATAGATAGATAGACAGACAGAAGATAGATAGATATGTAGATGATAGATAGATAGATAGATAGACAGATAGATAGAATAGATAGATAGATAGTGTGGATTTGTCGAAGGGAGAAGGGACTATTAATACCTATATACATCCTAAGAACTACCATAGAGAGGGTCGATCGAGTTGAACACGGATTTATATTTATACCTTGTTGATTATGCCAAGGCTTTCGATCGGGTAAGACATGAAGAATTGATCAACCAGCTAGAAAAACTCAATATTGATGGAAAAAATCTATGAATGATCAGAAATATCTATTGGGAACAAACAGCTGCAATGAGAATAGAAAACGACATAAGTTCCTTCCAAAATATCAAAAGAGGAGTCAGGAATGTTGTGTTCTGTCACCAAATCTGTTTTCACTTTACAGCAAAAAACATCATGAGAAACCTAGAGGAAGACCCTGGATTAAAGGTTGGAGGAAAAATTATGAACAACATTCGTTATGCAGATGACACCGCGCTAATTGCAGCAAATGAAAAGGACCTAGAAAACCTTGTGAATATAATAGAAATAAAAAGTAAAAATAGAGCGTTGGAGCTAAATAGCAAGAAGACTGAAGTCATGGTAATCAGTAAAAAACATGAAATCCCCTCATGCACAATAACAGCAAACGGCACAACCTTAAGACAGGTTGATAAGTCAAAATATCTAGGAACGATCATCTCACTACATGGCATGTGCACATCAGAAATAGCCAGCAGAATTGGCCACGCCAAAACAACATTCAAAAAGATGAAAGACATTCTTACCAACAAATGCCTATCAATTAACATCAGGAAGAGAGTTCTTGAATGTTATATAGAACCGATAATGTTATGCGGTTGTGAGGCGTGGACAGTCAACAAGCAAAGCCAGAACAAGATTGAGGCAGCCGAGATGTGGTTTGTAAGAAGAATGTTGAAAGTTCCATGGCCAGCAAAGAAAACAAACGAGACAGTCCTGATGAATGCAGATACAAGAAGATCATATATTAAGAAGATTAAGAAAAGACAGGCAACATTTAGAGGCCATTTTATGAGGGTAGGGGACTTAGAGCACTTGGTCACAACTGGAAAGGTGGAGGGAAAGAGAGCACCAGATAGACCCAGGGAGAAAATATTGGACAGACTTGCAGAGTGGCTGAGGACAGTGAGGGTGGAAGATGTGCTTGCGGCAGCAGGGGACAGATACAAATGGAGGGCCATGATTGCCAACACCATGCGGTAGAGCACTTGATGATGATGATGATGTGATACAACCATATGCAGTAGATGGAAGACCCTTGGTGATCTCCTGGAGCTGACAAAGCAAATACACAGAAGTTTACATTTTTAAATACGTAAACAATCACACAAAACAAATCAAAATGGAGAACTATCCTTCCATGTATGTTTTACTGGCATTGACATTTTCCAATCATACAGAATAAAACGTACGTGATTGAAACATTGCAGTATAACGTGACTTGTCTACATTCATGTGCATCATTTTCATGAATCCATTTACATAGAGACAATTGCATTTCTGAAACACGTGACTCAAAAACTCAAACAAAAGGAAAAACATATGTATAGAAACTGAATAAAGAAGTCAATAGTTTTTAAATACTCTGATCTGAATATGGTTGGCTTCATTTGTTTTGTTTTGTTTGTTTGTCTCTTGTTTGTTTGTTTGTTTGTTGCCTTTCTGTCTGTTCGTTTGTTTGTTTGTGGTTTCGTTTTTTGTTTAATTGTTTTTTTCGAACGTTTGTTTCTAAAGCAGTATATCTTACGTTAAATTTTTTAGAACTATATTTATAATAATGCCTTCTGCATCATTACAAAGGCGATGTCATCATCAAACGAGCATCACCATTTAAAACATATTACACAGACACAGATCTTTTCCTTTAAGTGATAACACATCACCTTTGAAACACGACATGCTTACCTTAGACTCGTGACAATTTGACACTTCTAACTGACAGGAAACAAAACTCATTCATTCCACTCCTTCTGTCCATCTTGTCAAATGGTGGTTGATGACGTAGACATCTTGCTGGACTGTTCTTTCTGGCATACCAGGACTGGCATGGTGCTGTTATGGACGACGAATTTACAGACGCTACCGATCGTGGAAAAATGTGATTTGCTCTGACCACCTCCTCCCACCATCACCAGGTTTGCGTTTTCCTCTTGTGCCACTCTCAGGATCACTTGTCCTGGCTTGCCGACCCCTACTCGAAACGTGCCTTCTATCTAGAACAGGCGATTTGATGTTAAAAAAATATGTAAATAAAACGAACATACACAAAAGGTGGTCATGCCTCACTAGTTCATATTCTATGATTAATTCTTTGACTCCTGCACCCTATCCACCAACTGCAAAAAATTAACCCTTTTGCTCTCTCATCCTATTCACCAGCATCCTTCAATAAGCTGGTGGATAGGACAAGGGAATCAAAAGGTTACGTTTCTGCTTTGCTAGCACGGCTGGCAAAGCAGGATGCTAATGGACGAGGCACGGAAGTCAAAGGGTTACAAATATTCACTTAAGCGTAGATTTCAGTTTCAGTTCCCACTACGACGTCTCCACGCTTGGAATGAGTTCCATGTGTACTGACGTCGCATGTGCCATGTGATGGAGAAGATCCAAAATGATCATGGCCCAAGCCGTAAGACTGCACATACATCCGTGAGCTGACCAGGTCCTGAGGTCCTATCTACCTAAAGAGTTCAGCGCTGTCATGCAGTCTCAGTTCTAAATGAAACTCCACCTCACTGTCATCCCCATTCTCATGAATCACCTCAACAATGTTAAACTTGTCCCAGACTCTTTGGTCGTTCATGCCCTGATCTCGTGGTGACCTCAGTTTCAGTTTCTGTCTCACAGCACATGAAGTAAAGTCACATTGGGAGTCTTCCGTGTAAGTAGATGGTGGGGACAGTCATTGGAGAGACACGTGTCAATCCCCTTAGGTGGGGGTGAGGTAGGGGGTGAGAAGGTGACACTTGCCTGTCTGGTTCTGCGACTATGTGAATACTGTCCTTAGTACAAGCATAATAGATAGTGTTGTGAGATCCTGACTACCTTCCAAAGACACTTTCAACAGCTGGAGAAGTTCCACCAAAGATGTTAGCACAAGACCCGCAACATCACGTGCCAACGCGAAACAGCCAATCTTCAATTTCTGTATCTGTATGGAAGACAAAAGATGCCAAAAAGATTGCCCTGTATGGACAGTTGAAGCTAGGACACCATGACCACGAGAACTATTAAAACGATACAAAGATACTCTGAAAGCTAACCTCATCAGCCACCATATCAACATACCAACATGGAAAAAGCACTGCCCGCAAATGAGCATGCTGGCAACACAAGTGCATGCATCACACAGTCACATTTGAATGGCGCAGAACAGCACTTGCTATTCAACAGAAGAGGGACCCGTGGAAGCAGAACCCAACGATGCAGGACCCTTTCCCATACATCGCCTGTGAAAAGACACGTCTATCCAAGATTGGTCCTGTATCCGAAATGAAGACCTACACCAGGCACTGAAGACGAGTCGGATGGACGGGAAGAGTCACCATCACTACTACACAGATTCCTGGGTATGTTAGATCCAAACAGGTCCAGCTGATTTCAACATCATTTTAGCCTGTTTAAGAGGAATTCATCGTACTGGGACAACTCCATACACGTTCCACCTGAATCTACCAGAGATGATCTAGAACTTGGAAATTATTCAAGCTGAATTCATGGTTCTAAGACAATTCCATTTGTATAGCCTCTGTGGCCTTTAAATCGAATAGCTTCTGTGGCCTTAAAGTTGAGTCATGCCCCTCCAATTTCATTTCATTATATTTTTTCTATTTTTGATGACCGTCTTCCATGTACTCATGTAATACTCAAAACATATGTATTGCAAACTTGTCCGAAAGAGTCCTATCACATATTAAGTGGCTCATTTTCATATGTCGCGTAATTGTGCCTCGCATAAGTCGCTATGGGATTGTTCTTAAATCAAATAAATGCAATACACATACTAAAATATTCGAGTAACTTTAGTGATGCAAAAAATACAAACTCCAGTGTGAACTAAAATGATGGAAAAATGGCGCGCGCGCGCGCGCGCGCACACACACACACACACACACACACACACACACACACACACACACACACAACACACACACACACACACACACACACACACACACACACACACACACACACAACACACACACACACACACACACACTCATGCAAGTGTCTGCGTGCACCAGCGGGCACTCACAGTCACACACATCAAATTGGAGGCTGGCTTATGAACAGCCCAGTGACCAGTTTTCACTTGTTTATGATAAATAACTTAACAGCTAATTCATATTCTTTTACACCATAAACATCTAAAAAGGAGAAAACGTAAAGTAGAAAAAGAAAGAAAAACATCACAGCCAATGTAGTAGTAGTAGTAGCAGTAGTAGTAGTAGTAATAGTAATAGTAATAGTAGTCACAGCAGTAGTTGTTGTAGCAGCAGCAACAGCAGTAGTAGTAGTAGCAGAAGTAGTAGCAGTAGTAAAAGCAGCAGCAGCAGTGGTAGTAGTAGTATTAGTTTTAGTAGGAGTAGTAGGAGTCGTAATAGTAGTAGTAGTAGCAGTGGTGGTAATAGTAGAAGTGGCAGCAGCAGTAGCAGTGGTGGTAATAGTAGTAGTAGTAGTAGTACTAGTAGTAGTAGAAGCAGCAGCAGCAGCAGCAGCAGCAGTAGTAGTAGTAATAGTAGTAGTAGTAGTAGTAGAAGCAGCGGCAGCAGCAGCAGGAGCAGAATGTAGTAGTAGTAGTAGTAGTAGTAGTAGTAGTAGTAGTAGTAGTAGTAGTAAGAAGAAGAAGAAGAAGAAGAAGAAGCAGCAGCAGCAGTAGTAGTAGTAGTAGTAGTAGTAACAGCAGCAGCAGAGTAGTAGTAGTAGTAACAGAAGTAGCAGCAGTAGTAGTAGTAGTGGTAGTAGTGGTAACAGAAGCAGCAGCAGTAGTAGTAGTAGTGGTAACAGAAGCAGCAGCAGTAGCAGAAGTAGTGGTAGTAGTGGTAACAGAAGCAGCAGCAATAGTAGAAGTAGTGGTAGTAGTAGTAACAGAAGCAGCAGCAGTAGTGGTAGTAGTGGTAGTAGTAGTAACAGAAGCAGAAGCAGTAGTAGTAGTAGTAACAGAAGCAGCAGCAGTAGTAGTAGTGGTGGTAGTAGTAGTAACAGAAGCAGAAGCAGTAGTAGTAGTAGTGGTGGTAGTAGTAGTAACAGAAGCAGGAGCAGTATAGTAGTAGTAGTGGTAGTAGTAGTAACAGAAGCAGGAGCAGTAGTAGTAGTGGTGGTAGTAGTAGTAACAGAAGCAGGAGCAGTAGTAGTAGTGTGGTAGTGAGTAACAGAAGCAAGCAGTAGTAAGTAGTGTAGTAGTAGTAACAGAAGCAAAAGCAGTAGTAGTAGTAGTGGTAGTAGTAGTAACAGAAGCAGGAGCAGTAGTAGTAGTGGTAGTAGTAGTAACAGAAGCAGAAGCAGTAGCAGTAGTGGTAGTAGTAGTAACAGAAGTAGAAGTTAGTAGTGTAGTAGTAGTAGTAGTAGTAGTAGTAGTAGTTAGTAGTAGTGAGATAGTAAGATAGTAGTAGTGTAGTAGTAGTGGTAGTAGTAGTAACAGAAGCAGCAGCAGCAGTAGTAGTAGTAGTAAGAGAGTAGTAGTAGTAGTAACAGAAGCATCAGCAGTAGTAGTAGTAGTGGTAGTAGTAGTAACAGAAGCAGCAGCAGTAGTAGTAGTGTGGTAGTAGTAGTACAGAAGCATGCAGCATAGTTACTAGTGGTAGTTAGTGACAGAAGCACATGTCAGAGTGTAGTATGTACGCCCGTATGTAGTAGTGATATGTACGAGTCATTCGACAAGAACTGCGATGACTTACTCTTTCAGATGCATTTGTCGACAAATGACTTCTCCAGAGCACTGATTTTGTTCGCCCCTTCTTTCAGCTGTCGGGCTTTTGCCTCGCGCCTGCAGACGAATATAAATACAACTTGAATAGCACTTTATTATACAAGGATGTCGAGGACAGAATCTTTAAAGAGTTTTGGTTGTCATTGTTTCCTAGATTGCATGCGCCTGTGTGTGTGTGTGTGTGTGTGTGTGTGTGTGTGTGTGTGTGTGTGTGTGTGTGTGTGTGTGTGTGTGTGTGTGTGTGTGTGTGTGTGTGTGTGTGTGTGTGTGTGTGTGTTGTGTGTGTAATCTTCAATTATATTCACGTATGTATGCCTATATATATATGTACACTGTCACGTAGTTGCCAGGTGCTGTATTAAATGAAGGAACATAATTATTCATTCTATAGACTATGACCTTGTCATGTGGCTTTGTTCAGTTCAGGACAAGTAGAACAGTGGCGAGCATATTATGAATCTGTGATCCTGATCAGAGTCACCAACCATAAGCAATACTAGAACTAGAAGTGTTAGAGCGTGATGACTTCGTTAATACCATTTGTTTACATTCGTATGACCAGGCTGTCAGGCCTGTAAGCCAAGAAAAACAGACCTCATGTCAAATCCAGTTCAATCACGAACCCACCACACCAATGGAGTGCGTGGCCTCACGTCCTGTATAAAATGAAAGAATTATATTCATACTACAGACTAGAACCTTGTCGTTTGGCTTTGTTCAGTTCAGGACAAGCGGAACAGCAGCGAGCATATTTATGAATCCGTGGTCCTCTTCAAAGTCGCAAGCCAGCCATAAACAATACTATAAGTGTTAGAGCATGAGGACTTCATTAATAACAGTTGTCTTCGTTCGTATGACCAGGCTGTCAGGCCTATAAGCCAAGAAAAGAATACTTCATGTCAAAACCCGTTCATTCACGAACCCACAACGGTGGAGAGCATGGCCTCGTAGTCACGGTACCCTCGTCAAGGACGTGCAAAGCCCAGGTTTGATTCTGGGATTGGACAGTGAATTTCTGTCGAATTAAGTTAGATCATTGTTGCATAGACACAGTAAATCCTCTGAATTTTTTCTTCGTGTGTCCACTTGCAAATATGAGTATAGTCAAGTGAGTCTATGGTTGTTTTCTTGTGTTGTGTGTGTGTGTGTGTGTGTGTGTGTGTGTGTGTGTGTGTGTGTGTGTGTGTGTTGTGTGTGATTGTGTGTGTGTGTGTGTGTGTGTGTGTGTGTGTGTGTTTGTGTTTGTGTCTGTGTGTGTGTGTGTGTGTGTGTGTGATTGTGTGTGTGTGTGTGTGATGTGTGTGTGTGTGTGTGTGTGTGTGTGTGTGCGTGTGTGAGTGTGTGTGTGTGTCCGTGGGTATATATGGTGTGTGAGTATTATATATATATATATATATATATATATATATATATATATATGTGCGTGCGTGTGTAGTGTGTGTGTGTGTGTGTGTGTGTGTGTGTGTGTGTGTGTGTGTGTTGTGTGTGTGTGTGTGTGTGTGTGTGTGTGTGTGCGTGTGCGGGCGCGAGCGCGCGTGTTGCTTGCTGCTGCATTTTTTTTTTTGAAGTATAAAATTATTTTGGCAATACATCATAACTAAACCATACAAAACAATTATTCCATTGTCTGTCACACTATTATATGGTCGTCCATAATTAGTAGAAATACTACTACTAA
Organism: Monoplex corrugatus; assembly: GCA_030674185.1. Taxonomy (NCBI): domain Eukaryota; kingdom Metazoa; phylum Mollusca; class Gastropoda; order Littorinimorpha; family Ranellidae; genus Monoplex; species Monoplex corrugatus. The sequence goes on along the minus strand of CM060312.1, from coordinate 70,444,186 downwards.
CAGTAACACTAATGATTATAATGCTAATTCTAAAACAAGTAAAATAATAATAATAATTAGAAGAAGAAGAAGAAAGAGAAGAAGAAGAAGACTTTGAAGAAGAAGAAGAAGAAAAAGAAGAAGAAGAAGGAGGAGACAAATAGGAGGAGGAGGAGGAGGAGGAAGAAGAAGTAGTAGTAGAAGAAGAAGAAGAAGAAGAAGAAGAAGAAGAAGAAGAGAAGAAGAAGAAGAAGAAGAAGAAGAAGAAGAAGAAGAAGAAGAAGAAGAAGAAGAAGAAGAAAACAACAACAACAACAACAACAACAACAACAACAACAACAGCAACAGCAACAACAACAACACAACAACGATTGTAAAACCAGACGCATATGAATGTAAATTGAGGAAACGTATTCAGTAGCTGAAATAAGAAAAACTTTCACTTCTTACCACTGCTCATAGGCACGCTGGTATTCCATTTGGTCCCTTTTTATTCACTGGACGAGGCAGCAGGGAAGTTTTAGTCTTTTTGTTATTATCCGTTGTTTGGTGTCTGTTTGTGATCGTGCATTTGCGCTTGACAATGGCCGGTTGGCCGAAAATTTGCGCTTGTCTTGTCTTGTCTTGTATTGAACACGCGTTCCTTTTGGTTTACTTGTTCTTCTGGTTCCTGTTTGCTTGGACGCGGGCAGTCCCACTTATCTTGGATCAAGAAAAACTTTTTGTTGTTATTGTTGTTTTGTTTTGTTGGGTTTTTTTTTTTATCATCTGGCTCACTTGAGAACAGGCAACTTGTTAACTATCCGACGATTCGCACCCGTGTTCTTTCAGTAACTAATTAAACGTCCACATTCTATTTTCATGTGTCTTTGCTTCTATTGACGTGTTCACTGGCGGTCGCTTTGATGCAGGCTGCATAATAATAATGCATCAATCATCGTCATCATCATTACCATATGCTCTGCCACATGGCGTTGGCGATCGTGGCCTTCCATATGAATCTATCCTTTGTCCCTGCAAGTACTTCTTCCACCTTCTCTGTCTTCATCCACCGCCCAAGTCCATCCAATATTTTCTCCCTGGGTCCACCTGGTGCTCTTTTTTTCCAGAAGTATTCCTGTTGTGATTAGGAGCTCTAATTTCTCTTGCCTCAGAGAATAAATGTTGCCTTTCTTTTCCTAATCTTCTTCGTTAATTTTTTTCTTTTTTTTTTTTTTGCGTCAGTGTGAAATCTGAATTAAAGTGACTGTCGAAGGCTAAGCAGATAGGAACCAAGAACATACAAAAAATGAATTAGAACGCGTCTTTGATGTAAAGAAAGAAGTCAGGTGAGAAATTTCAGCCAACAGACTTTCTTCAACATTATAATATTTCAACATTGATGGTTTCGTGAAATGTTTTAATAAACTAAAATCTAAAAGAAATCGTATAAACATTCCTGAGAAACATACTTCCTCTACAAAACACAACGTGTTAGTGCGTGAGTGGTGAAATAAGAACTCAATGGTCTAATTTCATACTAAAAGAAACTTATCATTATCATCATCATCATCATTATCATCATCATTATCATCATCATCATGTGCCCTGCCGCATGGCCTTGACGATAATGGCCCTCCATACGAATCTATCCCTTGTTGCTGCAAGTACATTTTCCACCCTCTCTGTCCTCAGCCAATCTGGTAGTCCGTCCAAAATGTTCTTCCTGGGTCTACCAGGTGCTCCCTTTCCCTCCAAGTTCCAACTTTTCTATTTGTGATAAGGTGCTCTAATTTCTCTTTCCTCATAACATGTCCTGTAAATGTTGCTTGTCTTTTTCTGATCTTCTTTATTAATGATCTTCTTGTCTCTTTTGGCTGGCCATGATTAAACGGAACCTACTGCTCTGAAAACCTCAAACACTTACCCACCAAGAAGAAACTATCCTCTGGTACGTGGACCAAGACCAGTTTATCGCCCTCTTTCTGTATGTGGTCGCAGTAATCTGAACACAGAAAGGCAATGCACTGATTTTGTGGGCAAGTGGTGCAAGGATGATATAGCTGTCTGTCCTAGGAAGTGAGAGGTTTGAGAATGCTTAGGTTCGATACTTGACCAAAGTCACATCTACTGTCCACACGTGCACATCCATTCCCAGACCTAGACTAGAACTTCGGTGATGGTCCACGAACAAGGTTATGATGATAAGCCGAGGTAGCCCCTGCGGCACTTTAAATATTCCAGCAACAAAAGAGCTGCCCTGGTAGAATACATGATTTCAATGGGGACAGCAACCCACATTTCACACCAACAAAATCCGTTGTGACAACAACAACAACAATAACAAAACAACAACAACAACAAATATTACAACAACAACAACAACAACAACAACTACTACTACTACTATTACTACTATTACTATTACTACTACTACTACTGCTGCTGCTGCTGCTGCTACTACTACAGTGACAACAACAAGACATCGACAACAACAACTACTACAACAAAGACAATGACAACAACATCAACAACAACGACAACGACAACAATCGAGCCCAATCCCACCAACTTGCCTGTTTGACGGTCGGTTTGATTCTTATCTCGTCTGTGTGGATATTTCTTCTTGTTGCTGCTGCATGTTGCTATTGTGTCGTTGTTTTGAAAATGATGCTGTGGTCATAACTGAAAGTCTGACACATCATTTCCACATGGAACATTGACGCTCAACTGGTTTAATGGCGAAGAGAATGTATTGTCTATCTCTTCAGCTTTCATCCTATAGTATAATTTATTGTTGTTGTTGTTGGTGGTGGTGGTGGTGGTGGTGGTGGCTGTGGTGATGGTTGGCAGTCAGTGGTGGTGGTAGTGCTGTAGCTGCTGCTGCTGCCGCTACCGCTGCTGCTACTGCTGCTGCTCTTCTTCATCTTCTTCATTTTGATTTCCTTGTTGTTATTGTTGTTGTTGTTGTTGTGTTGTTGTTGTTGTTGTTGTTGTTGCTCTTCTTTTGTTTGATTTCTTTATTGTTGTTGATGTTATTATAACCATGAGTTCCTTACTTCAAAGTGCTAGAAGCCCATTGTTTCAGGTCCTCTTAGTCTAAGGTGTTCTTCTTCTTCTTATGCAATGCCCAGCATGGTCGTTGAGATTGGAGGTGGGGGTGAGGGACAACTCAATGGCTGGATTGCTCTTGTAATAGATACAGCCATGGACTTAAGATCTGATGTCTCGAGTTCAGTTCCAGCACACAACATAAAAACTGGTCTGTTCGCTGCCAAGCTTATATTCAGTTCATTTCAATTCAAAACTTTAAGTTTAATCCACATTCGAAAATCAAAATGAAGATATGCTGGATCCACACTACCCGTACATCATTCTCACAGCTGCTTAAGATTCGACCATAAATATATCATATGACATACTTGAAATATGATCATAAATCTATCACAAAACATTCAATCAAAAACATTTCGACAATATCAATCATCCACAAAATACAACAGCCACTTTCCAGCCCTTTCATGTATGCAAGCAAATAAACAATCAAAGTCAACAAGTAAATAATGCTCCAATTATTCTGGCGTGTCAGTTTAGCATTTGATAGATCCTGTTTCCCCCTCCCGAGCAATCTCCCCTTCATTTCATTACTTTGCCAGCGCATAAGATTTTGTGCAGGTTAATTTAATGAAGTCTTCCGAATAACGGATGATAGATTGTGTGAAGCGCATACAGAGTTGTCTGAGAGTGGTGAATCTCTTGAAAAAAATGACAAACTTTAAGAGCGATGAACCTCTGCAAAAAAATCCAAATTTCAAATTCATGGGATGCAGCAGCAGCAACAACAACAGCAACAGACTGGATTCTCCATTTCTGTCTCTCATACATGAGGTTGATTCAGTCTTTGCTATATCAATAGTATATATATGCCACCCAGCTCTTCTTCTCCCGTCTTCAGTGAAGGCCTTCTTCCAGGGTATTCTGAGGCATTAACTTGGACAGTGATATGACGGGTGACGTGATCAAACTCTCCAGCGTTTGGTTCCTGTGCACCCACTCGACGATCGTGTTCATTATTTACTAATTTAGTCATTGGCCTTATTTTCAGGGTATACGATGTGCCTATATCCTTTACTATAATAATAATAATTACAATATTTATATAGCGCAAAATCAAATCTAAGCGCTGAAACAGACACACACGCACGCACGCACGCACGCACACACACACGCACGCACGCACACACACACACACACACACACACACGCACACACACACACACACATACACACACACACACACGCATGGCTACAAATGGGGAGAAAGAATAAAAAGCAATAAAAGCAAGAATAAAAGCAATGGAAAACCACAGAGAGCACACCTTACACAATTATATATTATAAAAATGTGATTCCCCTCCAAGCGGAGACAAGCTGCAAGGGGGGGGGGGGGGAGGGGTTGAGTGAGGTTAGGATTTTATGCAGAGGAGAAAAGGTGAGTTTTGAGAGCGGACTTGAAGGAGACAAAAGTAGGTTGCTGACGGACTGAGAGAGGAAGTTTGTTCCAGGAGAGTGGACCAGAAACAGAGAAGGCTCGTAGACCATAGGTATTGAGCTTAGTGCGTGGAAAGCGAAAAGTCAGAGGATCGGAGGTAGAGCGGAGGGTACGTGAGGGAAGATAGATCTCAAGTAGGCTTGACAGGTAATCGGGGGCTGCGTTATTGAGGCTTTTGTAGCACATGGTGTCTAGTTTGTACTGTATGCGCTTTGATACAGGGAGCCAGTGAAGTTGTGCCAGGAGAGGAGATATGTGGTCAGCTTTTTTCTTTTTGAGTACAAGGCGTACAGCATTGTTTTGAATGCGCTGTAGGATGTGAATGGTGGAGGCAGGAAGACCAGACAGGAGTGAATTGCAATAGTCAATGCGAGACATTATGAAGGAGAGAACGAGTTTTGCAGTTGTTTCGACAGAGAGATACTTCCTGATCAGGCTTATACGATGGAGATGATAGTAGCAAGATCTGGCAGTTTGAGAAACAAAGTTGTTCATGGAGAGGGTAGAGTCAATGCAGACACCAAGGTTTTTAGCTGAATCAGAAATTGGGACTGATGTGTTACATAATGGGAGAGAAAGAGGAGGCAGCTGAGAAAGTTTCTGACGGGTGCCAATGAGGATAGCTTCTGTCTTGTCGTCATTAAGCTGAAGTCTATTGTGTGTCATCCAGTTCTTAATGTCCGAGTAACACTCAGTGGTGCGAGTCAACAGGCGCTGTATATTATCAGGTGAGTCACTGTCTTGAAGTTGGGTGTCATCAGCATAGAAGTGGTGTTTTATAGAGTGGGAGTTGATGATGGTGGACAGGGGGGAGGTGTAAAGAGTGAAAAGAACTAGTCTCTAGCAAAAGATCTGCTGGCCACCTCCAGCTACGATATAAAGCGTGATATGAAAGATCTGGACATCAACCCACACAGCTGGGAAGACAAATCAGCCAACCGCAACATTTGGCATAGTGTGATCCAGAAACAACCCTGATCGGGGAAAAAGAAGATCCAGACCTTAGCTGAGGAAAGGATAGCCATGCGAAAAGCAAACTACTATGAAGGCAGTCCTATGGCCAGCATCCATACATGCAGCCAATGTCGCAGAGAATGCCTTTCCATGCACTGGCCCTATCATCCATAGTCGACGCTGACTGACGGAAGCCTACTCCTCCTCCTCGTGCTCCTACTCCTACTACTGCTACGACGACGACGATATGCAATGACAATTGCCTGGAAATATGATCTTGAACTTGCAGGCCTGGTCTGTCTTCTCTGAGTCAACAGTGTCCAAGTTTCATGTTTGTGGAAAAGGATGGAGATCCATGGCCAGGTGATGTTGAACATTTTCAGGTCTGCACTGTGGAAATCTGGCAGCCTGCCCAAATAGCTTTCTAATTCTCATAGTCATATGATCCTCTGGCTGGCGCTCTGAACCGAATGAGAACATTGGTACAACACAGCTCAGGTGATCTCACTGACTGTACAGAATTTCTTCCATTTCTTCCATGATTTTATCCCCAGGCTCTCTCTCTCTGTGTTTCTCTGCGTCTTCGTGTGTGTGTGTGTGTGTGTGTGTGTGTGTGTGTGTGTGTGTGTGTGTGTGTGTGTGTGTGTGTGTGTGTGTGTGTGTGTGTGTGTGTGTGTGTTTGTGTGTTTATGAGCGTGCGTGTGTTTGGTTTGTGGTCTTTATTTGTGTGTGGGTGCGTGTGTGTGTTGTTTGTGTGTATGTGCGTGTGTGTCCATGTGTGTGTGTGTTTGTATATATATATATATATATAGATATATATATATACATGTATATATATATATATGTATATGTATATATACACACATATATATATAGCCTATATATATATATATATATATATATATATATATGTGTGTGTGTGTGTGTGTGTGTGTGTGTGTGTGTGTGCGTGTGCGTGTGTGTGCGTGTGTGTGTGTGTGCGTGTGCGCGCGCGTGTGCTCATGTATGCGTAGCCTATGTATGTGCATCAGTAATGGTTGACAAACAACATATTGGATCTACTCACAGTCAAAAGTGTATTCAGATTTTTCAGTCTCGTCCACTGCCAAAACAATAATGCGTTTGGATTGTGCTCCAGAAAGCGTCATGCCGTTTCTTCTGTATCCGTGTCTAGATTTAGATCTATAACCACATTCTGGTTTCGTTCAAAACACACAAGAATTTTTCAAAAGCTAACACTTCCTCAAAGTCAAACCGTGCTTTTGATTTTACAACAGAATATCTTTCATACTGGAGTCAGCTTCCTATGGCCCCTTAAGTAAGACAGTCGGTTTTCTTGGTTGGTTTGTCTGTTTGTTTGCAAATTTTAAAGAATAAGATTAAGAGTCACTTCCGATCCTCACTGCTCTGAACCGAAGTGTCCCCCCACTGATTCCAGTTGGAACGAATTCTGTCCAGCTACCGTCACAGTTCGGTGTTCCGGTAGTCTATGCAAACGTAGCTGAAAAGATCCGTGGAATGATATGTATCAACATTGCATTTTCCCCTTCTCTGCACATTTGCGTTGAACACAGTAGACCTTGGACTAGATCCCGACTAAGTCTACCAGACAGGTCTTTGATAAGAACATGACGACTGACGTCATTTTAAGGCACGCGTCATTGCTGAGGACTTGTTCAACTTCCAAGTCTGAATGATACACAAAATTAAGCTCGAGTGTTCGACCAACTGGCTTTTGTCAAACGATAACCTTCCCTGCTATTCCTTAGAATTATAGAACATACCTCTAACATACAATCAATGTGTGCGATTTCTGATCAGTTATCTTCTCTAGCTCAATCAAATATCAGGTTAGTTTAACAAGAAACATCCAAAGGTGCTGGATGGTATCCAGGGCAACAAAGCCTCTAACTCAATCAAATATCAGGGAAATCATCTTATCTCTTGATTTTGTCCTAAACCGACTGAATCTGTGTCTTTATCGTCTTTTGTGCACGCTTGGCAAAAAACAGCACAATTCACAAGAACAGTTAGGCTTATCTACTAATGTGGGAGTTACTTCCCTTGACATGTACTCTGCTATGAGCTAATACTGCTCATCATCATCATCAGGTGCCCTGCCGCATGGTGTTGGCGATCATGGATTTCCATCTGCCTCTATCTCCCGTTGCCCCTAGCATCTCTCCCAGCCACTCTGCAAGTCCGTCCAGCATTTTCTCCCTGGGTCTACCCTGTGCTCTCTTACCCTCCAGCTTTCCCATTGTGACCAGGTGCTCCAAATCCCCCTTCCTCATAAAATGGCCTATAAATGTTGCCTGTCTTTTCCTAATCTTCCTTATGAGTGATCTACTTGTGTCTGCCCCCATCAAGACTGTCTCGTTTGTTTTCTTTGCTGTCCAGGGAACTCTCAACATTCTTCTTAGAAACCACATCTCCACTGCCTCAATCTTGTTCTGGCTTTGTTTGTTGACTGTCCACGCCTCGCATCCGTACAACAGTATTGGTTCTATATAACATTCAAGAACTCTCTTCCTGATGTTAATTGACAGGCATTTGTTGTAAGAATGCTCGTCATTTTTCTTGAATGCTGTTTTGGCTTGGCCGATTCTGCTGCGCATCCGGCCGTCTGATGAAATGATCGTTCCCAGATATTTGAATTTATCAACCTGTGTCAAGATTGTGCCATTTGCTGTTATTTTGCATGAGGAGATTTCATGTTTTTTACTGATCACCATGACTTCACTCTTCCTGCTGTTTAGTTCCAGCCCCTTACCTTTGCTTTCTGTTTCTAGTATATTCACAAGGTTTTGTAGGTCTCTTTCACTTTCTGCAATTAGCACGGTGTTATCTGCATATCGAATGTTGTTTATCATTTTCCATCCAACCTTTAATCCAGGGTCTTCTTCTAGGTTTCTCATGATGTTTTCGCTATATAGTGAAAACAGATCTGGTGACAAAACACAACCCTGTCTGACTCCTCTTTTGATATTTTGGAAAGAGCTTACATTGTTTTCTATTCTCATTGCAGCTGTTTGTTCCCAGTACATATTTCTTATAATTCGTAGATCTTTTCCATCAACATTGAGTCTCTCCAGTTGGTTGATCAATTCTTCATGTCTTACCCGATCGAAAGCCTTGGTGTAGTCAACAAAGCATAAATACAAATCCTTATTCATCTCATTTGACCTATCTATGATACTTCTTAGGATGTATATGGTATTAATAGTTCCTTTCCCTTCCACAAATCCACACTGTTCTTCTGCTATTTCTCTTTTGATTCTATTCCTTATCCTCATCATGATTATTCTTAACAGGATTTTTGTTACATGGCTCATCAAACTGATTGTGCGATGGAGTTCGCATTCTATAGCGCCTGTCTTCTTTGGAAGTGCAATGAAAATTGATTTTGACATATCTTTGGGGATTTTTCCAGGGTCGTAAATGTCACTTAGGAGGACTGTTATTTTTTCTATGCCAAATTCATCCAGGGCTTCAATCACCTTTGCAGTAATGTTGTCTGGTCCTGGGACTTTTCCCGGTTTCATCTTTTTCAGTGCCGCTCTAACGTGTTCTTCGTTTCTGTCATCCTCAAAAAGGTCTTTAATGTACTCTCCCCATCTTTCTAATATTTTGTCTTTTACCATTATAAGCGTGCCATCTTTCGATTTCAAGCAACCAGTTGATGTGCATGCATTTTTTCTGTGGACAATTTCTTCAATTCGTCTGTGCATACCATGAGGATCCGTTTTGTGTCGGTCTTCCATTACTTTGCACTTTGATTTCAGTCAAGCTTCCTTAGCTTCATTACACCTATTCCTGATTTCCTTGTTTATCTTCCTGTATATCTCCTCATTTCTCTTTGCCTTCCTCCTCTCCTCCATCAAGCCCAAAATTTCATTAGCCATCCAGTTCTTTTTTGCTTTTCTATCTGCTTTAGGGATTTCCTCACAAGCTTCATTTATCGAATTCCTCAACTTTGTTCATTGTTCCTCACTGTCACCAGCGTCTTCCAGAGCACTGAATTTGTTTTGAACATGTACATTAATTTTTTTTATGTATCAATTCGTCTGTTTTTAAGAGTCCAAGGTTTAATTTGATGTTGTTTTTGGTCTGTTTCCTTTTCCTGAATTTCAGCCTAAACCTTCCCACTACCGGATTGTGATCACTGTTGCAGTCTGCGCCTGGTAGTGTTTTTGCTGAAAGAAAAGAATTTCTAAATCTTTTGTTGATAAGGATGTAGTCAATCTGATTTTTGGTATTATCTCCTGGACTCATCCAGGTCCACTTTCTTCTATTGGGCTGCTCAAACCAGGTGTTTCCTACTATAAACTCATTCATCTTGTTCCCATTCTACAAGTTTCTTACCCTTTTCATTTTGTGTACCAAGGCATGAGGTCCAACTATATCCTCCACCCTATCCTGTCCCACTTAAGCATTAAAATCTCCCATTATTACAGTAACGTCTTGTGATTTACACTGGACTTTGGCTATCTCTAATACTTCGTAGAAGTTGTCGATGTCTTCCTGAGTACTTGCGGATGTTGGTGCATACACCTGAATGATGTTGATATCAAATGGTTTGCCTCCCAACTTGAACAGCAAAACTCTGTCGGACACACCCCAGTATCCCTTAACTGCTTTTGATTTGTCTAATCCTACATGTTGAATATTTGATCGTATCTTGTTTTGTTTATTGAATACGCATTCAGCATTCCATTTTCGTGTGCTGGTTCGTTGTTTCTCTTTGTTTAAACCCAATCATTTTGATTCAGACTATGCAGCGTTAAATTTCACGCTTTTCAAGTGACTGTTTCAAGCCTTTCTCGTAAGTTTTCATTTAAATCAAATGAGCTCATATGTTCCTGTCAGAATGGAATCTGAAATGTTATCATAGTTATTGATTATTGTAAAGTGCTCTTAAGAAAAAAAATCATGTTTCATTGGTAAACATGTAGAGATAAATATGCCCTACTTATCAATTGTTTTAAGGTATTCTTAAGAAAACAAATGCATACTATTTCATTGGTAAACACATAGTGTTAAATACGTCCTATCAATGAAAGAAAAACAGGGAAAAATTACTGATTTGTTAATGGACTGGAAGAGTACATGTACATGTGTGTGTGTGTGTGTGTGTGTGTGTGTGTGTGTGTGTGTGTGTGTGCATGTACATTTCTGGTTCATATTTGCTTATACGCCGGAAGTCACTTTCATCTAGATTTTAATCAAGAGATCCGATAACTTCCCTGCTATTCCGTTGAACTAAGGAACATAACTCTAACATAGCACCACTGTGTGCGTTTTCTGATCAGAGTTATCTTCTCTACCTCGATCAAATATCAGGTTAGGTTAACAAGAAACATCTGAGGGTGCTAAGTGGTATCCAGAGCAACAATGCCTCTAACTTAATCAAATATCAGAGAAATCATCTCATCTCTTGATTTTGTCCTTAACCGACTGAATCTGTGTTTTTATCGTCTTTTGTGCACGCTTGGCAAAGGACAGCACAATTCACAAGAACAATAAGGCTTATCTACTAATGTGGGAGTTACTTCCCTTGACGTGTTGTCCGCAATGAGCTAATCCTACAGGTTGAAAGTTGTGCGTGTTTTGTTTTGTTTATTGAATAAGAGTTTATCATACCATATATTTTCGTCCCATTTTATGGCGCCACCTTAATGGCCACAGAAGCTGGCACACTTTTTTTACAATGCAATGATGATGTCGATGAGGATGATAATGACGATGCTGTGGAGTTCCATTTAGGATTGAGACTACGTGACAGGGCTGTACTCTACACTCACTCATCATCATCATCATCATCCAGCGTGTGCCCTGCCACGACTTGGCGTTGGCGACATGGACTTCCAACCATCTCTATCTCTCGTTGCCCCCAGCATCTCCCCACCCTCCCCTCCCAGTCATTGTGCAAGTCCGTCCAGCATTCTCTCCCTGGGTCTACCTGGTGCTCTCTTTCCCTCCAGCTTTCCCGTTGTGACCAGGTGCTCCAAATCCCCCTTCCTCATAAAATGGCCTATAAATGTTGCTTGTCTTTTCCTAATCTTCCTTATGAGTGATCTACTTGTGTCTGCCTCCATCAAGACTGTCTCGTTTGTTTTCTTTGCTGTCCATGGTACTCTCAACATTTTCTGAGAAACCACATCTCGGCTGCCTCGATCCTGCTCCGGCTTTGCTTGCTGACTGTCCACGCCTCGCATCCTTACAACAGTATTGGTTCTATACAACATTCAACGACTCTCTTTCTGATGTTAATTGATAGGCATTTGTTGGTAAGAATGCTTGTCATCTTCTTGAATGCTGTTTTGGCTTGGCCGATTCTGCCAGCTATTTCCGATGTGCATCTGCCGTCTGATGAAATGATCGTTCCCAGGTATTTGAACTTATTAACCTGTGTCAAGGTTGTGCCATTTGCTGTTATTTTGCATGAGGAGATTTCATGTTTTTTACTGATCACCATGACTTCAGTCTTCCTGCTGTTTAGTTCCAACGCCTTACCTTTGCTTTCTGTTTCTAGTATATTCACAAGGTTTTGTAGGTCCCTTTCACTTTCTGCAATTAGCACGGTGTCATCTGCGTACCGAATGTTGTTTATCATTTTCCATCCAACCTTTAATCCAGGGTCTTCTTCTAGGTTTCTTATGATGTTTTCGCTATATAGTGAAAACAGATCTGGTGACAAAACACAACCCTGTCTGACTCCTCTTTTTGATATTTTGAAAAGAGCTTATATTGTTTTCTATTCTCATTGCAGCTGTTTGTTCCCAGTACATATTCCTGATTATTCGTAGATCTTTTCCATCGACATTGAGTCTCTCCAGTTGGTTGATCAATTCTTCATGTCTTACTCGATCGAAAGCCTTGGTATATCAACAAAGCATAAATACAAATCCTTATAATAATAATAATAATAATAATAATATATTTTATTTATATAGCGCAAAATCTTGATAAAATCAAATCTAAGCGCTGAGCGTATACATGCATACATACCTACATACATATGAGCGTATACATGCATACACACATGCCTACATACTTGCATACATAAATCTAAGCTGAGCGTATACATGCATACATACATACATACATAAATCTAAGCGTATACATACATACATACATACATACATACATACGTAGGCACATGCATACATAATAATTACAATATTTATATAGCGCAAATCTCGACAAAATCAAATCCAAGCGCCGAAAAGACACACACGCACACACGCACGCACGCACACACACGCACACACACACAACACACACACACACACACACACACACACACACACACACACACACATGCATGCATGGCCACAAATGGGGAGAAAAGAATAAAAGCAATAAAAGCACATCATATACAATTATATATTAAAACAAAGTGATTCCCCTCCGAGCGGAGACAGGCTGCAGAGGGGGGTTGAGTGAGGTTAGGATTTTATGCAGAGGAGAAAAGGTGAGTTTTGAGAGCGGACTTGAAGGAGGCAAAAGTAGGTTGCTGACGGACTGAGAGAGGAAGTTTGTTCCAGGAGAGTGGACCAGAAACAGAGAAGGCTCGTGGACCATAGGTATTGAGCTTAGTGCGTGGAAAGCGAAAAGTCAGAGCATCGGAGGCAGAGCGGAGGGTACGTGAGGGAACATAGATCCTTATTCATCTAAATTGACCTCTCTATGATAGTTCTTAGGATGTATATGGCATTAATAGTACCTTTCCCTTCCACAAATCCACACTCTTCTTCTGCTATTTCTCTTTTGATTCTATTCCTTGTCCTCATCATGATTATTCTTAACAGGATTTTTGTTACATGGCTCATCAAACTGATTGTGCGATGGAGTTCGCATTCTATAGCCCCTGTCTTCTTTGGAAGTGAAATGAAAATTGATTTTGACATATCTTTGTGGATGTTTCCTATGTCATAAATTTCATTTAGGAGGACTGTTATTTTTTCTATGCCAAATTCATCCAGGGCTTCAATCATCTCTGTAGTAATGTTGTCTGGTTGTGGGGCTTTTACTGGTTTCATCTTTTTCAGTGCTGCTCTAACTTCCTCTTTCATTATGGGTGGTCCTTCAAAGTTGTTTTTTTATAATGTGTTCTTCGTTTCTGTCATCCTCAAAAGGTCTTTAATGTACTCTCCCCATCTGTCTAATATTTTGTCTTTTTCCACGATAAGCGTGCCATCTTTCGATTTTAAGCAACCAGTTGATGTGCATGTATTTTTCCAGTGGACAATTTCTTCAATTCGTTTGTACATACCCTGAGGATCCATTTTGTGTCGTTCTTCTATCTCCTTGCATTTTGTGTTCAGCCAAGCTTCCTTAGCTTCATTGCACCTATACCTGGTTTCTTTATTTATCTTCCTGTAGATCTCCTCGTTTCTCTTTGCCTTCCTCCTTTTCTCCATCAGGCCCAAAATTTCATTAGTCATCCAGCTCTTTTTTTGCTTTTCTATTTGCCTTAGGGATTTCTTCACAAACTTCATTTATCGAATTCCTCAACTTTGTCCATTGTTCCTCACTGTCACCAACGTCTTCCAGAGCACTGAATTTGTTTTGAACATGTACATTAAATTTTTGACGTATCATTTCAACTGTCTTTAAGAGCCCAAGGTTTAGTTTGATGTTGCTTTTGGTCCGTTTCCTTTTCCTCAATTTCAGCCTAAACCTTCCCACTACATGATTGTGGTCAGTGTTGCAGTCTGCGCCTGGTAGTGTTTTTGCTGACAGTAAAGAATTTCTAAATCTTTTGTTGATCAGGATGTAGTCAATTTGATTTTTGGTATTATCTCCTGGACTCATCCAAGTCCATTTTCTTCTATTAGGCTGCTCAAATCAGGTGTTTCCTACTATGATCTCATTCATCTGTGCCCATTCTACAAGCTTCCCCCCTCCTTCATTTTGTGTACCAAGGCCATGATGTCCAATTATATCCTCCACCCTATCTTGTCCCACTTTAGCATTAATATCTCCCATTATGACTGTAACTTCTTGTGATTTACATTGGGCCTTGGCCATCTCTAAAACTTCGTAGAAGTTGTCGATGTCTTCCTGAGTACTTGCGGATGTTGATGCATACACCTGTATGATGTTGATATCAAAAGGTTTGCCTCCGAATTTGACCAGTAAAACTCTGTCGGACACTGCCCAGTATCCCTTAACTGCTTTTGATTTGTCGTTGTCCATTGTGATGCCTACTCCTTTTTCATGTGAATTACCACCAGAGTATATCACTGTATATTCTCCTGATGTTATCATGCCTGCCCCCTTCCATCGCATTTCCCCCAGTCCTAAAATACTGATGTTAAGCCTTTCCATCTCCTTTTGATGTTGTCTAATTTACCTTTCTGCAGCATTGTTCTGATGTTCCATGTTGCTACTTTGGTGTTGAATTTAATTTTGGTGGCAGTAGCTGGCTGACGGTCTGGTGTCACCTGCGCCGCATGATAGTCCCTACCGGACGAAGGTGCTCCACAGGAGCACCTATTGACGTCGTTACCTTTCTTCTTTGTCTTTTTCCTGTCCATGGTTTTCCTGGGGAAAACTACGATGGTGGTTTCCCCTTGCCTTTCATCAGTTTTTTATTTTAGGGTTAACTCCCTTAGCCTTACTCTCTCACGAGATGTCCACAAGGCAGTGGAGCTATTTACCCATAGCTTGGGGATCTGGTTCGTGGGCACCAGGACGTGTCCACACGCCGGTGGGCATGCATGCCTCACGTCTGGGGGCCAGACCTCCTCCGAGTCCTACGAGATTCAGCCTGAGTCCGTGAGGTGCTCAGTTACCGCCTGTCGCCACGAGGAGGCACAGCGTAGGGCTTGCTGATGGAGAGGCTATGTACTGACAGGAAGAGACTTAAGCCTTGCTCTTCTTTTCGCACAGCAATGCTAGCCAGCGGCGCAGGCCGAAGCCGACACACTAGACGCATCACATCTGCCAATATGACAAGCCTACACTTACTATCATGATATATCCTGGCATCAACCAGGCCTGAGAGATATAGACACCTGCGGTGCTGGTCAGATGATTTGAGCAACACCCTCAGTAAGGCATCCGTGAAGTGGATGAGACTCGACTGTGCGGTCCGCGTCTTCCTAATGAGCCCATAGCATGCCCAACTCTGGGTAAAAGCCAGTTGGAGCCGAAAAATCCCATTATGATTTTTGAAGGTACTGATGGGGATTCGAACCCACAGCCTTCGAGTCAATAGTCTGTTGTGTTAACCACTACACCACGGCGACTGATTTATCATTCCATTTCTGTGAGAACATTTGTATAAAAAGAGATTCTCTGAATGACTTCATCGTGTTGTTTTGCATTCTAAATTCAAGAAATAGTTTCCATCATTTGGTCTTCCAGGTCAACAATTTTTTCAATCTTTTTACATTTTTATTTTATCTTATTGATTAATTATTGATTAATTAATCAATTAATTATGCTGATCTTGTGTTATGTAATTCTGCTTTTTTTATGAGTTTAGAGATCTTTATTTTCAAAATTCATACCACCCACCTACATTGAAGTAGAAAATGAAATAGTTTGTGGTTGTTTAGTTTTGTTTTGTTCAAAACAAATTGTCGTTCATCATTAAAAGCTGACAATTTTATGTGAAGAGAGAAATGATGGAATGGTTTCAGAGGCTACAATCTCGTACAGACCTTTGATAGTAGAAACTTTGATATAAGCTTAAGGTCTGCTCACACGGAAAGCTATGGTGGAAATCAATATGAAGCTTTTGTGCTTGCCGTCAGTCATAACCAGAACGGGATATGAATCGTACCGGGTACAGTACGTCAAAGTTACATTTTACGAACGTATAACGTTCGCACGTAAGCACACACTCACCAGTGCATCCCCCTCCCCATCCCCCTAGACATCACACGCATATATATATATAATATATATATATATATATATATATATATATATATATATATATTGTATATATATATATATATCTATATATATGTATATATACAGATACAAATACAAACCCACAGACATAGACACATACACGAGCGTGTGTACGCGTATGCAACACACATACACATACACATGTGCACACACACATACGCACGCACGCTCGCACGTACTCACCAATAATAATAATAATAATTACAATATTTATATAGCGCAAAATCTCGATAAAAATCAAATCTAAGCGCTGAACATACACTTACGCACGCGCGCACACACACGCACACATGGCTATAAATGGGGAAAAAGAATAAAAGCAATGGAAATTATAAAGAGCATATTATATACAAATATATATTACAATGTGATTCCCCTCCGAGTGGAGACAGGCTACAGAGGGGGGATGAGTGAGGTCAGGATTTTATGCAGAGGAGAAAAGGTGAGTTTTGAGAGCGGACTTGAAGGAGACAAAAGTAGGTTGCTGACGGACAGAGAGAGGAAGTTTGTTCCAGGAAAGTGGACCAGAAACAGAGAAGGTTCGTGGACCATAGGTATTGAGCTTAGTGCGTGGAAAGCGAAAAGTCAGAGGATCGGAGGCAGAGCGGAGGGTACGTGAGGGAAGATAGATCTCAAGTAGGCTTGACAGGTAATCGGGGGCTGCGTTATTGAGGCTTTTGTAGCACATGGTGTCTAGTTTGTACTGTATGCGCTTTGATACAGGGAGCCAGTGAAGTTGTGCCAGGAGAGGAGATATGTGGTCAGCTTTTTTCTTTTTGAGTACAAGGCGTGCAGCATTGTTTTGAATGCGGGCACACCTTCCACATATATATCACCCACACATATATACAAACGCACAGATATACATACATACATAAGCACATGTTGTCATGTTGTCTAATATTACTCATAGTGAAAAGACGTTAAATCAAAAAACGAACACACACACACACACACACACACACACACACACACACACACACACACACACCACACGCACGCACGCACGCACGCATGCACACGCACACACACCACGCATTAGACCAATCTACACACACACACACACACACAACACAAGCACATGCGCACGCAATCACGCACGCACACGCACGCACACGCACACACACCATGCATTAGACCAATCTCAGTAATTCCAGTCTTTATTGGACAATATTTTCATAACTGAAAGGGGAATCAAAACTTAACAACAGCATGTAACAAGCTTGCCTAGACAATAGATATAATAAATAAAATGATACACAGATAAATAAACAGCGATCTTAAATCACTGTTGGTAAAAACCAAAGTGCAATGCACAAAAGATTCTCTGCTAAGATCCGAATCGGGGCAAATTTCAAGCACGCAAAACTGCTTTTCATAGGCCAGAAATGCCCTAACTCGCAGCCAGCATAGAACCCCATTGCAAAAATGCCCTGCAGACAACATACATGTAGTTATGGTTTCATACTCAGTGCGGATAGATTAGTTACTTTATTCTTGATTTCATTTACTTTGTTAATTATTTTATTGTCTTATTTATTTTATTCATTTATCTAAATTTGAAAAATAAAATCTAGAAGCATTTTTAGGTGCCTATGGATCTGTCTTGCAGTCAGCTCTTGCTATCCTACACGTACAATAGCCAAAGCAATAGGCCAAACGAACAAACAGCTGCAAAGAGAATAAAAAACGACATAAGCTCTTTCCAAAACATCAAAAGAGGAGTCAGACAGGGTTGTGTTTTTTCACCAGATCTGTTTTCACTTTACAGCGAAAACATCATGAGAAACCTAGAGGAAGACCCTGGATTAAAGGTTGGAGGAAAAATGATAAACAACATTCGATACGCAGATGACACCGTGCTAATTGCAGAAAGTGAAAGGGACCTACAAAACCTTGTGAATATACTTGAAATAGAAAGCAAAGGTAAGGCGTTGGAACTAAACAGCAGGAAGACTGAAGTCATGGTGATCAGTAAAAAACATGAAATCCCCTCATGCAAAATAACAGCAAACAGCACAACCTTGAGACAGGTTGTTAAGTTTAAATACCTGGAAACGATCATTTCACCAGACGGCAGATGCACATCAGAAATAGCCAGCAGAATCGGCCAAGCCAAAACAACATTCAAGAAGATGGAAAGCATTCTTACCAACAAATGCCTATCAATTAACATCAGGAAGAGAGTTTTGGAATGTTATGTAGAACCAATACTGTTTGTACGGTTGCGAGGCGTGGACAGTCAACAAGCAAAGCCAGAACAAGATTGAGGCTGCCGAGATGTGGTTTCTAAGAAGGATGTTGAGAGTTCCCTGGACAGCAAAGAAAACAAACGAGACAGTCTTGATGGAGGCAGAAACAAGTAGATTATTCATAAGGAAGATTAGGAAAAGGCAGGCAACATTCACAGGCCATTTTATGAGGAAAGGGAAATTGGAACACCTGGTCACAACGGGAAAGCTGGAGGGAAAGAGAGCAATGGATACACCCAGGGAGAAGATACTAGACGGACTTGCAGAGTGGCTGGGGACGAGGGGGTTGGGAGAGATGCTAGGGGCAACCAGAGATAGAGACAGATGGAAGTCCATAATCGCCAACGCCATGCGGCAAGGCACCTCCTGATGATGATGATAAGGCTAACGTCAACCTCCCAGGCTTTCTCTCTCTCTCCTAGTAAGATCTGGAGGTGGGAGGGTTATGAAAAGGGAAAAAATGAAGAAGAAAGGAAGATGAAAAAATAAGAATAGAGAGAGGGAAGAAGGAATGAGGAGAATAGGGAGGAGGAAGAAGCAAAAAGGAGAAGTGAAATTTATAAGTATAACCTCGATTCTAATTGACAATGAAATGAAAAAAAAAAAGAAAAGAAAAGAAAGAATCACTAGAAAAACAAAAGAGAAGACAAGACGGAGGGGAAAAAGAAGAGGACATGGACGAAAAAGAAGTAAATCACCACTATGGTAAATCAGCAGTATAGTAAATCACCAGCATGGTAAATCACCAGTATAACCTCAATATCACGCTGTTGTCACAAACTATTGATCCTCTTTGCGCACTGGCAAGATCAAATCATCATAAGAGATGAGTGTTTATCGCCTTCATCAAGCTGGACATTAGATTTGCAACGATCCCATCCCCTTAACGATTTTACGGGTGTGTTTTTTTTCTTCTAAAGGACCAAAATATGTGTGTGTGTGTGTGTGTGTGTGTGTGTGTGTGTGTGTGTGTGTGTGTGTGTGTGTGTGTGTGTGTTGTGTGTGTGTGTGTGTGTGTGTGTGTGTGTGTGTGTTGTGTGATGTGTGTGTGTTGTGTGTGTGTGTGTGTGTGTGTGTGTGTGTGTGTGTGTGTGTGTGTGTGTGTGTGTGTGTGTGTGTGTGTGTGTGTGTGTGTGTGTATGTAGGGGGCAGTCCGAAATTGTCTCGTGATCTCGTAGAATCTTTGTTGGTGTTGTTTTATTTCTTTTTATATTATATGTCTTTTAAAATGTTTGGTTGCCAGGTTCCTTTTCGTTTTAAAGATGGAGTCTAACGTTTACTAATCATGACACCCACAAGGAGATGCATACCAGAAAGAAGCATTGACACATGGAAACTGAGGCAGCCGGTTGTAACTGGACTATATCGTATGGGGACACAGACAATAGAACCTACCCTAGACGACAGATGTTTTCCAAAGGGAGATCCCGGTAGAGCAAAATAAAGACTGCAACGGCTGCAGTAGCAACAGAAAGCTGTGCAAGAGCAGCAACAACAAAATCAGCAAAAGAGAATAACAAAAACAACGACAACATCAGCGCGGTCGACCTGATAGAATAAGCTTGATGTGTGCCAGGTTTTGGTTCAGTGCAATAAGAATGGCCCATTGTAGATAAGACTTGATATTGTTGTACTCGGCAAATACGCTGACCTAAGTCAACATTTCAGTCTTTCATGACTAGCGTAAGGCCTGATCCATAGGACATGTTCTGACGACCTAAACTGCATGCCTTTTCTAGATCTGTTTATCCATTCATGTATTCACGCATAATTTCATTCTTTTATTTATTCATTTATTTATTGTTATTTATTTATTTATTCATTTATTTATTATTTATTTATTTATTTATTTATTTATTCATTCATTCATTCATTCATTCATTCATTCATTCATTCATTCATTCATTTATTTATTTATTTTTAAAATTTTTTTTTTTAATGTATAGTTGAGTTCTAATCCTTCCAACCATTCCGTATTTATTTATTTATTTATTTATTTATTTTTTATTTATTTATTTTATTTATTTATCATTCGTTATTTATTTATTTATTTATTTATTTATTTGTTGTGTTTAGTCGAGTTAAAGTCCTTCAAATTATTCTATTTCAGCCAATGAGAGAAGCCTTGGGCTCTACAATCTCTGTATCCAAAAGAGGATTTTTAGTGTGTTAGACACCATGGTTAATTGGCAAGGGAAAAAATAAAACAATAGCAAAATACGTAAAGAATAATTTTTATAATTACAATATAGCTGTGGGCTGCGTTGTTGATGTTAGTATTGGGCTTGGTTGTTTTTCGATTTCGTACAATCACAAACAGGATGGGAGTGTTATGAAACTCAGGCCAATAACAACAGAAAAGAAATATTGACGTTTATGATTTAACTATGCGCTGGTCTTGAAGGCAGTCAGAGGCACCAGAGGTTCAGCTCGGTAATGGTAGCCTGGAAGTTGAGCTGCACGGTGCGGATATTTCCTTCTGGCAAAGACCGTGTCTCCGAATGACAAATGTTGTTCTCGCCGCAAAACGTGTACTGCACACAAACGTACAACCATATATGAACACGCACATACACACAAACGCACCACACACACACACACACACACACACACACACACACACACACATACATACACGCGCACGCACCACACACACACACACACACACACACACACACACCACACACGCACACACACACACGCACACACACATACGATCATCATGTGTCTTGCCATATGACGTAGGCGATCATGGCCCTCCATACGATTCCATATTTTATCGCTGCAAGTATATCTCCTATCCCTTTCGTCCCCACCCACTCTGCAAAACTGTCCAATATTTTCTCCCTGCGTCTTCCTGGTATTCTTTTCCCTATTAGCTTCCTATGGTGACTAGGTGCTCAAATTTCTCTTGCCTCATAAAATGTCCTGTATATATTGCTTGTATTTTCCCAATGTTTTTCCGTTAATCTTCTTTTTGTGTTTGCTTCTTTCACGACTGTCTCGTTTGTTTTCTTTGTTGTCCATGGAACTCATAAAATTCTTAGAAAACACACTTTATCTGCCTCAATCTTGTTCTGACTGTGCTTGTTGACTGTCCACGCTCAGCATCCGCACAACAGTTTTGGTTTTATGAAACACTGAAAAACTCTCTTCTTGATGTTAGTTGATAGCCATTTTTTGTAAAAACGGTTTCGTTATTGGCGAATGCTGTTTTAGCTTGGTCAGTTCTGCTGGATATACATAAACACAATAAATCAATTAGTGTTTCAATGTTTAAGAAATCCTTTAATGAACCCCAGTCGTCAGGACATAGAAAATGAAAAACGAAAATCAACAGAAGCAACATAACACACACACACACACACACACACACACACACCCCACACACACACACACACACACACACACACACATACACACACACACACACACACACACACATACACACACACACACACGTGCTTTCTCTCTCTCTCTCTCTCTCACACACACACACAACACACACACTCCACACACACACACACACACACACACACACACACACACACACACACACACACACATGCTCTCTCTCTCTCTCACACGCACACACGCACATACACACAGGTCCAAAAATGTGCAAAAAATAAAAAAGCATGAGTCTTGCATCTGCGTAGAGATATTGTGAATAGCCATATATTAGAAGAAGAGCGAAGAGTATGGGGAAGATAATAGGCACAGAGAAATTCAGGGATAGAAGCGTTATCAAAAACAACGATATAACACATACAAGCAGCCTCGTATCTAATTCGTTGTTGAACAGGAAACCAGTGAAGCGTACAAAGCAGGGATGTTGAACTGCTTTAGCAAGAAGCTCTAAAGACGAGTCTTACAGCAACATTCTGAACTTTCTGTAGAGTCTGAATAACAAACAAGCGAGCACCAATAAAAAAAGTGCTACAGTAATCTAGACGAGAGAGAGAGAGAAAAAAAATGGCGACAGAAGAGGGGCATCCAGGAGTCATGACCTGAATGCGGCCCGGCCCCTTTGGCCGAAACACTTGCTTGATGGGGCTTTCTCCTCTGAGGACCTTCCACTGTCCAGCTCTCCCCAGAGTTTCTTACTACTAGACGAGAAAATTTCAAAGAGGTTACGAGAGTTTGGGCTGCAGAATCAGCGAGAAGAAGGCAGAGAGATGACGCGTTTAAGTTCCAAATAAGCATCATGACATGCTTTGGTCATATGTTTCGCATGCTAGAGTCAAAGATGAGTCCTAGATTTCGTACAGAATCAGAAAAAGGAAAATCACATGTATTATTGAGTGAGACTGAACTTGGAAGAGGTACACTTATGTTGGCGAACGAAAATAACAGAATCTCAGTCTAAACAACGGGAAAAGAAGTATATCTTTATAACAGTCTGGCATTGAAACAACTTAGATTATAATTATTGTCATGAAATGAACAGAACAACAACAGCAATAAACAAAGCCAAAGTCAACGTGACAGCCCTCATTAAAGCAAAAGGCAAAAAGAAAAAAAAAACCAACAGAAATCTGATTTAATATAAGAAAACAAACCAGCCAAAAGAGTTTGGCCAGTTCAAGCATACATTAAAACAAAAAACAAAAAGGAAGCATAAAAGGACAAATACACACATTTAGAGGAAACAATAAGACTCCTTCGATTAGGAGGAAAATTTGGCCAATTCAAACGTACACAAAGGAAACATGAAAGGACAAATACACACATTTGAGGAAAACAACAAGACGTCTTCGATTAGGAGAAAAATTCGGCCAATTCAAATATACACACAAAACTGAAACATAAAAGGACAAATACACACATTTAGAGGAAAAGAAAAATACTTCTTTGATCAGGAAAAAGTGTGGTCACTTCAAACGTAAAAAAAAACCCAAAACAAACAAATATACACATTAAGAGGAAAACAACAAGACTTCTTCGATCAAGAAAAAGTTTGGCCAATTCAAGCATACACAAAAAAAGCAAACAAAAAAGGACAAATGTGACCTCCCATCACGAAATCAGTCTTAACTAGCATTTTGGGCATTTTGAGATATACATATCACTGAAAAGTGTATATTCTGCTGATTATTTTGGTACTTGAATCAAGCTTGTACTCAAACAAATGCAGAAGTTATGTATGTTTAAAGTCAGTAAGTTGTACGATGGCCATTTTGAGAAAACGGCCTCTAAAGTTGTTGTGTGCTCTCCTACACATTTTCCTTAAATTTCTTTATTTGGTGGGTTTGACCCAGTTTGTTTCTAATTTTCACTGTCATTATCTGAAAGGTGCACCAAAGAGCTTTCCATCAGTATATTACATGTGCGGGTAATGTACAGGTTACGGTTCATAATAAGAGACAAAAATAGGTACTTTTGGTAGGAAATTGCGTTCTTTCTGCTGCGATCAGTGCATTAAAATACCGATTTAAATTGATTGATAATATTTTTTCAAGAAATAAATTTCTGTGGGGGATAGATTATAGTCTACAGAAATCAATTTTGAGAAAAAGTCAAAATACCCCAGATAGACCCTCAGTCACCTTTTCAGCTCCTAGTGCTGTTTGACTGACAGCGAGTTAAGAGTGATTTCGAGGTGGGAGGTCACAAATACACACGTTTGGAGGAAAACAACAAGACTTACTCAATCAGGATAAAAGTTAGGCCAATTCAAGCGTACATCGAAACAAAAAAAAAAGGAAACATAAAAGGACAAATACACACCTTTTGAGGAAAACAAAGACTTCTTCGATCAAGAAAAATTCGGCCAATTCAAACGTACACAAAAAGGAAACAAAAAAGGACAAATACACACATTTAGAGGAAAACTCTAAGACTTTTTCAATTAGGACAAAAGTTTGGCTTATTCAAACGTACACAGAAACAAAAAAAAGGACTAATACACACATTTAGAGGAAAACAACAAGACTTCTTCAGTAAGGAAAAAACGTTAGGCCAATTCAAACGTACACACAAAAAAAAGGAAACATAAGATGAAAAAGACACAGATTTAGAGGAAAACATCAACGCTTCTCCGATTAGGAAAAAAATTCGGCCAATTCAGCGTACATCGAACAAAAAAAAAAAAAAAAAAAAAGGAAACATAAAAGGACAAATACACACCTTAAGAGGAAAACACAAACACTTCTTCGATCAAGAAAAAGTTCGGCCAGTTCGAACGTACACAAAAAGGAAACAAAAAAGGACAAATACACAACTTTAGAGGAAAACTCTAAGACTTCTTCGATTACGACAAAAGTTTGGCTAATTCAAACGTACACACAAACAAAAAAGGACAAATAAATTTAGAGGAAAACAACAAGATGTTTTAGTCAGGAAAAACGTTTGGCCATTTCAAACGTACTCAAAAAAGAAAGAAACATAAAAGGATAAATGCACAGATTTAGAGGAAAACAACAAGATTTCTTCGATTGGGAGAAAAATACGGCCAATTCAATCGAACATACACACAAAAAAGGAAAAAGGAAAGAATAAATACACGTATTCAGAGGAAAATAAAAGGACTTCTTCGATCAAGAAAAAGTGAGGCCAGTTCAAACGTACACAAAAACCAAAAAGGGACACATACACACATTTAGAGGAAAACAAAAAGACTTCTTTGATCAAGAAAAATCTTGGCTATCCCAAGCTTATAGAAGGAAGGAAACATGAAAGGACAATTACACATATTCAGTGGAAAACAACAAGACGTCTTCAGTCAGGAGAAAAGTTCGGCCATTTCAAACGTACACAAAAAAGCAAATAAAAAAGGACAAATACACACATCTAGAGGAAAGCACGAAGACTTCTTCGATAAGGAGAACAGTTCGGCCAATTCAAGCATATATCGAAACAAAAAAGCAAACATAAAAGGACAAATGCACACAATTAGAGGAAAACAGAAAACTTCTTTGATCAAGAAAACGTTTGTCCAATTCAAGCGTTCACAAAAAAAAGGAAACAAAAAATGACAAATACACATATTTAGAGGAAAATGACATGACTTTCCTGATGTTCTTTAATTTTTTAACCCTTTGCTGTTCACAAAACTGGTAACCACCCTGCAGAAGAATGTGCCGATCCGTTCATAGTGGTTGAGATCGACCGACCTTTTCCGGCACATGTGGGGGAGAATTTCCATCATTAATGGCTTTGCTGTCTTATCGCGCGTGTGGTTAGAATCTTGGTCAGTCTCGCGTTGAATGTTCTAAAAATAGTACGAGCATTCTGGGATGCAAGGAACTTTCCATTCACTACTGAAAGACTTTGTACTGACGCTGTGCTACATTCGAATGTGAATACTAGGAGCTAGCTTTACATCTAGCAGTGCAAATGCGAAATAAAGTTTGGCCTATTCAAGTGTACACACAAAAAAGGGACAAATACACAGCTAAATAATCAGACTTTCCAGATGTTTTTTTCTGATTAGAAGAAAGTGATTGAATGAGTGAAACATTGACTCCAAGTACTCTCTTACTCACCTCCAGCTCTCTGCCAGTAATGTGTGCCGTCATTCCAAATTGTTCACCATTTGTGAAAGGAAAAATGTCAGGGGTACGTTTGCTTTTGCTGAATCTGCGACCGTTTTCGAATTCCTGCAGAATGAATTTCTTATTCCTCCCCTTGTAGATCGCAGTTACCGACGCCAATGGTTTGCTTATTGTTAGCAACTTTACCTGGAATCTGCAGGATCGTATTTATCAATAATACTAATAATAATATTGACAATAATATCATTGTTATTATTACAGTTATAATGAATATCATGATCATGATCATGGTAATGATCATGATCAGAAGAACGAGAAGAAGAACAATGAGAAGAAGAAGAAGTAGAACAACAACAACAACAAGAAAAAGAAGAAGAAGAAGAAGAAGAAGAAGAAGAAGAAGAAGAAGAATGAGTTATAGCAATACAGAAGAGTAAAAGGTAATGATGATACTGGGAAAATGGCCCTTTTGATGCTAGTAATGGTCTAGACAATTATTTACTGTGAGCTGCACTAATAATGACAATAATCAGACGATCTTTTAATACCTGTCCCCGCTCCCTTAACATGAGCGGTCTTTCCAATTTCAATATTTGATTCATAAGTGACTCCCGTTTAGAAAAGGAGGATATGAGAAGTTAAGCAAATGTTTCAATAGGCACGTTAAATGCGAAATAGGATTCCTGAAGTAGAAAAATATATCAAATACATATAAACACATACACATAACACACACAAACAACACAGTAACGCACACGTACACACATACACACACACACACACACACACACACACACACACACAAACAAACGAACAAACAACCAATACACACACACATACATAATCACACACATACACGCATACACGCAACACACACATACACACACACACAACACACACACACACATACACACACACACACACACACACACACACACACACACACACATATATATATATATATATATATATATATATATATATATATATTTTCCCTATCCACTAACCTTCTAGCTGTCGGACCCAGTGTACCGTTAAGACACATCTTCCACTCTGTCCATCCCTCCGACTGCAAGCGGGGCAGAATGTATTTTCTGGCCCCACCTCCATACAGCTGAAATGAACAGGGAACCGGAGAAAGAATAAAAAAAACTATGACAACCAATGATGGTATACGTTCACGAAAAGACGCGTCCATGTGCACGAACACTTGTTATAAACATTATACAAGTTAACAAGAAGCGCCACAAGGGTGGGGATGTGACTCGGAGCACAATGCCTCGCCACTCTCTGGATAATCACCTCCCAAGCTCCTGACACCTCTCGACTGTCATTTCATCAAACGACTTATACACACACAGCAGTGCGGGCAGCTAACATGCCAAAGAGTAATGCAGTAGAGTGAATGAATGAGTGAAGCCATGGCTACTACTACTACTGCTTCTGCTGCTGCTGCTGATACACTCACACACACACACACACACACACACACACACACACACACACACACACACACACACACACATATATATATATATATATATATATATATGGCTTCACTCATTCATTCATTCTACTGCATTACTCTTTGGCATGTTAGCTGCCCACATTGCTCTCCGGGTCTCTGTCCTCCACATCTGTCTTTCCTTAACCAGGTTGAAAATCTCTGGACTGTTACGACCTGTCCACTCCTTGATGTTTCCTGGGTAATTTGGTCATGGTCTTCCTCCTCCTCTCTTGCACTCGACTTTTTCTCCGTTGATATCTCATAAAGCGCATTTTTGTTTTGTTTCTACATACATATCTAAGGAAGGTATATTTCTTTTTTAAGGATAGCTTCATCATCATCATCAGGTGCCCTGCCGCATGGCGTTGGCAACCATGGACTTCCAACCATCTCTATCTCTCGTTGCCCCTAGCATCTCCCCCACCCTCCTCATCCCCAGCCACTCTGCAAGTCCGTCCAGCATTCTCTCCCTGGGTCTACCTGGTGCTCTCTTTCCCTCCAGCTTTCCCGTTGTGACCAGGTGCTCCAAATCCCCCTTCCTCATAAAATGGCCTATAAAGGATAGTTTACGTAACAGAAATGATCTAGAATACTTTTGTCTCATAGTTCTTCTCTTTGTCTTACCTGCCTATTTATACCATTTCGGGTGTTGCAGGGAGAGAGAGAGTTGTAGTCACTAGCAAGCTGGAAAGCCTGAAGTGTAGAATTACCGTGTGGTGTCGAGATCTCTTTCGCTTTTTGTCATTTACTTTGTTTAGTCTCATTTCATGTTATTTGTTATTTTTGATGAACAATGTTTATGCTGTATTGATGTGGTGGTGTGTGTCCGGCTACGTTTATCAGACTTCTCAATGACAAAATGAAAAAAAAGTCTGAAAATCTAGAGGAGGGTGGGAGGGGGGCATGCTCCCCCCGATTTTATTTTAATATAGATTCAAAATAGTGCAATCTTTTGCTACCTGGCACAACTTTGGGCTTAGTTATGATCCTTTGTAATGAAGCAAATCAGTTATGTACACTGGTGTCAGATTTCAAGAAAAATAATTTGGTGGGTGTTTTTTTTTTAATGTATGCTCCAACAAACATTAAACAAGAAGCTAGACAGAACAATTCCAATGTTCTTTGCAGTTTTCTCCCTCATCTGGTGCTTCTTTACTTGAAATGGTTTGAAATTTTGTGGATCCCTGCTCGACTATAGTTATTTTAATTGACTTCACAGCGACATAAAACACAGTGGACTACGCCAGCCTCTGCTGTTTTTGGAAGCCATAGGCTCATTTTCCTGACATCAATTTTTTCGTAAAATTCACTCCCAACACCGCTTATTCTAGCAGTCTTTGCCAAACATTTTTTTGCTGTGGCAGATCCTCTCTCTCCAGAAAATCGGCTTGAGACATGGTCACATTCCTCAAAAGTTTTGCAGTCGGTTCTGAAGACAAAAAATACCGGAACTGACGTCAGCCAAAAGTGATACAGGATTTATTCCCCTTCACGAAGTTTCGTCATCTGCTACGAGAGATCAACAGACTGACAAACAGCCGATTGTATTGTACAAGCAAACAAAAAGTATCATTCGATTTTTTTTTCTCGGAAAGCACTTTTTTTTTCTTGACAGCAGCCTAAGAATTATCTGGGATTTTCTACCACTACTACTACTACTACTGTTGCTACTATTACTACTTCTACTACTGCTACCAATGACATTATTAAGGCATAAAATCTTGATTCAAGAATCAAACAAAGGCGCGCATTATCATCATTGGTAAAACAATCATCCAACAACGACCAACACTATCCTGACCCAAGCGATCATCTCCCTGTGTCAAACACACACACACACACACACACACACACACACACACACACACACACACACACACACACACACACACACACACACACACATACACACACACACACACACACACACACACACACACACACACACACACAAACAAACATAAACACACACACACACACACACACAAACACAAATACACACACACACACACACACACACACACACACACACACACACAAACATAAACACACACACACATACACACGATGATGAGTTCGGGTACGCTCAAATCTGATAGCGAATGACCCTTGACCCAAGTTGTCATTCTTTCTGTCACACACACCACACACACACACACACACACACACACACACACACACACACACACACACACACACGCACACACACACACACACACTCAAACACACACACACGCACTGTTCTGACACATTTTCTCTTTTCTCTCTTCCCTCTCCCCTTCTCTCTGTTACTCACTTTTTTCGTGTACTCACTCTGTCTTGCTGTCTCTCACATTTTTTCCCCAGAAATGCAAGAAGGCTAATTGGACTTCAAGGGGAAGGACCTGGGAAATAAACCTATCTCTCCAATATCTTCATGCCAAGGCAGCAGGACATAAGTCAATCTGTCTTGCTCCTATCCCAATTAACTGCCATCCCCATCTTCATCCCGCCCCCAAGAGATATTACAACTGATTTGTGCCAGTCATCAGTAACGTATTTAACAAGAGGGTGCTGATGGGACCGAGAGCACGAATGTCTTACCACCCTCTAAACAATCACCACCCAAGCCCCGAATGATACACGACAGCCATTTCGTCAAGCAAAGGAGGACTGTCCAAGCGTTGCATGACCCATTCAGACCCAGTCATCAGCTATCTTGTTTAAAAGTGAATGGCTAGGTAGGTAGGTAACAAACCCCTGGACACAGCCACTCAACGCACATCAACCAGGTCGAGCTCAGCTACCGGACCAAAGGAGAATGGAAGAGACCTCTCTCGTTATTCTGGGCCTTCATCTCTCTATTGGGCAGCCTGACAAGGCGCTAGCTCACAAAGCTGCCAGCTCTGTTCCCCTTACTGTATTTTACTATACCAAACAGTTTTGTAACCTAGTCTATTAAGATTTGTGTGGTGTATTACCTGAAGACCTTTCCAGATCTTTTGGTTGCACTGATATCGGCCATACCTCTGCACAGCCAGAAAGCTGGGTGGGCAGCCAGCTAAAAAACAAGATGTCACGGTTGAACATGTATGAATAATCAGAAATGTCTGGTGTTTGGAATTCGTTTAATGTTCAGTTCAAAAACACGTGTTCAATACCTTCCGTCATAAGATTACAGACATTGCATACAACACATATTATTTGTTTCCTGATGAAACAAAACCCAAAAT
Source organism: Monoplex corrugatus (assembly GCA_030674185.1). Classification (NCBI taxonomy): domain Eukaryota; kingdom Metazoa; phylum Mollusca; class Gastropoda; order Littorinimorpha; family Ranellidae; genus Monoplex; species Monoplex corrugatus. The sequence goes on along the minus strand of CM060312.1, from coordinate 70,413,323 downwards.
ATCTGACAAGATCAACATGTAATGGTTAGTAGAAGGAGAACATAACTTTCAACAGACAAAAAAGAAAAAGAAAATGCACATGAAACTGTTGCATGTTTTAATATATTGATACGTTTAGTTGATTTCAATCATTATTTTCCGTCCAGATATAAAGATACACAATGAAAACATTAATTCAACGGACGTATTTTTGTAGAGTCAACTTCTGTTAGTTATCATGGAATTTCAGACATTGGAAAATAAACAATACATTGCCATCATAACAGTTACATATACTTTTGTTTGTATCTGTTCTTTAGCGTCTTGTTAATCTAGTTTCAAACTTCTGCCAACTGCCCTAACATTTAATCAAAAGCAAAACTTAAATATCTGACAGCAGTGTGATACATTTCTCTTTTTCAAATTCGGTTTTGAAATTTCGATACAATATGCATATCCATCACAGAGAGAGAGACAGAGAGACAGGGAGACAGAGACAGAGACAGAGACAGAGACAGACAGAGAGACAGAGAGAGACAGAAACAGAGAGAGACAGACAGACAGACAGAAAGACAGACAGACAGAGTGAGAGAGAGAGAGAGATGCGCACAGAGAGAGAAACACAACACACACACACACACACACACACACACACACACACACACACGTATTAGGCTACACACATATGTACATACCCACCACCATAATGGATCCAGCGACCACCACACACACCGTCACAAAGACAGAGCCTCCCATCTCTCGGGCGCAAAGAGTTTAAGCAATTAATGCACTTCTACTGCTGTCTCACTACCTTTATACCAAGCAGACACAATGCGACTGCCCACAGTGAACTGATTGTTATGTATATGATAGTGAACGGTCAGACAATCAACCAAATAAAATCAATGCAACAGTCCACAATGACGTCCATTTAAACAAGTGCCGGTTGTCATGTATATACTAGCTATCGGTCACACAGTCCCTCTTCTCTTTCTTGTTGCCATGTAGAAAATGGGGACAAAGGAGACAGACGCGTTTAGCGTTTTGACAGAAGTTGATCAAGCTATAAATAAGTACCTACGCCGAGAGAGTGTTCATGAGGGGAAATAAAATTGTGAAGCATTGTTTGCGTAGATGTTAAAATAACCACCATGAGCGGGTATACAAGCAATCATGCTCAGACTTTTTCTAAACAGACTATTGAGGATTTGCTCACCGAAGTAACGACTGGCTAATTAGGAAATCTAACGAGACTTATCCAGAAATTGAAGTTAAATTAGATATGTTTAGAGTCTAGCGATGGGAATGGAAAGTCAGATGTGATGCAAACGCCCCTTTCACTATACTACGCGTATTTAATATGACAAAACATGACGGGTGCCAATTATTGGACAACTGGCCTTAGTCTAGCGTACACAAAACACAACAAAGAATAAATGCATAATACTTAGCGAAACAAAAAGTTGGCAACTTCTTTAACGTGGCACTGAACGAAGGAAAATGGCAGATAGGATTAACGTTTGCAACTTCTTTAACGTGGCACTGAACGAAGGAAAATGGCAGATAGGATTAACGTTTGCAACTTCTTTAACGTGGCACTGAACGAAGGAAAATGGCAGATAGGATTAACGTCAAGTAACTTCAAATAAATGGAGAGGGAAACACTCTGAAGCAAATTCAGAACACTAACACCGTCGGGAGCAAGATTCTCTCTGTGTTTAATGCAAGTAACAACATCTACATTTTTATTAGTAGTTGTGCTTGGCAATTTTATGAATAAATCGTTCGTGCCAAATCATCTAGACGCCTGTCTGTGACAAACTACCTCTCCTTCATATTTTCGTATTCATTGATAGGAGACACATCTAAAACTTGTAGTTTACTGTTGATGTCAGTTGCAGAAGGGGTTGGAGACACCAACATTAAGCTACAAGATCTTACCAATAAACTGTTGACAGCTCAGCGGTATAATGAATTAAAAACGGAAATGAGAAGAAATAAAGAGACTGGTTATTGACTCAGAGAAAAGAATTCAAGTCTTTGGGATCAAGCGGCTGAACGAACAAAAAGATTGCCTAAATATCCTATCTTGTTTAACAAAAAGATTGCTCAGATAGCCTACCTTGGTGAACAAAAAGGTCCATCTTGTTGAACACAAAGATTGCTTAAATTAATATCCTACCTTGGTGAACGAAAACATTTCTTTATATATCCTACCTTGGTGAACAAACAATTGCTAAAATATTCTACCTTGGTGAACAAAAAAGATTTCTTTATGTGTCCTACCTTGGTGAACAAAAAGATTTCTTTATATATCCTACCTTGGTGAACAAACAATTGCTAAAATATCCTACCTTGGTGAACAAAAAGATTTCTTTATATATCCTACCTTGGTGAACAAACAATTGCTAAAATATCCTACCTTGGTGAACAAAAAGATTTCTTTATATATCCTACCTTGGTGAACAAACAATTGCTAAAATATCCTACCTTGGTGAACAAAAAGATTTCTTTATGTAGTCCTACCTTGGTGAACAAACAATTGCTAAATATCCTACCTTGGTGAACAAAAACATTTCTTTATGTGTCCTACCTTGGTGAACAAAAAGATTGCTTAAATATCCTACCTTGGTGAACAAAAAGATTGCTTAAATATCCTACCTTGGTGAACAAAAAGATTGCTTAAATATCCTACCTTGGTGAACAAAAAGATTGCTTAAATATCCTACCTTGGTGAACAAAAAGATTGCTTTATATGTCCCACCTTGGTGAACAAAAAGATTGCTTTATATATCCCACCTTGGTGAACAAAAAGATTGCTTTATTTTATGTCCTACCTTGGTGAACAAAAAGATTGCTTTATATGTCCCACCTTGGTGAACAAAAAGATTGCTTTATATGTCCCACCTTGGTGAACAAAAAGATTGCTTTATATGTCCCACCTTGGTGAACAAAAAGATTGCTTTATATGTCCCACCTTGGTGAACAAAAATATTGCTTAAATATCTTACCTTTGAGAACAAAACGATCGCTTAAATATCGTTGCCTTGGTGAACAAAAACAGTGTTTTATATAATCTTTCCTTGGTGAATAAAAAGAATGCTGATGACACCCAACTTCAAGACAGTGACTCACCTGATAATATACAGCGCCTGTTGACTCGAACCACTGAGTGTTACTCGGACATTAAGAACTGGATGACACACAATAGACTTCAGCTTAATGACGACAAAACAGAAGCTATCCTCATTGGCACCCGTCAGAAACTTTCTCAGCTGCCTCCTCTTTCTCTCCCATTATGTAACACATCAGTCCCAATTTCTGATTCAGCTAAAAACCTTGGTGTCTGCATTGACTCTACCCTCTCCATGAACAACTTTGTTTCTCAAACTGCCAGATCCTGCTACTATCATCTCCATCGTATAAAGCTGATCAGGAAGTATCTCTCTGTCGAAACAACTGCAAAACTCGTTCTCTCCTTCATAATGTCTCGCATTGACTATTGCAATTCACTCCTGTCTGGTCTTCCTGCCTCCACCATTCACATCCTACAGCGCATTCAAAACAATGCTGTACGCCTTGTACTCAAAAAGAAAAAAGCTGACCACATATCTCCTCTCCTGGCACAACTTCACTGGCTCCCTGTATCAAAGCGCATACAGTACAAACTAGACACCATGTGCTACAAAAGCCTCAATAACGCAGCCCCCGATTACCTGTCAAGCCTACTTGAGATCTATGTTCCCTCACGTACCCTCCGCTCTGCCTCCGATCCTCTGACTTTTCGCTTTCCACGCACTAAGCTCAATACCTATGGTCCACGAGCCTTCTCTGTTTCTGGTCCACTCTCCTGGAACAAACTTCCTCTCTCAGTCCGTCAGCAACCTACATTTGTCTCCTTCAAGTCCGCTCTCAAAACTCACCTTTTCTCCTCCGCATAAAATCCTAACCTCACTCACCCCCCCCCCCCTCTGCAGCCTGTCTCCGCTCGGAGGGAATCACATGGTTATAATATATAATTGTATATGCTATGCTCTCTATAATTTTCCATTGGTTTTATTCTTGCTTTTATTGCTTTTATTCTTTCTCCCCATTTATAGCCATGCGTGTCTGTGTGTGTGTATGTGTGTGTGTGTGTGTGCGTGCGTGTGTGTGCGTGCGTGCGTGCGTGCGTGCTTGCGTGTGTGTCTGCTTCAGCGCTTAGATTTGATTTTATCAAGATTTTGCGCTATATAAATATTGTAATTATTATTATGTAATTATTATATCCTTCCTCGGTGAACGAAACGATTGCTTGAACCTACAACCGACAAGTAGGTACTGAACAAGATCAACACTTTGGTGGGCCCACAGGATCCACTTTTGAACAACAATGAAAAGACGCAAGGTTCATTTGGTTTGGTCACATCACCCGTCATGACACATTGTCCAAGGCTATCCTTCCAAGGTACTATGAGAGAGAGAGAGAGAGAGAGAGAGAGAGAGAGAGAGAGAGAGAGAGAGAGAGAGAGAGAGAGAGCTGTCAGGCAAACATCAAAGAACACAACACAATACAGCGTATATCAACACACTGCACACAGCTGGCCAATACTTCTAAATGAACTGTAAAACTGCTGAACATGACGCCACCCCCAAGCTTATTCCTCCTCATAAACCTATAGTGTGATCAACATGCAGCTGACCTTAACAATAACATTTCCCTTCTCAAAGCAGGAAAAAACAACAACAAACAACAACAACAACAACAACAAACAGCGACAAAAAAAAACGAAAAATAAAATCAATGATTTCCATAAATCGACACCCTCTTTACAACAACACATAAAGCCACAGCCATGAAAAGAAAAATGTTTTGGACACAAAATCCAATAAACAGTATCATAGCTCACGCCTCACTCCTCCTCACAGACGATGCCAAATCACGTACGAAAGATAGTAATATGCAGATGATTGAGGCGAGCGAATGCTACTGTCCATAAAAAAATGTAAATCTGCAGCTTATCGAAACAAATATAGACTTCTGGTTTAGTTACAGTCGTCAGCAACTGTGTGGTGTAATATACAACAGATTTAAAGCACACATACGCACACACACACACACTCACACA
>CM060312.1:70368236-70398236 GCA_030674185.1 Monoplex corrugatus | reverse complement strand
CTCTCAGCTTTAGCATGCAGATCAAGGTATAAAACTGAAAGCTCGTCAAAAAGAAATTTCCCCGTTAAAAGTTCTGTGCTCAAAGTGGAAAGATTGTAATGTTTTTGTTCCTGTATTTTTTCTGTCTCCTCATCTACGCCACTTTAATGGCCTCAGTGTCATAAACATTTTTCTTCACAATGCTATGATGATGCATGACAACAGGGATGATTATCATGGTGTTATTGAATACCACTGTACATTGAGACTGCCTAACACAGCTGTTTTCTAGGCTTCCTTCATAAAAGATGCTGGCGTCAACCATTCCCCAAAGATACAAACGTCTGTGGCCATCATCATCATCATCATCATCATCATCATCATCATCATGTGCCCTGCTGCATGGCGTTGGCCATCATGGGCCTCCATACAAATATGTCCCTTGTCGCTGCAAGTACATATCCCACCCTCTATCCTTAGCCATCTGCATGCCCATCCAATATTTTCACCCTGGGTCTGCCTGGTGCTCTCTTTCCCTCCAGCTTACCTATTTTTATTCAGTGTATACGTCTGTGGTACTGGTCAGGAAAGATAAGCATGTTGCTTATAAGAATGTTGCTTATCATCCTCAGTTACGCATCTGAGGAGTGGATGAACCTCGACTATGTGGTCCGAGTCTTTTCAATGTGCCCATAACCCACTCAACTCTGGTCAGAAGTCCACTGAGGGTGAAAATTCCTTAACGTTTTGATGGGAGTGATGAGATTCGAACACACATCCTTCCAGTCAGTTGTCCATACAGCTAACCACAACACCACTGTGACTGGTTTTATTTATTTATTTATTTATTTTTGGTTAACTAAGTAATACACACATTTATAACAGCCCCACCATCGTTGTCTTTTCAATGAAAATACCTTAGCACAACTCATTCTGGTTTTCGAGCATAAAACAATATCCAGTTCACCCCATCTTGTTCACATTGCCATGATTCAACAAGAGCCTATCTTTCAATGTAAAATCATAGTAAGAGGAGATATATCAATACTGCTTGGTCATGTTTGTGGTTTTCAGTAGTACCTATTTTGATTCAGTATATACAGAACACCACGTCTTTGACCCTGAAGAAATCGACCAGACAGCAAAACACACCTTCCAAAACGGTGAGAGCCGACAACCTCTGAAGGAGATTTGTTCAACGTCCTTGAGCCTGTGGGAGAAGCTGTACAGGCTTGTGGATGTGCTACAGAAGACGATCTGTTTCATCCTCAAGACATAACTCCGAGTGGAATGGCGAACGAGCAAAAGTCTTGCTCTTGTGGGGCTGAATTCGAAACCAGTATTTGTTAATGCTGTTAGTTTATGATAACAGTCTTGGAAATCCAAAAATGGAAGTTAGTGCGTGGATGTGCATGAAAGTGTATGTTTGACCAAGATATCAAATCGTTACATAGATTGAAAATTAATATGTTTATTCATTTATGCCCTCTGCCACTGATAAATTGTTGCTTCCAAAGTGTGTGTGTGGGTGTGGGTGTGTGCGTGCGTGTGTGCGTGTGTTTGTATGTGTGTTGTGTGTGTTGTGTGTGTGTGTGTGTGTGTGTGTGTGTGTTAGCGTGTGTGTGAGTGCGCTTGTGTGTGTGTGTGTATGTGCGTGTGCGTGAGTGTGTGTGTGTGTGTGTGTGTGTACGTGTGTGTGTGTTGTGAGTGTGTGTGTGTGTGTGAGTGTGTGTGTGTGTGTGTGTGTGTGTGTGTGTGTGTGTGTGTGTGTGTGTGTGTGTGTGTGTGTGTGTGTTTGAACGTACCTGTGTAGTTGTTAGGGGACAATTCAACGTGATTCGTAGTAAAAAGGGGACGTGTGTGTAATTTGGGGACGTCCCCTAAATACACAAAATAAAATTGGCTCAAAATAAAAAAAATAAGCTCAAAATTGATGTTATATTGTGTATGAAATATAAATTACGTAATTTTAAAAATGTCCCCTTATTACGACATATTTTGCTTGAAGTAATTTGGGGATGTCTCTTTTTATTTTACTATATCCCACTTACCCTGTTTTGACACAGATTAAGTCACACAGTTTTAAAAGCATATTTCTTTGGCTTCTTTTCCTTCTGAGATTGATCTCATGTTTTCTTTATGGTTTTCTATCTATTGTTATTGCTGTGTATGTCCTGATGGTGCTATTGTTGCTATTTCATCTTCCCTTTAATGGAAATGACAGATTTTGTTCTCCAGCACTGCCATTAATAAATTTATTGTCTGAGTAATGCACATTGGCATTGATTAATTTTTAATTGATTAATTGTTTTAATAGTATATACTTTTCTTTCTTATTATTCTAAAAAAAGTTAAATTCCATCTGTGTAACTTGATTTTAATTGTTTCAATTATTTATTTATTTATTTATTTATTTCTTATTTATTTATCTATTTATTATTTATCTATTTATTTATTTATTCATTCGTTTTATGTATTAATTTTTACTATTTAGTTAGTTAGTCAGTTTGTTAGCTAGCTAGCTAGTTAGTTAATTAGTTAGTTAGTTAGTTAATTTTATTATTATTTATTCATGGCAGAAACAAGGAGAGACAGAAAAGAGGAAATTCCTAGTACAGTATTTCCAGAAGATAGGGACACTATCTTGAAGGAGTCCCAAACATCATCACAGAAGAGGATGCTACCGTACAGTCACTTACCAGAGAAGATCCTGCATGATTGGAAGGTAGGCCACGTCTGATATGTGGTCCAGGTGATAGGTAGGAGAGTCTATCTAGGAAGCTGACGTGACGCCCTACAGAGTTCAATTGCTGATCATGCAGGGACTTTCATCCTCTCCTCCCCCAGTCCCCCATCCCACCCTCTAGACATTAAATGGTAGGCTGAGTTCTATTCTTTTGGATGAGATGATAAAGCCTGTTGACAAAGAGTTGTTCTTGACAGACCTCCACAAAAAAATGATAATAAAGAAGTAAATAAATAAATAAATAAATAACTCATCCACCTTCACATACATAAAAAGGAGCAATCTGTGGTTCTATCCAATGGTGACGTGCTTTCATCGGGGCAAAACAACCTATATTTCACATGTTAAGACCAACACACATACACACACGCGCACGCACACACACACACACAAAGAAAAACATTAAACCCAGCCTAATCCAGTCTAATCCAACCCAAGAGAGCGTGGGAATGACATCTTCAAGTTTATTCAACCAGGATTCATCACACTCAGTCAACGCCATATATGCTCCACCCAGTCTGCCATCTCTGTAGTGGCAGACTCCTTGAACCTGCACAATGGGAGGGATAAGGCAGGAAAAGAGGTTACAGGGGGAACAGGTCCTCTGAAACATTAAGCTTTTTTTCTTTTTGATTGTCCAGAGAGTGGCTAGGTATTCGTGCTTTAGGTCCCATCCGCACCCATGTTTTTTGTAACTTCTTGCTAATAACTCTTGTTAACTTCTTGTTAGCTTCTTAACAGTGCATGTCAGTGTAGAACATCTATTATTTTGCTCTTGTAGAACGGGGGGGGGGGGGGGGGGGGGGATTTTATTTTTTATTTTTTTTACTGTAACTTAAACAGTGCATGTATTATATCATTTCTTGTATTCTGTCACACTCTCGCTCTTTTCTTTCTTTCTATCTTTTTCTTTCTTTCTTTCTTTCTTTTTTTCTTCTTTTTTTTTTCGTTTCTTTCTCTCTCTCTCTCTATATATATATATATTTCTCTTGCTCTGCTTCTCTCTCTCACACACACATTCTGTGTGTGTGTGTGTGTGTGTGTGTGTGTGTGTGTGTGTGTGTGTGTGTGTGTGTGTGTGTGTGTGTGTGTGTGTGTGTGTGTGTCTTATTCGTCTTTGGTGCTGTATTAACTGTGGACTCTTCCCCTTGCTTCCTTTTATAATTTTTTCTTCTTCTCTGGTAGGCTGCTCTAGGCATTAGATTCTGGGTCCCACTTTGCTCTTGTATTGGCTGTGTTGGGTCCTTTCTCTGTCCTCGTTCCCAGTATCACTGCCATTCCTGGTTCATACTTAGGAAACATCAAGCTTACGCCATCAGAATGATCGCAGCATTAATCCTTTGAGTCCCTCATCCTGTCCATCAGCATTTTGCACTTTCAACCATGCTATCACAGCAAAGACTTAACTAGTTGACTCCCTCACTCTATCCACCAGATTCCTACAGAAAGCTGGTGGATAGGGTGAGAGAGTCAAAGGTTAAGTTTTTGCAGTTTGTGAATAGGGTGAGGGAGTCAAAGGATTAAGATGAGTAGCAAACAGGTCAGTTGTAATTTATATGTTTGGGCTGAGATGGAACTTGGGATACCAGATCTTGAGTCCTTGACTGTATTACATGAACGATAAATGGAGGGATGGAGGAGAAAACACTCATTTGATTTTGAAGGGGACAGGGTGAGGACGACACACAGTGAAGCGTAATGATAACGTTAGTTGGCCAGTTGGTTTATGGCTGGCAATTTGAGAGTGGGCTATATTTGGCTAGTTGGCTGTGTAATTGATTGGATGCAAAATGCATGGATTTATACACACACACACACACACCAACACACACACACACACACACACACACACACACACACACACACACACAAGCTTGTTACAGCTGGATAATTTGCACAGGGATTAAACACACCCACGTGCACACACTCACACGCGCACACACACACATACAGACCCCTCTCTCTCTCTCACACACACCCACACACATACACACACACGAGCGCACGCACGCACGAACACACACACACACAAGCACGCACGCACACTCGCGCGCACACACACACACACACGCACGCACGCACGCGCGGCGCGCAGCACACACACACACACACACACACGTTTACACAACACACAAGTTCGTGAAAGCTGAATAATCTGCATGGGGAGTACTTGTCTCCCGCCTGAGTTCAGGTCACACACCAGTCTGAGTGTCTGAACAGTCGGAAGTTCAGCTTCAGTCACATTTGAACCATGGGGAAACGGAAACGAAACCAGCAATTTCTTGTATTTATTAATTCATTACTGCAGTAGTGTCTATTCGGCTGCTTGTAAAATGCCCAAGTGTGAAAGCAAGGAACAGGAAATAGCATCGGTTGCTGTGAGTTTATGACAAGGTAAGACCTTTCATTGTTTTGCACTACTTGATAACCCTGATTACCAGTAATGTCGTTAGTTTTGTAGCAGGCTGTTGCCGTCTCTGCTGATAAAGTCGTGGACTCAAAATCTGATATTGGAGTTCTCACTTCCACCTGGCAGCTTAAAAACTGGCCTGTCTGCTGCTTACCTTCGTTTAATAAGTGTTTATGGTGTGACCTTAGTGTTTCACAAGTACTTCCCACTCCAACACTTTGTCATCGCATAGAGTTTTGTGCAAACTAAGAGTCTGATAAGAAGTAATTCTTGGCAGATTTGAGTGGTCGCATATGGAATTTTCCGAATGTGTTGAGTTTTTTTTTAAAACAATGTCCGATCTTCAAACTTGGTACCATTGAATGGACGTTAATGAAATTTTCTGAATGGATGACTTCCTTTTTTCTTTTTTGTTCTCTCTCTTCTCTCTCTCTCTTTAACAAACTCCGATCTTCAGACTCTTGTAACTCTTTGTCTAAAGGCACTGGACGTGAATAGAAGTTAAAAGGAATATGGGGGAGGGGGAACTGTATGACACTGATCCGTTTTGGATGCGAGTATCCCAGACTCCATTCCGTGATTAAGTTGTCTACCCCTCCATCCCACTACCCATATCATTACAGTACATGCATATCTTAACTGTGGTCAGGGCGCTTGTTTTTCAGATATGACAAACCAGTGTCCTTGTGTGCAGAATGCTCCTACCACATGTTAAAGAACCCACAGGGATAAAAGAATTCTTTGGGCAAAATCCTGTAAAAAAATCATGTTCATAGGAAAAAAAAACGCATTCAAAAAAAAAAAAAAAGTGGCGCTACACAATGGCGACATTTTTTCCAGGAATGAGCGACCCGTTGTAACGCGGGAATAATAGTTATGTAGTGATTGGATAAATACATGTGTCGAACAGCATTAACGCCAAAGTTAATTTGTGGAACTGAAGAGGATTGCCCCCATAACAAGTAGCCTACGTACGTTGTTGTTGCCTGCTTGGACAATCAACACTTTGATTGAGTATGGCATGATAAAGGTACTAAGGCACGTTTCATACGCGCTAGGCAGGCGAAGTTTTCGCGAGGTTCGCTAGTGGCAAGCGTGGTTAGGTATTTCACTAGGTAAGGCTAGGTAGCTTCCAGAGGATCTGGCCAGCGAGGTAAATATGGTGGTCGTGCAAGTCGCCTTTGTGTTTGAGAACTCTGTCTTATGTTGTGAAATAAACGCCGTACATTGGCTAAAATCCACTTAGGCCTCAAGTCCCGTTTCACAGCACACTTTTTTCTCGCCCTCGTCCACTCGCTATCTCGCCACTTGGGCCCAAGTAGTTACCATGTAAGACATAGGCCCCCTGTTTCTTGCCTGGTCATGCATTGCAACATGAATTTGGCTTTTTGCAGACAGACCTTCTGTTTCTGCTACTTGTGGCCAGGGTGTCGAGTCTTATTGTGGGACAAGTTACCATAAAAAAGTGAAGACTGCAAGTCATATCATCTGTAGTTATACCAGAGTCCCTTTCAGTGTAAATAATATCTCCACGTTCAGGAATTCCGTGCTAAAAATTTCCATTTTCACCTCTCTTTGTTTCTGCCTTCTTCCTTTGCTCTCTGTTATCTATTTCTTTCATTTTCTGCCTTTCTGGTCCATGCACTGTGTGTTCTATAAAGCCTTACATTCTTTGAGGATTTATAATTGGGTACCTGTATTAAGTGCATTTTTGGCTCAAAATAAGGTGACGTGCAGACCCAATTTTAGGTATTTAGGCCCCTTTTTATGTTTTAATGTCCTTAGTTATTTTTACATTTGCATTCAGATTTGATTTTCTTAAACTGTTGGTGATAACCTGAACGAAATGGCCAAGGCCAGGGACATATCCTTAGATTACGTGTGTGAATGCATTGATATGTGTACTTAGTTTTCTTTTTTAATTTTTTTTATTTAGATATTACATACGTTTTGAAAAAGGGTTCGGTCCTGAATGGCTTGTGCAGTCGGCTGGGCTTCAAACAATAAGACTAATAGTAATGGGAAAAGTACAAAACATGGAACTGAAAACCAGGTCAGGTAGGGCAGTGTTATGGATTAACGCTTAACGTAACTACGAAAGACACTGTATATGTGACCACCAACACTACTAGCAACAACAATAAAAACTAGTCAGTTTTTCGGGTCTGCCAATATGAAGAACAATGAATCTTTTTAAATCCCAGGCACAACTCATGACCAGAATACATCAACTTTAATTAGTATGTTGCACGTTCTAACGAAATTTCCTGTGTCTGCAGGAAGCGACAGCGACTGATCTTTCTGCACCGTGCCATCAGTGAACGAGAAGCGATGCACATACATGACCTGTGTCAACATCCCAAGATGCTACACGGTGTCATTTACACATTCACCTACCATCTGCTCGATGCATCCGACCTGCAGCGTGTCCTGGTGAGTAATCAAATCTTCAGATCAAACCTTCAAACCCTCCCCACCCCACCGCCTGCCCCGTGGGGATGCTGGGGCCTCTTTCAGTATAAATGGTATCCCCACCTTCTGGAAATTCAGTGCTAGAAATTTACTCTTTCCTGTCGCTCTCTGTTTCTGCCATGTTCCTTGGCTTTCTGTCATTTCTTCCTATCATTTTCTGTCTTGATGGTCCATATACCTGTATGTGTTCGATAAAATCTTACTTTTTATCAGGATTGATAATTGGGTACATTATTAAATGCATTTTTGGCTCTGGGGAGATGAGATATGCAGAAGCAATTTAAGGTAATTTATTGAAGACTAGACGAAAAACTAACAACCGAAAATGAAGAGCTAGAAATGGTCGACCACTGCATATACTTAGGCCAACGCATCCCAGCAGAATCCTCCTTCAAAGAGGAAGAAATCAAACGTAGTGGCAAGCGTTTGAAAGAGCAACATCGGTTTTCAAGAATGACAAAAGTGTGTGCATGTTGAAGTGTTTTTAGCATTGGTATAGCTCTATGCAGTTGGCCGGGCTTTAAACAAAAATAAGAATAACAGTAGCAATAACAATTCATTGAGACCTACTGATTTCTCTATTTACTCATGTATTTATTTTCAGTCTGTGCACGTACAATTTGCATTCAATTTGTTTCAGCGTGTTTGCAAAAGCGTTACGCTATGTATTGAACCTGAAAAGAGGAGCAGCAGCAGCAACAACAGCAGTAGTAAAACAGAATAAGAAGAAGGATAAGTAAGTCTTCTTTGGAATATGTTATAGACAACAGGGGGAAAACTAAAAAACTAAATAAATAAAAAAGGAATAAATCAAGATGAAAACAAACTGAAAACAAATAAAAAACAAAAAACAAAGACATACATAATAATAAGAAGAATAATCCGAAGAGGAAACGAAGAAGAAAGATAAGAGAAAACGAAAATGAGAGACAAGAAGAGGAAAGGAGAAGAACAATCATAACAGGAAATGGAGAAAATACAAGGCAACATGAACAAAAACAGCAAGAATGAAGACAACAAAAACGTTAAAGGAGAAAAAAAAAGAAAGAAAATCAATAAGAACAACAAGAACGACAAGAACAACCAAAAATGGAGAAAAACGAATATTCGTCACCAAAAAGTCGAAAAAAATCCCAACAGCAGCAACAAAAACAACACAAAACAGAAACCCAGAGCAAAAAACGCATAACAAAACAGAAACAAGAAAGTTAAAATAAAAAGGAGAAGAATAGAAAACAAAACAATACACAATGCACGACAAATCCAAAATTATGCTTGTTACGCAATCAATAACGAGACCTTCAAATGGATACACAGGAGAAATGCAAAGCAAAAGGAACAAGAAGCAATACGACAAGAAGCAATCTGACAAGCAACAGGAAAAAGAACATCTGCGATGACAACGGTAAAAACTTCACCAGCAAATCGTCAAGAAAAGTGCAAAGAACGGTGAAAGGGGAAAAATCGAGAACAACAGACACGTCAAAAAGGATACCAACACAAACAGGATCAAGAATGAAAAACAATGGAATGAGCATAACTAGGGGACAAAATCAAAAACAACAGGAAAAAAGTGCTAAAACCACATAAAGAAGACAAGCAACAAATCAAAACGGAAAAGAAAAATTGGAAAATGTGACACAAAAACAAAAGAAGAAAAGGAAAGAGAAAATTTGTGCAATAATGACAAAACAACAAAAACAAAGAGGAAAATAACGAACACGAACACGAACAAAAACGGCAAGACGTCAAAGAAACAAAGAAAAGAAAAACAACAAAGTCAACAAGAACATGAAGAAGAAGTAAAACAGGAAGAACCAAGTGTAGAAAAGCGAAACGTACATCAGCAAATATACAGTAACAATATCAACATATAGTACAACCAGAACGCCAAAGGCACCTATGAACAGAACAAATAAAACTTTTCAGAAAGAACAAACATAAGAAAGAAAAAAAAACGAAAAAAAACAACAAGAGCAATAAGAATAAAAAAGGCAGGAAGAACATGAAAACCAAAAACAAAAACAAAAACAACAAAATTATTCTGAAGAGAAAAAGTACAGAAACAGCAAGATAGAAACAGCAAAAAACAACACCAAAATCATAAAAATACCAACAAATAGCCGAAAAACAAGATAACATGACTTACAAAATCTAAGCAGAGCAAAAGCAAGAAGACATTAACAAACAATCGCAGAACAGGAGAATTGAAATACTACATTACAGCTACAGCAGCACGGAAGAGAAACCCTCAAAACAAAACATAAAAACAACAGCAACAACAAAAGACAAAAACCAATACAGAAATAAACAAATCACAAACGAAGGGGAAAAAAGAGAGAAAACAAAGCAAGAACATGCACAATCAATAGCAAATCCATTACTATTATCATTACACAATCAACAACAGTATCAACGTAAAACAGGATACGAAATCAAAACCTATAACAAGAAAATGCGGGAGAAATAGAGTAAAAGGGACAACAAGCAGAACAACAAGAAGCAGAAAAGGAACATCTATGATAACAATAATGGCAGAGATATCAAGTCATCACTGAAATCACGAAGTTGTCTAAAATCACTATTGTGAATAGACATTAAATAAAAGATTCATTCATTCATTCACGAAGAAGAGTGGAAGGGAAAAAAATGAAGAAAAAAGTGAATCAGAGACAAAATAGCAATAAGACCAGGAGTAAGAATAAAAAAAAAAAGAAAAAATGAAACAAGCATAACTAGTGGATGAAATCAAAAGCAACAACGAAAAACACCAGAAACAATATGAAAAAAAAAACGAGCAACAAAATAAAACAGAAGAAAACAGAGCAAAGAAAAAACAACAGAAAAACAAAAGGGAAACGGAAGAAAGAAACAAAAAGGTACAGATTCATGACAAGAACAACAGAAACAAAAGAAAAAATACGAACATAAACAAATACCGCAAGAAGTCAAAGAAACGAAAGAACAACAAAGTCAACAGGAACAAGAGGAGAAACAGGTACAGGAAGAATAAGTGTAGAAGAGCAAAACATTAGCAAGAATGCGATCACAATATCAACACATGACAGAACCAAAACACCAAAGGCACCAAGGAACATGAACAAGAAAATCTTCAAGAGAACAAATACAAAACAGAAAAACACGAAAAAAAAGAACAAAAGCAATAAGAATTAAAAGAGCGGCAAGAACACGAAAAACAAAACCAAAATGAATTGGAAGAGAAAATACAGAAAAAAGGCGACAACAGCACGAACATAAGAATGATATCAATAAATAGCCTAACCACAACACCAAGGTCACCAACAATGACACGAGCTGGAAAGTCCAGTAGACAGACCTAAAACAAGAGGACAAAGAAAGTCACGCACAACGACAGAACGAAATAACTACTACTATAAAAACAACACAAAAGAGAACCCATCCATCCATGTTCCCCCAAAAGAAATTAAAACACATAAACAAAAAATCAGAAGTGAAGAAAAAACAAAACAAAACAGAAAACAAGAACAGTACATGGTAATGACAAATCCATAAGAATATTATTGCATTGTCGATAACAACAGTATCAACATAGATAAATAGATATGAAGAGAAATCAATAACAGCAAGAAAACCAGGAGAAAAGGAAGAGTAAAAAGAGACAGGAGGCAAAACAACAAGAAGAAAAAAATATATGATAACAATAAGGGCAAAACCATAACAAATCGCCAAAAGAAGCACGACGAAGAAGATTGAAGCAGACAAAAGCCAAAACAAAACTAAACGAAAAGACGAATAACAACAGAAGAAAGAACAAGAATGCAAAAAAAAAAAAAAAAAAAAAAAAAGAAAAAGACTTAAGAAAACATAACAAGGGGACAAAATCAAATGCAGAGACAAAAGAAAAAAATAGCTGAAACAAAATGAAGAAAGCCAGCAACAAAACAAAGCAGAACAAGAAAAAAAAAAGAAAAAGAAAACAGAAAAAAGGGGAAAGAGCGGGAAAAAGAAAAGCATCAATGACAAGAACAATGAAAAATGGAAAACATACGAACATATCCAAAGATATCAAGAAGTTCAAGAAACAAAATCTAAAAGGAAAAACACCAAGAGCAATAAGAAAGAAAAAGCAAGCGAACACAAAAAGAGAACAGATGCTAAACAAAAGTATACAAGTCAAAGAAACGGGCACACAAAAAAATGACAATCTGCAGCGAAGAGTACAAGAACAACAGCAACAAATGGCAGAACCACAACAACAAATGGCAGAACCACAAAATCAGGAGCACAAGTCATATAGGAATATGAAAAATTACAAAACAAACTGAACCAAAACAAAACACACAAACAAAAACCCTAGGAATAAAACAATTAAAAAAAAAATATCAGCAAGAGCAATAGGACAAACAAGAAGAGAAAAAGAAGAAAAACAAGAACAGACAGAAAAACAACCACAACTCAAACCTGAGCACAACTATGTCAAAAGCAACAAAAACAACTACGACAAATCAACAAAAATGAATATGAAAAAAACACGAACGGAAACTAAAGTCAAACATGCAATCAAACAATAGCAACAAAAAGGCCAACGAGAACCAGAAGAGAAACAAAGACAGAAAGAACAAGATAAAGAGGAAAAACAACAGCAAGAACTTAAGAAAATCAACAGATATACCACAACCACCAAGAGCATCAACAAGAACACCATACGAAACTACTGAGCAGAACAGAAGCAACACGACAAAAACAAAAGAAACAAAACGCAAAACGGGACATTAAAAAACTATTACAACTACAACAACACGTAGCAGAAATCCAAGATAAAGCAAACAAAACGATATGAGAGCAAAAAAAACAAACAAAAAAACAAACAAAAAAGAAAAAGAAAAGGAAAAAATCTCAAAATCAAATAGAATAAAGGAATACAAACAGAAAGAAAAATAATAAGCAACATATGGCAAATCCATAACTATCATTATTGCACAATCAATAACGACATCGTCAGAATGGATAAACGGATATGGAAAGAAAAACAATAACAGTATGAAAAGTAGGAGAAAAGAAAGTGCAAAAGAGACAAGAAGCAGAAGTACAAGAAACGGAAAAAGAATATCTGTGATAACATTAGTAACAAAAACACCACAAGCAAATCACAAAGAAAAGCACAAAGAAGAAGAGTGCAAGAAAAATATATAAAGAAAAAGAAGTATCTCAAAAGTAAGACAAATGTAACAAAGAACAAGATCAAGAATGAAAAAAGAACGAAACGAACAAAAGTCAAAAGCAACAGAAAAACATATTTAGAAAGCAACAAACTAAAACAGTACGGAAAACAAAAGAAAAAATGCACACAAACACATACAAAAATCAAAGCCCCGCAAAACCAAAATTATTGAAGGGAAACAAAGAAAAAACGATTAATGACAAGAATAACAAAAACAATGCGAAGAAAATAAAATCATAAGCAAATACAGCAATATCTCCAAGAAGTCAAGAAAAAAAAAAAGAGGAACAAGCACATGACTGAACCAGAACACCACAGGCACCAAAGGACAGTAACAAGCCAAAGCATTCAAAGCAGAACTAAAAACACAACAAAATAAGACAAAAGGTTAACAAAAGCAACAAGAACAACAAAAACAGCAAGAACAAAAAAAATGAAAACAAATAACAAAATTAATAACAGCACCAACATCGGCAAGATGAAGAAAGGGAACAACAACAACAAAAAGGGAACAACTACAAAAATAATAAACTATAAAAACACACACACAAAAACGAACAAAAATGAAAACCCACAGCAATTGCATAAGAACGATGTCAACACATGCTAAAACTACAACAAAAAGAACATCAATAATAGGTAGTAAAAGAAAGTTAATAAATCAAAAACAAAGAAAAGAAAAAAGTACCAAAAAAAAGACCAACAAGATTACGAACAGGAAAATCAAAAACAAACACAGAACAAAAAGCAAACGAAAAACAGAAAAGGACTAGAGTGGAAGATGAGAATCCACAACAGCAAGAGTATAAGAACAATATCAACAAATAACAGAACTATTGTCAGAATCACCAGTAATATCGGGAAAAAGAAAAACTTAATAATATAGAACAAAAAAGACCAAACCAACTAAGAAAATGGGAAAATTACAACAAAAACACACGATAAAACGCAAAACAAAACAAAACAAACCAAACCAAAATCAAAACGAAAACAGAATAAGCAGCCAAGGAGAGCAAAATCAAGAACAAAAACGAAGACAACTACAATCCAAAACACAGGAGCATCAAGAGCTCCACTACAACAAATCTACAAAAGTGCAAATAACAAAACGAAAAACAAAAACCAAAGTCAATTGGAAATCAAAAAAGCACACAAGAATAGCAACAGCAAAGTCAACAAGAGCCCGAAGAAACAAGGACAGAAATAACGAGATAAAAAGGGCAAAAACAACAGCGAAAACATATGAATGTCTAATAACAGAACCACAACACTAACAGCACACAAAGCCCAAATAAGAAAAACTGATGAGCTGAACAGAAACAAGGCAAAACAACGCAAAACGGGAGAATAAAACAACAAAATTTACCACTACAACTGCAACTCAAAACAGAAACAAACAACAACAAAAAAGCAAAAGATGCCAATTGTAAGTCACCAAGAAAACCACGAAGTGTGAAAAGGAACAATATATCAAGAGCAAGGAGTTCATCAAAAAGAAGAAAAACAACAAAAACAGGATCAAGATAAAAAAAGACGGAACGAATACAATAAGGACACAAAATCAAAAGCAACGACAATATGAAAAACTCCCAGCTTAAACAGTATTAAGAAAGCGAGCAACAAAATAGAAAAAAATGAACACAAAACAAAAAGCAAAAATAAAAACAGAAAGGGGAAAGAAATACTGACACTGAAGAAAAAAAAATATATGGCATTAGTAACAGACGATAGAATGAAAATGCAAACATGAAGGCAGACAACAAGAAGTAAAAAAGCAAACAAAAAACAAATACAGAAACAAGCAAACGAAAGGAACAACAGATCTACAAAAACAAGACAAATATGCACAGGGAACAAGAATAAAAGAACAGTACCAACAAATACAAGATACAAGATAGTTTATTTGTCCCGAAGGAAATTACGTTGCCAATCACATTACAAATTAGACATAAAATTATACATTATGAATTATAAAGGCATTAAAAACAAACAATTAATATTATCACATACATTGTAATATCACATACTCTCGCATATCACAGCGCGCTGCTCTCACATAGACCAAGTGCCAATTATCACAATAAACATTAAAATAGTAAAAGTATGTTAACTCTCTTGTCAGTCAGTCGTTTGTGGTAGGCCATGTCCAGCGTCTCATGTCTTTGTCCTGTCACATTTCCAGCTTTTTTGATGATTTTCTCCAGCCTTTCCCTGTCTCTCTCTGACACATTCCCACCCCAGCACACAACCCCAAAGAATAGCAAGCTGCTGATGGCAGATCTGTAAAATGAAGAAAGAATTTCAGAGTTTACTCTAAAAGATCTAAGTTTTCTAAGGCAATAGTCTTGGTTGTACCTTCTTAATGATAGAATCTGTGTTTTCTGAAAAGGAGAGCTTGTTGTCAAAGACGATGGAACCACAACATCACGAACACCAGCAGCATCATAATAAATAATATTACAATGCTGAACAAAGCACAAGAAAAAAAAAAACCACACAAAAACACATGAGCAAGAAACAACAAAAGCAGAAAAATACCCAGAAAGAAAAAAATCAAGAATAAAGACAACCCAGGACAAAACACAACCACATCAGCAAAAAGAACTACAACAAGTCTACAAAAATGAAAGCAAACTGAAGAACAAAGACCAAAGGCAGCTAGAAGTCAAACAAGCAAACGAGAACTGCAACAACAAAGTCAACAAGAACCTGCAGAGAAAGAAGTCCAGATAAGAGCAAGAAAAAAAGGAGCAAAAACGACAACACCAGGAACAGAACAATAGTGTTAACAAATACCGGAACCACATCACCAAGAGCACCAACAAGAACACAAATAAGATACTAATGAGCAGAACAAAAAGACAAAAGAAACAAAACAGGAGAATAAATCGACAACATAACAAATGCTACAACTACAACAACTAACAGGAACCAAAAATACATTAGGCACAGGAACAAGAAATTGAAGATTAAAAACAAAAAAGAAAATAGAATAGACAAACAAAATTAAGAACAAAGCAAATCACAACCAGAGGAAAACATACATATAATCAAAAGCAGTATCGGTCAAGACGAAGAAGAAGAGGAACACGACAAGAACAAAACAGCGATCTTTTGAAGCCGTTGATCGTGCCTCCATGTATGCCTTCGTTGGGTTAGTACTGCTTTGCATGAGCTCGGGACATGTTCAGCTGTTTGTTTGTTCTGGCAAAGCGGACATGCAATGTCATCTGATTTGCCCCATTTCACCAGATTCCAGGGCAAGAGTTAAACAGAACTGAGAATGAATCTGATTCTGAAAGTTTCCATTACTCCAGCTTAGACGTCTTTGGAGTACACTTCACATCGAGGTTCCTCTTCTCTGTTTTATCTTTTTGGGTTACTTCCCAAATCGTTGTGGCATGCTTTCCACAGCCAGACACTTCTGGAAAGCCTCTTCTCTCGACTTACAAAGTCAGGTGTTCATTGTCCGTAAGGTGTTTAGTCAGTCTTGCAGCCTTGACAAAGGATGATTTTCCATTTGAGTTCAAAAGTGATAGTTGTCTGAACTACTTGACATCAGTCGCATTCTGTTCTTTTGGAATGTATACTCTATCTGCTACAATCAGTTGGCTGCTAATTGTCAGGTTCCTGCATGCTGATCATAAGTTTCTGGAGCCACTTGAGGACACGTGGACATTTCCTCACGCAGCAGGTAAGCTATTCTATTACGGCAAAATGACGATTTCAAGTGATGCTTACCCTGAGGATTGGAATGCTTTCCTGTGATAATGTTCCAGAGCTGATTTATCCATTGTGATCGTCCCTGATTTGGGTGGCTGGAATAATTTCCTGCCAAACTGGAAGGAGTGTCTGAAGTAGTTTTGGGTCGTCTTTTTGCTGCCTCCTCAATGCGTATTTTGCTTGGCTGAGGGCATTGTTTCCTTTCATGTTTTTTTTTTTTTTTCTTTTTAATTTGTTTTCATATATTATGAAGCAGCTTTCATCTGTTTCTTCAAAATCTTTTTTCCTTGGGTATCCTCGTCTAACGCTGATGTGTGGATTTTTTCAGGTGGGGTTTTTGCCTTTGGCTGTTTTATTCCACAGGCGTCCTTACATGTTGCATATACAGAGTATCTGAACGTGGCTAGTTTGAGTTTAAAGTGTGCATCAACGCATTTAGTTTGTGGATGATGTCTTTATCCAGCCTCTCCCATTCCTCTTTTGCACTTATGGACAGGTAGATTGTTTTGGTGTAGCACCACCAGTACAGTTTCGTCTGAACAATCATCGTGGATGTCCTTGGCACTGTGAGTTGATTCTTGGTCCTGGTTTTCCGACATTGTATCTGCTAGGGCATAGAGCCGCTGTTCATTCTTCGTGGCCCTTTTCGTCCTATGGATCCTCATGCCGCGCTTGGTGGAGAATCTGCTTCCACAGCACACGGGAATTCCTTTTCTTCCTCTACTTCTGGTCCATTGTGGATTTCCAGTTGGTACTGGGTTGGAGCAGATAGATTCACCATTTCTCCCACAGAATCATAAGTCTAAGTCAAGTTTACCCAGTTGTCTACTCCTGTCTTTTTGTGGACATCCTCTGGACTATTCCTAAAAGTCAATAGTCTAGTCACGTGTCAGTATCAAGAAACTGGGGGGAGAGCCGGGTAGCAGAAGTTACTCATAGGAGAAATCCCCGTCAAGCAAATGTTTTGGTCCTGAACTGCTTACAGTCTAAGGGGACTGGACAGCATCCAGGTCCTGACTGTTGGATGCTCTTCCGTTGTGACCATTTGTTTTAATAGAAATCGGTCCTCCGTCTGGATTCGAATCCCCGCCTCAAAAATGGTCAGCAAGACTACTACCATCATGAACAATAACAAAAGAATAATTTGTGAATCGATGGATGCACTCGGTTGAGGTGTCCGGTGGTGAACAGCATAGCTGTGATTGAACAAGGTGATTCTTGAATGGCAGTCCTGGGCGCATTTCTCCTCTGCGGTGACCATGCCTGCACGAACAGCCTTCACTAGATACAGCGATCTGAAGCTATCTCTTTGCAGGTGGACGCACTGATGTCAGCTGATTTCAGGTCTCATTTTCAAGATTCACTATATAGCAGCAGTGAACTCCCTGTTTGCCAGGATTCCTGCAGTGAGCTCTCCTACAGTGTATCTTCGGGAATATGGGTATTCTCTCTGCGGCAAACACGGCCAAGCCAAGTGAATAAATTTTGAGAGAGCTGCTGCAACTTACGAAATGTTAACGTAAGGACTGTACCAAGAGAAGGGTTCCAGGGATTGGAAAGGAACATATGGGAGAGAACTTTGAAGAAGGGATACCAAGGGGAGGGAACGTTGTTAAAAGATGACCAACGGGGTGGAACACAGGAGGAAGGGAGGCAACTTTGGGAAACAGAACGAGGGTATAGACCTTTTTGGGAAGACTCATAGGAAAGGGAACATAGATGAACGGCGAAAAAACTAAGGGGAGGGAACTTACAATTCAGAGGGAAATGATGGGAAGAAACTTAGGGAAATTGGGGAGGGTCTCAGGGGAGCAAACTTTGGGAGATGGGAAAGGGACTGAGATGAGAGAACGCGGGGGGGGGGGGGGGGGCAGAGGGGGAGCCCCAAATGAGGGAGGGAACTGGGGGTGGCTAACCAAAAGGAGGATAATTGGGGATAATCAATGGGAAGGAATTTGGGTAGAGAGAACCAGTGAGAGGAAACTTGGAGGGGGGGGGGGGGGAGAACCAAAGAGAGGGCACTTGGGTAAGGGGGTGTGAACCAAAGGGATGTGCTTGGGGGGGGCAGGGAGAACCAATAGATGGGAACATGGGGAGGGAACCAATGGGAGTATACGGGGGGTTAACCAAAGGGAGGGTACTTGGGGGAGATATCAAGGGGAGGGAACTTGGGTGGGGAGAAGCAATAGAAGGGAACTTGGGTAGAGGAACCAGTGGGAGGGAACTTGGGTAGGAAGAACCAATGAGAGGGTACTTGGGGGTGGGAGAACCAAGGGGAGGGAACTTGGGGGTGGTGGGAGAACCAAGGGGAGGGAACTTTGGGAGGGAGAGTCTATGCGAGGGAACTTTGGGGTTAGGGAATATTCAAAGGGAGGGTACTTTGGAAGGAACCAATGTAAGGGAACTTGTGGAGGGAGAACCAATGGGAGGGAACTTGGGGAGGGAACTTTGGGGAGGGGGGGAGAACCAAAGGGAGGGTGTTTAAGGGGAAGAGAACCAATGGGAGGGTTCTTATGGGTGGTGGTGGTGGAGAGAACCAAACGGATTATATTTGAGGGGGTGGAGAACCAAAGGGAGGGTACTGGGAGGGGAGAACCAATAGGAGGGAACTTGGGTTGGGGACCAATGGAGAGTACTTGGGGAGATAACCAATGGGAGGGTACTTGGGGGAGATACGAAGGGGGTGGAACTTGGGTGGGGGGGAAACCAATGATAGGGTACTTCGGGTGGGAGAACCAAGGAGAGGGAACATGAGGAGGGAACCAATTGGAGGGAACTTAAGGAGGGAGAGTCTATGCGAGGGAACTTTGGGGCAGGCAAAGAACCAAAGGGAGGGTACTTTGGGAGGGAACCAATGTAAGAGAACTTGTGGAGGGAGAACCCATGGGAGGAATCCTGGGGGGTGGCAGAAGAATCAATGGGAGGTTTACTTGGGAAGGAACATTGGGGGGGGGGGTGGAGAAACCAAAGGGAGGGTTTTATGGGGGCGGAGAACTAATGGAAGGGTACTTAGGGGGGCGGTCAAAACCAATGGGAGGCAACTTGGGAATGGAGAACCGATGGGAGGGAACTTGTCTGGGGTGGTGGGAGAGAACCAAAGGGATTGTACTTCAGGGGTGGTGGAGAAACAAAAGGAGGGTACTTGGGGCGGGACCAATAGGACGGAACTTGAGTTGTGAACCAATGGGGAGAATACTTGGGGGGATAACCAATGGGAGGGTACTTGGGGAGATAGCATGGGGAGGGAACGTGGGTAAGTAGGACCAATGAGAGGGTGCTTGGGGATGGGAGAACCAAGGGAAGGAACTTTGGAAGGAAAACAATGGGAATTTGGGGAGGGAGAGCTTATGCAAGGGAACTGTGGGGCAGGCGAAGAACCAAAGGGAGGGTACTTTGGGAGGGAACCAATGTAAGGGAACTTGTGGAGGAAGAACCCATGTAAGGGATCTTGGGGTGTGGCGGAAGAACCAATGGGAAGTTTATTTGGAGAGGGAACTTCGGGGAGAGGGGAGAAGAACCAAAGGGATGGTGTTTAAGGGGGAAGAGAACGAATGGGAGGGTTCTTATGGGTGGTGGTGGTGGAGAGAACCAAACGGATTATACTTCAGGGGGGTCAAGAATCAAAGGGAGGGTACTGGGAGGGGAGAACCAATCAGAGGGAACTTGGGTTGGGACCAATGGGAGAGTACTTGGGGAGATAACCAATGGGTGGGTACTTGGGGGAGATATGAAGGGGATGGAACTTGGGTGGGGGGAAACCAATGGAAGGGAACATGGGTGGGGGGAACCAATGGAAGGGAACTTGGGTAGGGAGAACCAATGATAGGGTACTTGGGGTGGGAGAACCAGGGAGAGGGAACATGGGGAGGGAACCAATGGGAGGGAACTTGGGGAGGGAGAGTTTATGCGAGGGAACTTCGGGGCAGGCAAAGAACCAAAGGGAGGGTACTTTGGGAGGGAATCAATGTAAGGGAACTTGTGGAGGGAGAATCCATGGGAGGGATCTTGGGGAGTGGCGGAGGAACCAATGGGAGGTTTACTTGGGGAGGGAGCTTGAGGGGGGGGGGAGGAACCAAAGGGAGGGTTTTTATGGGGTCGGAGAACCAATGGAAGGGTACTTAGGGGGCGGTAAAACCAATGGGAGGGAACTTGTCTGGGGTGGCGGGAGAGAACCAAAGGGATTGTACTTCAGGGGTGGTGGAGAACCAAACGGAGGATACTTGGGGAGAGGGGAGAACCAATAGGAGGGAATTTGTCTGCAGGGGGGAGGAGGGAGAATCAATGGGTTTGTACTTGAGGGGAGTGGGGGAGAACCAAAGGGAGGTTGCTTGGGGATGAATCTAATGGAAGAGGACTTGCGGACCAATAGGAGGATACTTGGGGTGGGGGTGGGGGAGCAACGTGAGGAAGCGTGTGTGTGTATTGGGGGGGGGGCGGTAACCAGTGGGATGGAACTAGGGGAGAGAAAACCAATGGATGGGTACTTGGTGGGGGGAACCAATGGGGGGGGGGGACTTGGGTAGGGTGAACCAACGGGAGGGTATTTGGGGAGTGGGAGAACCAAGGGGAGATGGTGAAAATTTAAAGTTCCATCACTCACAACAAGATGGCTCAAATTCAAGTTCCAGACTGATGAGGCAACATAACTGCACTGTGATGATACAGTTATTTCAAACCAAATTTTTGTATAGATTCTGTAAACACTGAAAGGACTGTACAAAATGTCTTCAATAAGGGAATGTACAGTTGCCTCACAAACAATAAAAATAGTGATAATCATAATAATGATAACATCCTTACTGCACATTTATTGTGCAGATCTAACAGTGCTCTTAGTGCTTACAATTCTATAATACAAACATAAAATTAATCTAGATCTGAGGTAAATTATGTGCACACTGGAAGGACTATATACAGTATCTTCACACTGGAAGTACTATATACAGTATCTTCATTAAGGTTATACAGCTATTTTACAAACCACTAGAACAAGAAAGAAGAAAAAACAAGAACAAGTACAAGAAGTAGAACAACAACAACAAAAAACCACATCATATTTGTTATCCTTCGACTCATGCCAAATATTATCATAATATCACTATAGATTTTTCTATTACAGATATTTCAAACTATGATATTGAGTAAGTTTATCGTCTGGGACTCGGGCCATGCAGTTTCAGTAGTTTCTGTATTGCTGACATCTTTTGTGTTGCGGTTAGTAAAACTTGCCTTTCCCCGCCAACCCATCAAATGGCACAAAGTGTTTCTGTATTTGGAACTTGTAGACAAGAAACAGACAAAGTCGATGACACAACTGAAGATGGTCAAATTGCCCACCAGCCAATTGTTCACTTGGTACAAATTACTCAGCTCACCGGAGTATCTGTACTGCACGAAAACCGTGCTCAACACGAAGTGAAACGCTTGAGGAAGGGACAGAACCACGTAGGCTACAGTAGCAGTGAAAATGGTAAATGTCATCTGACGCTCCCTTTGATGCCTGATATCGTCATCAGTTGATGACGTCAGGTGTGATGTAGACAAACGATGACGCCTTAGACCCCAGACAGTGAGGACGGTAAGAATTAACAATAAGAACAAGGGGAGGTAAATCAAGGAAACTTTGGCCAAGAGACTGAAGGCGTCATTGACTTTTCTGTGCTGTAAGTAAAAGGCAGTGGGCAGAGGTCTGTACACGATGCGTGGCCCTAGTTGAACGCTGGCCACATAAGTTTTCACAGGCACGTACACATGGAGTAAAGCTGCCAGCACGTACACGATGACAGTCAACAGAACAGGTCGTCGTGAGAGGAGAAAAGTCTTGACGTGGAAAGGTCTGAGAACGCATAGAGTCGTTCCAGGGACAAGATACACATGACAACATAAGACCCCCTCCTGGCGATGGCTGTGATGAAGGCCATGAAGTAAACACTGAATATCCAGTATCCTGGCTGTCAATGGCATTCGGAATGATCTTTGCCATGATGTGCAGGACAAGATAGAGGACAAGGTTGACGATCTGGGCAATGCTGAGAGCCACCACGTAACTGCTGGCTGAGCTGCGCATAGAAGGCTGAAGGAAAATCACCAAGTTACACAAGGTCAAGAGAATGGCCACAGGAAGCAGCAGCCATCGTATCCCTAACTGGATCTGGTCTGATAAAAGCCTCTGTTCATCTGATATTAACTGGGACTTTATCCAGCCTGATACCCGGTCATTGCCGTAACCATCCTTCGTGGAGGCTTCCATGAGCAGGAAATCGACTATGGTTGAATTTCTCGTCTGTAAGTTGAAGTTTGGAGCTGACTGATTGTCTAGTGTCATGATGGATTATGTACGAAAATGATCAAGCAAATGAATGTTCAATTCTATACGATGTTTTCTGAAAAAAAGAAAGCATTCAGTTCGATGAACTTATGAAATAACAAGTTGCAATGATATCAGTCTTTTCAGTTTTATATCTATAAAAGAAAATTTCATAGACACTGATTATTTCATGTATTTACTGTCTCGTTTGGGCTTGTGAAGGGATTCAAAAGTAGTTATGGCAGATGATTAAAACCTGTGTACAAACCTAACACACTTCTGAAGTCTTAAGACTCAACTGACCTAACTGGTCAGCTATTCTGCACAGACCATTTTTGGAGTATTCCACACCGTGATATTCTATACATAACATTTTCTTTATTAGTGATCACATTTGTTGTGTTCCCTCGACCATTCCTTAAAAATGCTGTTACCACTACCATCACCTTCATTCAACTAACGGCTGTCATATTCACATCGATCACCCTGACAAGCTGTGTTGTGAAGACTTTAAGAAGACTTGTGAACCGGTCCCTCCAGCGGTGCCTTGATATTGACAATTTGGTTATGAGCACACAAACTCTGACAGTTTAGCAGTACAAAAATGTAAGCACCATAATGCTGTCAAGAAACTAAAGGTGTGTTTCATGAAAATGAAGTAGTCTTTGCTGTACCTAGTTTGATCTGCCAAAGGCTTTTGATAAACTCTTGACTGATAGGTCATGAAACTGCAGAGGGGCGATGGATCTAGTCCCTTCTCCACATCCACAGAACCAGAGCCATGGTCAGAGGTTACTAGATGAAGAAAGTATTGCTGAGACACGAGATACCACAATGAGAGCTGTGATCATTCACACTTTCCCTTAACTTTGTGTAAGAGCATAATACACCTAT
Organism: Monoplex corrugatus; assembly: GCA_030674185.1. NCBI lineage: Eukaryota > Metazoa > Mollusca > Gastropoda > Littorinimorpha > Ranellidae > Monoplex > Monoplex corrugatus. The sequence continues at coordinate 70,374,502 of CM060312.1, read as the reverse complement.
ATCCAAACGACTGTAAACAGCCCTATGTTCTGATGGCTTGGTGCAATGGAACAAAGAAGACCCTACAAACTTCAGCTGGCTTTAAACAAACCGATTGCACGAAGAAAGTACATGTGTGTCTAAATTCATTATCTTATTACAATAGCATGCTAATGTACATGTACAACCTTGATACTACATCCTGTTCTGATAATAGTAATGCAGATTTGCATAACTCAACATCCCAGGAGGCAAGCTCATGAATACATTTACTTTACAGAAAAAATATCTAAAGATATAAGTAAACAATAAATCAATAATATAAACATGCTATGACACACAGCACACACACACATATATAAAAAAAAACCCAACCATATCGTTTTTGAATGATTTATTGTGCCTAGAGGGTAAATTCGTTTCAAGTTGAAGGTTAAGTGCCAAACCGCTGTTCTGTGAAAACCATCATTAAGTAACTGGGAACAACTGAAACAGTATTCAATCAAGTTTATAAGGAAATATTTCAACCCGGTTATGTGCAATATGCAAGAACGTGGCCACTTGGAGCAAGGAGCAACAGGTGCTACATGACGTCTGAAAGAAGTACTCGGATATTCATAGAGTCCATAATTTCTACACACTGATCAAGCTTTTGCAATGCAGCACTTAAGAGAAGGAAGCGATGCAGAAATCATTATAATGCAGAAAAATTCAAATGATCGCCTGACCATCCCTTTTCAGCAAAGAATGGGTGGAATGATAAAGACCGGTCTCAAGCACAGCGGTTTCACCCTTTGACTCCCGCACCCTGTTCACCAGCATCCTGCGCTGCCAACCATGTTAGCAAAGCAAAAACTTAATCATTTGATTCCATTGCCCTATCCACCAGTTTCCTGCAGGAATCTGATGGATAGGGTGAGGGAATGAAAGGGTTAAACAATAGAAATCATGAAACACATCAAAAGTATTCCAAAGGTCGCACGTACACTGTGTTCAGAAATGGAATGAAAAAGATCCAGATTTATAGAACATTGCTCCTCATTACTAATCCTAACACTAGCTACGTTTTCACACCAACATCCTGAAAAAAAACAGTGATTCATGCTTATGATGATGGATCTGCGGCAGGTACATTAACCTTCAGACTATCAAAAGTGTGCATCAGATTTTCAGCAGAATAGGAGATACCAGCCAGCCTTCATATCTTCATATACTGCAAGTGACCACAGGGCAGAATTTCAGATGCTCATGCAGGTCACTGACGTAGTCAGATACTTCAGAAACAAACTTCAGCCGAGTGTTCTTCTATCTGATGTCTTATCAGTCCAAAAATATACATAATAAGGAAACAAGAAATACACATAATACAGAAACAAATCACGTTTTATAGAACGCCTGTTATAAAGCCTGATGGAATCTCTCGCCAATCTCATTGATAAGTAGGCTTGCTGGCAGGTGCAGACTTCATTTGCAATACAAGACCGATTCTGGAAGCACATGTTCTTTTCTGCAAGCACTGCATAGGCAGGAGTCCTATGGCCCTGGATTCTGCTTCTCCAACCTTCCTTTCTTGATAAGCAGCTGTTGTGCGGTGTTCAGACTTAATGTTACTGAGCCCTGTGTAACTGCTGTGTACTCTGTTGTGATCTAGCAGTGTCTTCCCACTTGGTGGTGTTGATGCCACAGCTGACGAGGTTGGATTTTAGAGAATTCTTGTATCGCTATAGTGGTCTTCCCTGGTCACGGTGTCCTTGCTTCGTCTCTTTGTACACGCACATCTTTGGGGCGTGGTTGCCTTCCGTATTCTCAACGTGTTCTGTCTAAGATGAGTAGACACTCTATCCTCGGCAAGTCGTACTTTTTCGAACGTGAAGGTCATGGCACTTAATCTTGCCTCGTGATATTACAGAAGCATTTTAACGCTTTGATGCCCTATCCACCAACTGCAAAATCTTAACTCTTTGATTCCACCACTCGCTTCACCAGCTTCCTGCAGGAAGCTGGTGGACAGGGTGACGGAATCAAAGTGTTTTCACTTTGCTAGCATGGTTGGCAATGCTGGATGCTGGTGGACATGGTGCAGGAGGTAAAGGGTTAAAGTCGTTACAATGTGGACTCGGGACAGGATCAAGATATCTGTTTATCATCAGAGCACCTGAAATCACGAACAGATTATGTTCAGACAGGGTTGAATTTATATTACCTGTATGCATATATATTGTTTCTGTCTTCCATTCCACCTGTACCGAATTTGTCTGCCCTCCCCCTCCCCCCTTCCCTCTCTCTGTTTTTGTCTCTGTCTCAGTCTCTGTCGCTTTCTCTCTCTCTCTCTCCATATATATTATATATATTAATATACATACATAATAATACTATACATACAGTATATATGTGTCACTTTCTCCGTCCATCTGTCTATTTGTCTCTGTCCGTCTGTCCATTTGTGTTGTGTGTGGTGTGTGTGTGTGTGTGTGTGTGTGTGTGTGTGTGTGTGTGTGTGTGTGTGTGTGGAGCTTCCTCGTTTCTTTGTATTCCCCCCTTCCCTTTTGTTCCCATTCGTCTTTGAGTGTTCCGTGCGTTTTGTGTACGTTCGTTTACCTGTTTGTCTTTCTCTCTCTTTCTCTCTCTCTCTCTCTCTCTCTCTCTCTCTCTCTTTCTCTCTTCTCTCTTTCTCTTTCTCTCTCTCTTTTCTCTCTCTCTCTCTCTTCCTGTCTGTCTCTGTCTCTCTGTCTGTTTGTCTGTCTCTGTCTGTCCTGTCTGTCTGTCTGTCCTCTCTCTCCTCTCTTTCCGTTTTACTCCTCCCCCCCCCCCCCCTTGACAGTACATCGATATATCATAGACTCTCTTATGTACTATCGATCTTCCGAAACAAACGTTTCTTTCTCTCTTTTATAATGAAAGGGAAAAAAGACTCTTTTGAGTCACGATCTGTGCAGGCGAAGTGTGTGTGTGTGTGTGTGTGTGTGTGGTGTGTGTGGTGTGTGTGTGTGTGTTGTGTGTGTGTGTGTGTGTGTGTGTTGTGTATGTGTGTTATGAGTGTGTGTGTGTGTTGTGTGTGTGTGTTTGTGTGTGAGTGCAATTGTGCATATGTAAGTGTGTGTGTGGTGCATGTGTAATGGTGTGTGTGTTGTGTGTGTGTGTGTTTATGTTTGTTTGTTTGTTTGTTTGTTTGTTTGTGTGTGTGTGTGTGTGTGGTGTGTGTGTTTGTCAGAGAGAGAGAGAGAGAGAGAGAGAGAGAGAGAGAGAGAGAGAGAGAGAGAGAGAGAGAGAGAGATTAAAATGTTGCTGTACTTTACGGTTCCACTGGGGTTAAGAGATGCTCTGAGCTTTGAACTGCAAAGTCTGAGCGCGTGTGTGCTTGTGTATATTTATGTATACCTGTACGTATGTGTGTATGCACATAGGTGTGCATGTATATAAGCGTCCGTACATGTGCTTAAAAACATGAAAACTGAAATCAAAAGGAAAGGAAAGAAAATAAGAAGGAAGAAAAAAATATTAGCAAGAAAAAACGAAGAAAAAAGAAAAGTAGAAGAAAAAACAAAAAGCAACCTAACAAACAAACAAACAAAGAACGAAAAATTTAGAAAGGAAGAAACAAATGTATATGATTCGATGATTACCTATTAGACTGGTGTGTGTGTGTGTGTTTACCTTCTTTGTTCTTTAGTCCATAAAGGCAGTTAAATCTTCGATATATGATGATAAATTGTAATTAACGTAAGTATGTCTTATAATTGCAAACACCCAAACATATGATGTCTTAAGTAACGTAAGTATGTCTTATAATTGAAAACACCTTAACATATGATGCGTCTTAAGTAACGTACGTATGTCTTATAATTGAAAACACCCAAACATATGATCAGTCTTAAGTAACGTAAGTATGTCTTATAATTTTTAACACCTTAACATATGATGCGTCTTAAGTAACGTAAGTATTTCTTATAATTTTTAACACCTTAACATATGATGCGTCTTAAGTAACGTAAGTTGTCTTATAATTTTTAACACCTTAACATATGATGTGTCTTAAGTAACGTAAGTATGTCTTATAATTTTTAACACCTTAACATATGATGCGTCTTAAGTAACGTAAGTATGTCTTATAATTTTTAACACCCAAACATATGATGCGTCTTAAGTAATGGTAGTATGTCACATCATTGCAAACACCCAAACGTATAATGTCTTAAGTAACGTAAGTATATCTTATATTTGGAAACACCCAGCACTGAATTCCGTGTTCTTGTGGCAGTGCCTTTATGATGGAGTTTCCAGGTCGATGCTACAGATGAGGTATAGTGGTCCTGATCGCCTGGTACGGGACTTGAGGTGAACTACAAGACCAATCCTGGAGGCGGAGGCACATGTTTTTCCACAGGTGTTGTATGATAAGTGATCTTGGGGTCTTAGATTCTCTATCAGTTGTACCTCTTCTGTTGAATAGCTGGTGTTGTGCATTGTTCAGATGTGAGTGTGTCCTGCATGCAGTGCTGTTGCCAGCTTGCTCTGTTGTGGGCGGTGTCATTCCACTTGGCAATGTTGATGCCACATTTTATCAGGTTGCCATTGAAAGTGTTTTTGTATCGCGTTAATTATCGTCCCATCTCTCTATCCAGAAGCATCTCGAGGCTAGGTAGGGCCTCAGGACCTGGCCAGCTGATGGGTTTACGTGCAGGCTTAAGGCTTGTGCCATGATCACCATACATATGGCACCTGTGACGTTTGCACATTTGGAATTCGTTCCAAACGCGGAGATGTCGTCTTGAGAAACTGAAACTGAAACTGCGATTGTCTTCCATATGCGCACCATGTCCTATCCAACCAAGCTGACATTTACTGTGTAAAAACTATACTTGGCAAGTCACACTTTTTTTCAGAACATGAAGGCTCAACCCTCGATCTTGCCACGTGATGTTGCAGATCTTGCACAGACATCTTTGTTAGAACCATTCAAGCTGTTGAATGTGCAGTCTGTAGGTAATCCAAGTCTTACAGCAGTACGGAGTGGGAACTGAGAATACTGCTCTATACACACCAATCTTAGTGGCGAGAATGATGCCATGATCTTGTCATAACTTCTTGGTGAAACTTCCAAAGGTAGAACTTGCCTTGGAGATGCACATCGCCACCTCCACATCAAGAGACCATTACTGCTCACTGAACTGTCCAAGTAGCAGAATTTGTGTAAAGTTTTGATTCTCTAGTTTGATGACAATCGGTGGTCGTGAAGCGACAGAACCCAAGATGATTTTAGCAGAAACAGCCATTAAAAAAAAAAAAAAAAGATTAGGAAAAGACAAGTAACATTTATAAGACATTTTATGCAGGTAGAGACATCAGACCACGTAGTCACAACAGGAAAGCTGGAGGGAAAGAGAGCACCAGGTAGACCCAGGGATAAAATATTGGACGGACTCGCAGGGTGGCTGAGGACAGAGTGAGGGAGATGAACTTGCAGCGACAAGGGACAGATTCGTATGAAACAATGAATGGTTATGATCGCCAACGCCATGCGGCAGAGCACATGATGATGATGATATCCTCTATCTTGGTCACGGTAATTATCCTCCATTGATAGAATTAACGGGCTAAGCCCTGGTCATAAAAAACAGGACATTAGTGTGACAGAAAAAGTATGCATTAGCAGCCTGTGCTCTTTAAAAAAAACTAGTTGAACTTTATCCATTTTGCTTCCCTCCCCCAATCTCGTGTTGTGAATTTAAAACGGAGGTGATTTCATATCGATGAAGAACGATGTGTGTCTGTGTGTCTGCCTCTGCATCTGTGACAAAACGGTGTCCGTAATGTTTTCTCAGCTCTTCATATGTGGATTTTTACCGCTTTTGGTCAACGGTTTTGGACTGTTGAAGACCCACCAAAGTAAGTGTAAGTTTGGAAGATAAGGGCGCTGAGATCAAAGTCAACAGACCAAAACAGTGCCTAGACACCAGGACTTCTTGAGGACAGTGTGCGAATGGCACTTTCTCGGAAATTTCTCCGAATATTTACTTCATATTTCCACTGTTTCGATAGTCTACAATTGTCCTTCGTGTCAAGTTTTATTTCATCTCATGCTTCTTCAAGATCGTAGTGACTTAGAGAAGTACAGCATCAGGATTTTTCTGGTGGGGAGCAAGAATTTTATGTATAAAAGGGGAATTTTTTTAATGGTTTGACTATCTTAACTTGTTTAAATCAATGATGCAAACAACGTAGCTTTTTTCTCAAAGATTAGAAAACTTTAGATCTCGTGACCTATAGTAATCCCTAGTTCTGGGGGT
>CM060312.1:70345736-70363236 GCA_030674185.1 Monoplex corrugatus | reverse complement strand
GAGATTCCCATGACTTTAGGGAAGATGCCATAGCGGGGGAAGTAAGGGGAGTCAACTCCTTTAATGGCATCACAGCGGTCTGAAGCAATCTGCAGCATGTGACTAGTGGCGCTGTTGTTGTTTCCCTTCAGTCGACCACACTGAGCACAGAGACAGCTGACGAACGCTTGAAACAAACATGATCACGTCCACAGAGAAAAAGGTTAGCGCATTATTGCTATTGTTATTGTTGTTTAAAGCCCAGCCGACTGCGCAGAGCCATATCAGGGCTATAACCGCTTCAAAACATACACCATGAAAAAAAAAGAAAGTTTAGTATGCATATCAATGCATTAGTGCAAATAGTCTAAGGACATGCCCTCGGCGTTGACCAGTCCGTCTAATTTATCGCACAGGGGAATTAAAAAAATATCTGAATACAAATTAAAGCATACCTAAGGACACTGAAACATATACAAAACGGGCATACATTGCCTAAAATTGCTTCCATATATCTCATTTCCCTACAGCCAAAAATGTACTTAAGGAGAGAAAACCATTGGGAGGTAACTTGGGGAAGGAGAGCCAGTAAAACGGAATTTGGGGAGAGAAACAATAGGAGGTTACTTGGGGAGTGAACCAATGGGAGGGAATTTGGTGTGGAGAACCAACGGGAGGTACTTAGGAAGGCAGGACAAAGGGGAGGGTACTTAGGGGGAGCCCCAAGGGGAGGGAACTTGGAGGAGAACCAAGAGGAAGGAACTTGGGGGAGAACCATGGGGAGGGAACTTGGGGGAGAGCCAAAGGGAAGGAACTAATGTCCTTCATAATGTCTCACATTGACTATTGCAATTCACTCCTGTCCGGTCTTCCTGCCTCCACCACTCACATCCTACAGCGCATTCAAAACAATGCTGTACTCCTTGTACTCAAAAAGAAAAAAGCTGACCACATATCTCCTCTCCTGGCACAACTTCACTGGCTCCCTGTATCAAAGCGCATACAGTACAAACTAGACACCATGTGCTACAAAAGCCTCAATAACGCAGCCCCGATTACCTGTCAAGCCTACTTGAGATCTATGTTCCCTCACGTACCCTCCGTTCTGCTCCGATTCTCTGACTTTTCGTTTTCCACGCACTAAGCTCAATACCTATGGTCCACGAGCCTTCTCTGTTTCTGGTCCGCTCTCCTGGAACAAACTTCCTCCCTCAGTCCGTCAGCAACCTACTTTTGTCTCCTTCAAGTCCGCTCTCAAAACTCACCTTTTCTCCTCTGCATAAAATCCTGACCTCACTCAATCCCCTCTGCAGCCTGTCTCCACTCAGAGGGGAATCACATTGCAATATATAATTGTATATAATATGCTCTCTATAATTTTCCATTGCTTTTATTCTTTCTCCCCATTTATAGCCGTGTGCGTGTGTGTGTGTGTGTGTGCGTGAGTGCGTGCGTGTGCGTGCGTGCGTGCGTGTGTGTGCTTGCATGTGTGTGTTTCAGCGCTTAGAGTTGATTTTATCAAGATTTTGCGCTATATAAATATTGTAATTATTAATTATTATTATTATAACTTGGGGAGAGAACCAAGAGGAGGGAACCTGGGGGGATCCAATTTTTTTGGGGGAGAGAACCAATGGGAGGGAATTTGGGGGAACCAATGGGAGGGTACTTGGGAAGGGCAGGACCAAGGGGAGGGTACTTAAGGGAAGACCCAAGGGGAGGGAACTTGGGGGAGAACCAAGGGGGGGGGACATGGGGAGGGAGAACCAATGGCAGAGTACATAATGGGGGGGGGGGGGGGGGGAGAACCAGTGGAAGGTATCATGGGGAGGAAACCAATGGAACGGAATTCAGGGAGGGAGAACCAAAGGGAGGGTACTTGGGGATGGAAGCAGCGAGAAGGAACTTGGAGAGAATTTGAGGAGGGGGAGAACGAATGGGAGGGAACTAGGGGAGGGAACTTGGGGATGGAGGACCAATGGGAGTGAACTTAGGGGGAGGGGGGACGAAGGAGTGATGGGGAACTTGGGTAAGGATAATCAATGAAAGGATATTGGGGGGGGGGGGGGGGAGGACCAATGGGAGGGAACTTGGGAAGGGAGAACCAATGGGAGGGAACTTGGTGTGGAGAACAAATGGGAGGGTACTTAAGAACGGCAGGACAAAGGGGAGGGTACTTTGGGGGAGATCCAAGGGGAGGGAACTTGGAGGAGAACCAAAAGGAGGGAACTTGGGGGAGAACCAAAGGGAAGGAGAGAACCAAGGGGACGGATCTTGGGCTTGGGGAAATCAATGAGGGGGGTACTTGGTGGTTGGAGAACCAAGGGGAAGGAACTTGGTGCTGGAGAGCCAATGGGAATGAACTTGGGAGAGGGGGAAGAACCAAAGGGAGGATACATGGGGAATCATGGGAGGTTACATGGTGAAGGGCAGGACCAAGGGGAGGTTACTTAAGGGAAGACCCAAGGGGAGGGAACTTGGGGGAGAACCAAGGGGGGGGGGGGAATGGGTAGGGAGAACCAATGGCAGAGTACATAATGGGGGGGGGGGGGGAGAACCAGTGGAAGGTATCATGGGGAGGAAACCAATGGGACGGAATTCAGGGAGGGAGAACCAAAGGGAGGGTACTTGGGGATGGAAGCAGCGAGAAGGAACTTGGAGAGAATTTGAGGAGGGGGGGAGGGAAGAACGAATGGGAGGGGGCTTGGTGAGGAAACGTGGGGATGGAGGACGAATGAGAGTGAACTTATGGGGGGGGGGACCAATCGGAGTGGGGAACGTGGGTTAGGAGAGGGTGTTGGGGGGGGGGGGTGAGAACCAATAGGAGGGAAATTGGGGGACCAATGGGGCATAGGTAGAACCAATGGGGGAACTTTGGGTGGAGAACCAATGGGAGGGTACTTGGGAAGTGCAAAACAAGGCGAGGGTATTAAGGGGAAGACCCAAGGGAGGGAACTCTGGGGAGAACCATGGGGAGGGAACTTGGGGGAGAACCAAAGGGAAGGAACTTGGGGAGAGAATCAAGGGGAGGGAACTTGGGGGTGGGAGGATCAATGATATTGTACGTGGGGGTGGGAGAAAAGGGGAGGGAACTTGCAGATGGAGAGCCAATGGGAGGGAACTTGGGAGGGGGGAAGAACCAAAGGGAGAGTATTTGGTAAGGGAACCAATGAGATGGAACTTGGGGAGGGAGAACCCATGGGAGGGAGCTTGGGGCGGAAGGCTGAAGAATCAGTGGGAGGTTACTTGGGGAGGGAACCAATGGGAGGGAACTCGGGGAGGAAGAACCAATGGGAGAGTACTTAGGGGGGGGGGGGGAGAACAATGGGATGGTATTTGGAGGGGGGAGAACCAAAGGAAAGTTACTTGGGGAGGTGGCTAATGGGAGGGAACTCATGGAGGGAGAACCAAAGGGAAGTTACTTGGAGATAGAGCCAGTGAGAGGGAACTTGGAGGGAATGGGGGGGGGGGGGGTGATAACCAATGGGAGGGAACATCAGAAAGGAGAACCAATAAGATAGTAACTGAGGGAAGAGAGAACCAGTAAGAGGGTACTGGGGGGGGGGGGGGGAGAACCAATGTGAGGGTACTTAGGGGGGGGGGAGGGGCAGAGAACCAATGGGAGGGAACTTGGGGAGGTAGAACCAATGCCACGGTAACTGGGGGGGGGGGGGGGAGGCACCAATGAGAGGGTACTTGGGGAGGGAGATCCAAAGTGAGGGATTATGGGTAGGAGCGAACCAATGAGAGGGTACCTCGGGAAAACGAGAACCAATTAGAGGGAAATTGTGGAGGAAGAAACAATGGGAGGGAAATTAGGGAGAGGAGAACCAATGTGAGGCAACTTGGGGAGGGGATAACCAATGAGAGGGTAATTGTGGAAAGAGAATCATTGGGAGGGAACTTTGGGAGGTATGACCAATGGGAGGGAACTTGGGAAAGGAGAACTATGAAAGGGTACTTAGCAGAGGGGAGAACCAATGAGAAGGAAATTGTGGAAAGAGAACCAATGGGAGGGAACTTGGTGAGGAAAGAACCACTGAGAGGGACATTGAGGAAGGAGTACCAATGGGAGGGTACTTGGGGGAGGGGAGAACCAATGGGAGGGAATTTGGAGGGGATAACCAATGGGAGGGAACTTGGGGGTTAAACCAATGGGAGGGAACTTCAGGAGGTATGACAATGGGAGGGAACTTGGAGAGAAAAACAAATGGGAGGAATCTTGGGATTGGGAAACCCATGGGAAGGAATTAGGGAGGGAGAACCAATGGGAGGGTATTTGGAGAAGAAAGAATGGCTGGGTACTTGGGGAGGGAGAACCAGTGGGGAGGTACTTGGGAGGGAGGGGAACCAATGGGAGGTGACTTGGGGAGGGAAAATCAATGGGAGGGTACTGGGGGGGAGGAGAACCAATAGGAGGGATCTTGGGGAGGGAACAATAGGAGGGAACTTGGGGTGGGAGAACCGAAGGAAGTGTGAGTGGGGAAAACCAATATGAGGGAATTTAAGAGGGGGTGGGGGGAACAAATGGGAGGAAACTTGGGTGCAAAACACCAATAGGGAGGGTACTGTGGTGCTGGAGAACTTGGGGGTGCAGGTGGGAAAGAAACAATGGGAAGGAAATTAGGATGGAAGAACTAAAGGGAGGGTACTTGAGGGGGGAGAATCAATAGGAGGGAACTTAAGGGGAGGGGGGACCAATTGGAGGGTACTTTTGGGCTGGAGAACCAATGGGAGGGATATGGGTAGGGAGTGCTAATGGGAGGGAACTGGGGGAGAACCAAAGGGAGGGTACTTGGGGGTGAGAACCATGGGAAGAGTACTTTTGGGAAGGAACATGAGGAGGGGGAACCCATGGGAAGGAACTGGAGGGGGTGGTGAACAAAAAGGAGGTAACTGGGGAGAAATTACCGATGCGAGGGAATTTGGGATGGGAGAACCAATGAGAGGGAACTTGAAGGGGACAACCAATGGGACAGTACTTGGGGGGAACTATTGGGAGGGTATTTGAGTGGGGGTGTGGGAACCAGAGGGAGGGTACATGGGGGTAGGTGACAGCCAAAGGGAGGGTACCTGGGGAGGGGAGAGCCAATGGGATATACTTGGGGTGTGGGGGGAACCAATAGGAGGGAATTTGGGGAGGGAACCAATGGGAGAGTACTTGGGTGATAACAATGGGAGGGTACTTGGGGGGGGGGGGGGGGAGAGAACCAAGAGGAGACGGTGGAAATTTAAAGTTCCATCACTCTCCACAAGGTGGTTCAAATTTAAAGTTCCAGATTGATGATACAACATAAGTGCACTGTGATAATACAGTTATCTCAAACCAAATGTTTGTAAAGATTCTGTGAACACTGAAAGGACCGTACAAAATGTCTTCAATAAGGCAATATACAGTTGCCTCACAAACAATAAAAAAATGATAATCATAATAATGATAACATCAATACTGCAAATTTATAGTGCATCTAACAGTGCTCTTAGTGCTTACAATTGTATAACACAAACATGAATTTAATCTAGATCTGAGGTAAATTATGCGCACACTGGAAGGACTATATACAGTGTCTTCATTAAGGTTATACAGCTATTTCACAAACCACTAGAACAAGAAAGAAGGAAAAACAAGAACAAGTACAAGAAGTAGAACAACAAAAAGACATTATATTTGTTATCCTTCGACTCATGCCAAATATTATCATGATATCACTATAGATTTTTCTATTGCAGATATTTCAAACTATGCTATTTAGTAAGTTTATCGTCTGGACTCGGGCCACGCAGTTTCAGTTGTTTCTGTCATGCTGACATCTTTTGTGTTGTGGTTAGTAAAGCTTGCCTTTCCCCGCCAACCATCAAATGGCACAAAGTGTTTCTGTATTTGGAACTTGTAGACAAGAAACAGACGAAGTCGATGACACAACTGAAGAAGGTCAAATTGCCCACCAGCCAATTGTTCACTTGGTACAAATTACTCAGCTCACCGGAGTATCTGTACTGCACGAAAACCGTGCTCAACACGAAGTGAAACGCTTGAGGAAGGGACAGAACCACGTACGCTACAGTAGCAGTGAAAATGGTAAATGTCATCTGACGCTCCCTTTGATGCCTGATATCGTCATCAGTTGATGACGTCAGGTGTGACGTAGACAAACGATGACGCCTTAGACCCCAGACAGTGAGGATGGTAAGAATTAACAATATGAACAAGGGGAGGTAAATCAAGGAAACTTTGGCCAAGAGACTGAAGGCGTCATTGACTTTTCTGTGCTGTAAGTAAAAGGCAGTGGGCAGAGGTCTGTACACGATGCGTGGCCCTAGCTGAATGCTGGCCACATGAGTTTTCACAGGCACGTACACATGGAGTAGAGCTGCCAGCACGTACACGATGACAGTCAACAGAACAGGACGTCGTGAGAGGAGAAAAGTCTTGACGTGGAAAGGTCTGAGAACAGCATAGAGTCGTTCCAGGGACAAGAGGCACATGACAACATAAGACCCTCTCCTGGCAATGGATGTGATGAAGGCCATGAAGTAAACTGAAGATCCAATATCCCTGGCTGTCAATGGCATTTGGGATGATCTTTGCCATGATGTGCAGGAACAAGACTGACGACAAGGTTGACAATCTGGGCAATGCTGAGAGCCACCACATAACTGCTGGCTGAGCTGCGCATGGAAGGCTGAAGGAAAATCACCACGTTACACAAGGTCAAGAGAATGGCCACGGAACCAGCAGCCACCGTATCCCTAACTGGATCTGGTCTGATAAAAGTCTCTGTTCATCCGATACCAACTGGGACTTCAACCAGTCTGATACATGGTCATTGTGGTAACTGTCCTTCGTGGAAGCTTCCATGAGCAGTAAATCAACTATGGTTGAATTTCTTGACTGTAAGTTGAAGTTTGGAGCTGAATGATTGTCTAGTGTCATCAATGGATTATGTATCGAGAGCAGTAAAACAAATGAATGTTCAAGTGTATACGATGTTTTCTGAAAAAAGAAGCATTCGGTTCAATACTCTGACAAAATAGGTAGTTGCAATGATAAAAACTCTTTTCAGTTTTACATGTGCAAAAGAACAAAATTGATAGACGCTAATTAATAAATCTATTTACTGCCTTGTTTGGCTTGTGATGAGATTCAAAAGAACTTATGGCAGATGATAAAACCTACATAACCTATTCATCATCATAGGTTATATAGGTTTTTAATCTATACGTAAACATAATATACTACTGAAATCCTAAGACTCAACCCACCTAACTGGTCACACGGCTGTTTCAGTAGCTCCCTTTTCCATCTTTTAGTTGGTCGCCAGCTCACCAGATGCCAGATATCAGATATCCGCCCTTACCCCGTAGCCATGTGTTTCCGCATTCCTCAGTCTACTGACAAGGGAAACACTGCGCTGTACAGTGATTAAGCCATTTTATCATCAAATTTGACGTCGTGTAGAACGAAATTCTGCATTATCTGTCAATTCATTTTTTGGAATCTTGTTGTTTATTTATCATTTGACCGAGTGCAGCTATAAATTATTTGTTTAGTTGTGTGTGAGTTTGTGCTTCATATAGAGAGTAGTGAGTGTCATCATTTCTCACTTAAGATCAGAAGTCACAACAGTTGGTGTCATGTCTGTGTATGCTGTCTATTTTTTGCTGTATTTCATCTACCTTTTTATACCGGACTTATTTCATGTAAAATGGCAGACAGTACAGAGTGAATATTTTAGTTGTTTTGCAGTTGTCTCTTTTATTTTGTTGGGTTTTGTTTCATTTCTTTTGTTACTTTTGTTTTTGTTGTAGTTTGTTTTGTTTTTCGTTTATTTTTTTTTGTTTGTTTTTTGTGTTATATATATATATATATATATATATATATATATTGTGTTGTGTGTGTGGTGTGTTGTGTGTGTGTGTGTGTGTGTGTGCTGTGTGTGTTGTTTTGTTGTGTTGTGTGTGACTCTGTTACATGTTTTGTTTAGTTTTAATATTAATGTTTTTTGTGTATTGTTGTTGTTGTTGTTACTGTGTGTGTTTATCGAATTTTAGTAATTGTGAATGTGTATCTGTGACAGAAGTGGTAATAAGAACTGGCAAATGGATACCTGATGGTTCTGTATTAAAAGACAATTAGTGTTGAGGATATGCAAGCCTGTATGGTCAGCCTCTGCATTCTGTGAAAGAAGGCTGCTGCCTTAGTACTGTGAGAGAAATCTATGCCATATCAAAGTGATGGGTTACTTACTAAACAAGCTGATAACGATCCTTGCGGACCACAAAACACTTATTCGGTAAGTTTGGTGTTGTCCACACACATGCAGCGAACATCTCTGAAAATATGAATGTTGTAAAAATGCAGGTGCATGAACACATTGTCATTTAAATTGGATTTTTTGTTTCACATATATGGCTTTCTTCTGTCAGTCATCTGATCTTTGCAAGCAAAACAGCTGTTATATCTTATTCACTTCTATATGCCTGTTATCAGTTTCTACATGAGTCATTGCTGCGCTTGGTTATATTGTTTATATTTCTCTTGGTGAAACTCAGACTTTGTAATTAAATGATTTTGCAACCTACCCATGTACCACAACGCTACGAAAAGCTAACTGGCCTTGCTATCACTGACACCTGTGGTTCCCTCTTGACAGCTCAGCACGTTGCACTCACACACTGCTCTGTGCAGAGCGCTCAACTGGCTAGCGGCCACTTGAGAGTCCAAATCTGGTTAATGTTTATCTCTCCCCTTCCATCCCCCTCCCCTCCACCACTTCTGCCTGTCAGAGCTCGGACCCTTTTTCAAACTAAAATCTTGCTTGGTTTCAGCCATGGTCAGCTATTCAACACTGTCCATTCTTTGATTATCCCATGTCATGATATTCTATACATATACAATCATGTCTTTATTAGTGATCACATTTGTAATGTGCCTTCGACCATTCCTTAAACAAATTGCTGTTACTGCTGCTATCACATTCATTCAACTAAAAGGCTGCCATATCCACATCGATCACCTTGACAAACTGTGTAGTGAAGACTTTAAACAGACCTGGGTATCAGTGCCTCCAGTGGTGCCTCATACTGACAATATAGTTCTGAGCACACAAACTCCAGACAGTTTAGCAGTACCAAAGTGTACATGTAAACAGCATAGTGCTGTCAAGAAAATAAAGGTGTGTTTCAAGAAAAGAAAGTAGTCTTTGCTGTATCTAGTTTGATCTGCCAAACGATTTTGATAAACTCTTGGCTGATAGGTCATGAAACTGCAGAGGGGCGATGGATCTAGTCCCTTCTCCACATCCACAGAACCAGAGCCACAGTCAGAGGTTACTAGAGGAAGAAAGTATTGCTGAGACATGAGACACCACAATGAGAGCTGTGATCATTCACACTTTCCCTTAACTTTGTGTAAGAGAATAATACACCTATATCGAAACGACTATAAACAGCCCTATATTCTGATGGCTTGGTACAATGGTGCAAAGAAAACCCTACACAATTCAGCTGGCTTCAAACAAACCGAATGCATGAAGAAAATTAGTGTGTGTCTAAAGTCACACAAAAACTAAAAGAAAAAAAGAAAACAACCATCTCGTTTTTGAATGATGAGTTATTGTGCATAGACGGTAATTTCGTGTCAAAGTCGAAGGTTAGGTGCCAAATCGCTGTTCTGTGAAAGTCAGCATTAAGTATGTGGGAACAGCTGAAACAATATTCAATCAAGTTATAAGGAAAATATTTCAACCCCATTATGCGCACTATGCGAGAGCTTGGCCACTTGGAGCAAGTAGCAAGAGGTGTTACGTGACGTCTGAAAGAAGTACTTCGGATATTCATAGATTCATAATTTCTACACGCTGATCAAGCTTTTGCAATACAGCAATTTAGAGAAGGAAGAGATGCAAAAATCAGTATACACGCAGAACAATTCAAACAATCACTTGACCATCCATTTTCAGCAAAGAACGGGTGGAATGATAAAGATCGGTCTCAAGCACAGCAGTTGAACCTTTTGACTTCCGCACCCTGTCCACCAGCATCCTGCACTGCCAATCAGGTTAGCAAAGCAAAACATTAACCCTTTGATTCCCTCGTGTGTTCCACCAGCTTTCTTGCAGGAATCTGGTGGATAGGGTGCAGGAATCAAAGGGTTGTTTTAGCAGTTGGTGGATAGGGGTTGCGGGATAGGGTCATAAGGGTTGTTTTTGCAGTTGGTGGATAGGGTGCGGGAGTCAAAGGGTTGTTTTTGCAGTTGTGGTGGATAGGGTGCGGCGGGAGTCAAAGGGTTATTTTAGCAGTTGGTGGATTGGGTACGGGAATTAAAGTGTCAAACAATAGAAATCATGAAACACACCAAAATATTCCAAACGTCGCACGTACACTGTGGTCAGAAATGGAATGAAAAAGACCCAAATTTATAGAACATATCCTGTAGTGGGAAGGCTTAGGCTGAGATTGAGGAAAAGGAAACAGACCAAAAGCAACATCAAACTAAACCTTGGACTCTTGAAGACAGATGAAGTGATACGTAAAAAAATTAACGTACATGTTCAAAACAGATTCAGTGTTCTGAAAGACGTTGGTGACAGTGAGGAACAATGGACAAAGTTGAGAAATTCGAGAAATAAAGCATGTGAAGAAATCCCTAAGGCAGATAGAAAAGCAAAAAAGAGGTGGATGACTAATGGATTCTGGGCTTGGAGGAAAGGAGGAGGGCAAAGAGAAACGAGGAGATATACAGGAAGATAAACAAAGAAATCAGGTATAAGTGCAATGAAGCTAAGGAAGCTTGGCTGAACACAAAATGCAAAGAGATAGAAAACCGACACAAAATGGATCCTCAGGGTATGTACAGACGAACTGAAGAAATTGTCCACAGGAAAAATACATGCACATCAACTGGTTGCTTAAAATCGAAAGATGGCACGCTTATCATGGAAAAAGACAAAATACTGGACAGATGGGGAGAGTACATTAAAGACCTTTTTGAGGATGACGGAAACGAAGAACACATTATAAAAAGGAATTTTGAAGGACCACCCATAATGAAAGAGGAAGTTAGAGAAGCACTGAAAAAGATGAAACCACGAAAAGCCCCAGGACCAGACAACATTACTACAGAGATGATTGAAGCCCTGGAGGAATTTGGCATAGAAAAAAATAACAGTCCTCCTAAATGAAATTTACGACACCGGAAAAATCCCCAAACATATGTCAAAATCAATTTTCATTGCACTTCCAAAGACAGAAGCTATAAAATGCGAACTCCATTGCACAATCAGTTTGATGAGTCATGTAACAAAATCCCTGTTAAGAATAATCATGATGAGGACAAGGAATAGAATCAAAAGAGAAATAGCAGAAGAACAGTGTGGATTTGTGGAAGGGAAAGGAACTATTAATGCCATATATTCCTAAGAACTATCATAGAGAGGTCAATTGAGATGAATAAGGATTTGTATCTATGCTTTGCTGACTATACCAAGGCTTTCGATTGGGTACGACATGAAGAATTATCAACCAACTGGAAAGACTCAATGCTGATGGAAAAGATCTACGAATAATCAAGAATATGTACGGGGAACAAACAGCTGCAATGTGAATAGAAAACAATATAAGCTCTTTTCAAAACATCAAAAGAGGAGTCAGACAGGGTTGTGTTTTGTCACCAGATCTGTTTTCATTTTACAGCGAAAACATCATGAGAAACCTAGAAGAAGACCCGGGATTAAAGGTTGGAGGGAAAATGATAAACAAATTCAGACACAGATGACCGTGCTAATTGCAGAAAATGAAAGGGACCTACAAAACCTTGTGAATATACTAGAAATAGAAAGCAAAGGTAAGGGGTTGGAGCTAAACAGCAGGAAGACTGAAGTCATGGTGATCAGTAAAAAAACATGAAATCCCCTCATGCAAAATAACAGCAAATGACACAACCTTGACACAGGTTAATAAGTTCAAATACCAGGGAACGGTCATTTCATCAGAAGGCAAATGCACATCGGAAATAGCCAGCAGAATACGGCCAAGCCAAAACAGCATTCAAGAAGATAACAAACATTCTTACCAACAAATGCCTATCAATTAACATCAGGAAGAGAGTCCTTGGATGTTATACAGAACCAATACTGTTGTACGGATGTGAGGCGTGGACAGTCAGCAAGCAAAGCCAGAGCAAGACTGAGGCAGCCAAGATGTGGTTTCTAAGAAGAATGCTGAGAGTTCCATGGACAGCAAAGAAAACAAACGAGACAGTCTTGATGGAGGCAGACACAAGAAGATCACTCATAAGGAAGACTTAGGAAAAGACAGGCAACATTTATAGGCCATTTTATAAGGAAGGGGGATTTGGAGCACCTGGTCACAACGGGAAAGCTGGAGGGGAAGAGAGCACCAGGTAGACCCAAGGAGAAAATGCTAAACGGACTTGCGGAGTGGCTGAAGAAGGGGAGGGTGGAGGAGATGTTTGTGGCAACAAGAGATAGAGACAGATGGAAGTCCGTGATCACCAACGCCATGCAGCAAGGCACCTGATGATGATGATGATGTTCCTCATTACTAATCTTGACACTAGCTACGTTTTCACACCAACACTCTGAAGAAACAATGATTCATGCTCATGATGATGGATCTGCAGTAGGTACATTAACCTACAGAACATCAAAAGTGTGCATCAGATTTTCAGCAGGTTAGGAGATATCAGCCAGCCTTCATAGCTTCATATACTGCAGTGACTACAGGACAGACTTTCAGATGCTCATGCAGGTCACTGACGTAGTCAGATACTTCAGAAACAAGCTTCAGCCAATTGTTCTTCTATCTGATGTCTTGTCGGTTTAGAAATATACATATTAAGGAAACAAGAAATACACATAATACAGAAACAAATCGCGTTTTACAGAACGCCTGTTATGAAGCCTGATGGAGTTTCCAGCCAATCTCATTGATAAGTAGGCTTGCTGGCAGGTGCAGACTTCATTTGCAATACAACACCGATTCTGTAAGCACATGTTCTTTTCTGCAAGCACTGCATGGGCAGGAGTCCTATGGCCCTGGATTCTGCTTCTGCCAGTCCTTCCTTTCTTGATAAGCAGCTGTTGTGCGGTGTTCAAGACTTAGTGTTACTGTGCCCTGTGTACACTGCTGTGTACTCTGTTGCCAGCTAGCAGTGTCTTCCCAGTTGGTGGTGTTGATGCCACAGCTGACGAGGTTGGATTTTAGAGCATTCTTGTATCGCTATAGTGGTCTTCCCTGGTCACGGTGTCCTTGCTTCGTCTCTTTATACACGCACATCTTTGGGGCGTGGCTGCCTTCTGTATTCACAATGTGTCCTGTCTAACTAAGATGAGTAGACACTCTATTCTCGGCAAGTCGTACTTCTTCAGAACGTGAAGGTTGGACACTTAATCTTGCTTTGTGGTGTTACAGATCTTACGCTGACAATTTTTGGTGTAACTATTCCACACGTTCATTGTCGTAGGTAGGTAGGTAGTCCAGGTCTCTCAGCGGTACAACAAGGCATCCAGGACTACTACTTTGAGCACAGCACTTTTTGTGACGAACTTGATGCCATAGTCTTACCACAACCTGTTTAAAAGGCAGAGGAAGCCTTGGAGACACATAGTGTCACCTCTGCATTGGGAGATACATTACTAGTCTGTGTACTGCCTAATCAGCACAATTCCCTAGGTCACGGTCTCCTGGTTCTTGATGTCAGTCGAAGGACCAGACAGCCATTAGAATTAGAACGGATGTACTTTGTCATGGTCAGTCATGACCGAAGGAGGCCTATACTACTATGATGTCAGTCGACTAAGTGAAGTGTCAGAAGCCAGAGATTCTGTTAGCTGAATACAGCCTCTGTCTTGTGTCTGCCATGTTTACTGTAAAGCCAAAGCGTTTGCAGGTTACTACAAACTGATGTCTTTTGTGAAAAGCGCATTTGAGGAAAAAAAGAAGAGAATAAAAATGGGGATAAAAAGCCAATAGAGACGAACATGCAGTATTAAAAACAAACAAACAATCAAGCAAAATTATGTAAAAAACATACTGTTCCATATACTCGAATGCAACTCACCTTCATTTAGAAAATCAACAACACGTAAAACGTCCTGACATGCACAATACGAAGTACAAAGGCTGACTGGAAGACAGATGCAGTCTGGAATATGCATACATGACCAATACTATTACCTTACAAAAAATCAAACGTACAATCGAAATGAAAAACATGCAATCCAGATTTTTTTCATGAGCTTATAACAATACATTCAGAAAAGAACAATGTTGGCAGTATATTGTGTTTTGCAGTGTATTCGACTGCAAAGAATGTATAGTTGCTTTTTAAATCACGTATAACTTGCTTTTGTGTTTCATTACACAAGTATAGAGATAATATTCCACATTCACTTTCTTATCCGCTTTAGCAACATTTAGCCTACACCTCGCAGACTGATCACGTAAAAACCTAATCGATTCGATCATCTAACAGTATTATCGAAAATGTACATACACAGTATATATGTTAGTGTACCACCTCTTTTTCGAAAGATTTAAAATATGTTAGGGATAAAAACAAACAAAGAAATAAAACAATGAAAATATCAACAACGACTGTATACTATTTCCAAATAGACTGTTGTATTTACAGTCACTTTCTTCACAGGTTTAGCGCAGTAAGTTTTGAATATGCTTCCAGAGCAAAAGTTATTCGACTGTTACAGAATGATAATTATCTTATTCCTTTATATCGTACAAATATCTACAAGTAAAACACACGCATACACACACACACACACACACACACACACACACACACACACACACAACACACACACACAACACGCACACACATACACATACACACAAACACACACATAAACACACACACAACACAACAAAGCAAACAAATAATATACATAATTTTATTGTGTGTTTGTACACGTGTTTAGTGTTTGTGTCTATGTTTGTTTATGTGCATGCGTGAGTGTTTGTGTGTGCATGTGTATGTTTGTGCGTGCGTGTGTTGTGTCTGTGTGTGCTCTGTGTGTTGTGTGTGTCTGTTGTATGTGTGTCTGTGTGTGTGTGTATGTGTCTGTGTTATGCTTTCGTTAATTAGCACACAACCATGAGGCAGGTCAGTGATTTTGTTTGTTTGTTTGTTGTTGTTTTTTTGTGCTACTGTCTTTAAGTAAGAAAGTGTTTTCGAGTTTCCAGTATCTTTGCCAAAATCTACGCGATTCAGTTTTATTTTGTGAAACGATAGTTGTAACACGGTAAATAGGAAGAGACAATTGTAACGTATTTCTAACCCTTTGCTTCCCTATCCCTAACCACCAAGTGCAAAAGAATTACCCTTTGATTTCATCACCCTCTTCACCAGATTCCTACAGGAAGCTGGTGGATAGGGTAAGGGAGTCAAAGGGTTATTTTTATACTTTGCTAGCATGGTTGGCAATGCAGGGTGGTGGTGTACAGGGTGCGGGAGTGAAAAGGTTCACGTCGTTACAATCTGGACTCAGGGCAGGACTGAAGATACCTGTTTATAATCAGAACACCTGAAATAGCCAACAGATGTGTTCAGACATGGATGAATTTATATTGCCTGTATGCATATTACTTTTTTTTTTCTATTTTCTGTTCTACCTGTTCCGATTTCGTCCGCCTCCCCCCACCCCCCTCTCCTCTGTCTGTCTGTCTGTCTCTCTGTCTCTGTCTCTGTCTGTATCTGTCTGTCTGTCTGTCTCTGTCTCTCTCTCTCTCCTCTCTCTCTTTCTCACTCTCTCTTTCTCTCTCTCTTTGTATGTTTGCGTTTGTGCCCATATGGATGCGAATGTGTGTGTGTGTGTGTGTGTGTGTGTGTGTGTGTGTTGTGTGTGTGTGTGTGTGAGTGGTGTGGTGTGTGTGTGTGTGTGTGAGTGAGTGTGCGTGTGTGTGTGTGTGGTGTGTGTGCATGTGTTGTGTGTGTGTGTGTGTGTGTGTGTGTGTGTGTGTGTGTGTCGTGTTTTGTGTTGTTGGTGTTGTGGTGTTGTTTTTCGTCGTTTTCTTTGTTTTCCCCCTTTTGTTCTCATTCTTCTTTGACTGTTCCGTGCTTTTTGTATATGTTCGTTTTTTACCTGTTTCTTCTGTCTCTCTCTCTTCTCTCTCTCTCTCTCTCTCTCTCTTCTCTCTCTCTCTCTCTCTCTGTCTGTATATGTCAGTCTCTCTCTGTCTCTGTCTCTTTCTGTGTGTGTCTCTCTCTATCTCTAATCTGTCAGTCTCTCTCTGTCTCTGTCTGTCTCTGCCTCATCTCTCTCTCTCTCTCTTCTCTCCCCTCTCTTTCCTTTTACAGCCTGACAGTTCATCGATATAACATATATTCTCTATGTACTTCGTCTTAGAATTCTTTTCTTACTTCCTTATAACGAAGGAAAAGATTGTTTTGAGTAACGATCTATGCAGGCGTGTTGTGTGTGTGTGTGTGTGTGTGTGTGTGTGTGTGTGTGTGTGTGTGTGTGTGTGTGTGTGTGTGTGTGTGTGTATTTGTGTGTATGTGTTTTTGTGTGTGTGTTTGTGTGTGACTGTGTGTGTATGTTTTTATGTGTGTAAATGTGTGTGTGTGTGTGTGTGTGTGTGTGTGTGTGTGTGTGTGTGTGTGTGTGTGTGTGTGTGTGTGTGTGTTTGTGTTTCTGTCTGTGTGTCTGTTTTTTGTGTTTATGTGTGAGTGTGATTGTGCATGTGTGATGGTAATGTGGGGTTGTGTGTGTGTTTTTATGTGTTTGTGTGTGTGAGAGAGAGTGAGAGAGAAAGAGAGAGAGAGAGAGAGAGAGAGAGAGAGAGAGAGAGAGAGAGAGAGAGAGAGAGAGAGAGATTAAAATGTTGCTATACTTTACGGTTCCATTGGGGTGAAGAGATGCTCTGAGCTTTGAGCTGTCAAGTTCGAGCGCGTGCGTGCTTGTGTATATTTATGTATACCTGTACATATGTGTGTATGCACGTACGTGTGCATGTATGTAAGCGTCCGTGCATGTATATATATATTTAACTAGTTAACGTAAGTATGTCTTATTCTTACCAACAAATGCCTATCAATTAACATTAGAAAGAGAGTCCTTGAATGTTATATAGAACCAATACTGTTGTACGGATGCGAGGCGTGGACAGTCAGCAAGCAAAGCGAGAGCAAGATTGAGACTGCCGAGTCGTGGTTTCTCAGAAGAATGTTGAGAGTTCCGTGGACAGCAAAGAAAACAAACGAGACAGTCTTGATGGAGGCAGACCAAGTAGATCACTGATAAGGAAGATTAGGAAAAGACAGGCAACATTTATAGGCCATTTTGTGAGGAAGGGGGATTTGGAACACCTGGTCACAACGGGAAAGCTGGAGGGAAAGAGAGCACCAGGTGGACCTAGGGAGAGAATGCTGGACGGACTTGCAGAGTGGCTGGGGGTGGGGAGGGTGGGGGAGATACTTGGGGCAACGAGAGATAGAGATGGTTGGAAGTCCATGGTCGCCAACGCCATGCGGCAGGGCACC
>CM060312.1:70320736-70333236 GCA_030674185.1 Monoplex corrugatus | reverse complement strand
TTAGGAACGATTATCCGTTCACCAATCTGCGAATAGAAAGAGAGTCAGCATTTACAGTTATTTCTGAGAGCGGGAACAGTTAGCCAGAGCCAGCAGATCAGAGATTTCCATGACTTTAGGGAATATTCTATAGCGGGGAAAGTAAGGGGAGTCAACTCCTTTAATGGCATCACAGCGGTCTGAAGCAATCTGCAGTGTGTGACAAGTGGTGTTCTTGTTGTCTCCCTTCAGTCGACCACACTGAGCACGGAGACAGCTGACGAACACCTGAAACAAACATGATCACGTCCACAGAGAATGAGCTTAGCACATTATTGTTATTGTTATTGCTATTCTTGTTTAAAGCCCAGCCGACTGCGTAGAGCTATATCAGGGCTATAACCACTTCAAAACATACAACAGGAGAGAAACAAAATTAAAGAAAAGTACGTTCACCTCTCAATGCATTCACGCACATAATCTAAGGACATGCCCCGGAGTTGACCACTCCGTCTAATTTATCGCACAGGGGATTTAAAAACACACCTGAATACAAATTAAAGCATACCTAAGGATACCAAAACACACAAAAAGAGCCTAAATTGCCTACAATTGCTTCCGCATATCTCATTTCCCTAGAGCCAAAAATGCACTTAATACCCTATCATCAAACCTAAGAAAAAGTACATAAGAGTTTATCGAACACATACAGGTAAATAATAATAATAATAATATATTTTATTTATATAGCGCAAAATCTTGACAAAATCAAATCTAAGCGCTGAGCGTATACATGCATACATACCTACATACATATGAGCGCATACATGCATACATACATGCTTACATACTTACATACATAAATCTAAGCTGAGCGTATACATGCATACATACATACATACATAAATCTAAGCGTATACATACATACATACATACATACATACGTACGCACATGCATACATAATTATTACAATATTTATATAGCGCAAATCTCGACAAAATCAAATCCAAGCGCCGAAAAGACACACACGCACACACGCACGCACGCACGCACACACACACACACACACACACACACAACACACACACACACACACACACACACACACACACACACACACATGCATGGCCACAAATGGGGAGAAAAGAATAAAAGCAATAAAAGCAAGAAAAAACCAATGGAAAACCACAGAGAGCA
The DNA here is from genome assembly GCA_030674185.1 of Monoplex corrugatus. Classification (NCBI taxonomy): domain Eukaryota; kingdom Metazoa; phylum Mollusca; class Gastropoda; order Littorinimorpha; family Ranellidae; genus Monoplex; species Monoplex corrugatus. Next base: position 70,332,059 of record CM060312.1, on the reverse strand, counting down.
CAAAATGATAGGAAGAAATGCCAGAAAGCAAAGCAACAAGGCAGAAACTAAGAGAGTGACAGAAAAGAAGAAATTTCTAGCACAAAATTTCCAGAAAGTGGGGATACTATTTATACTGAAAGAGCCTCCGGTATCCCCACGCACATCACTTATAGTCAAATCCACTATGTAGTCGAGCAAATCGTACTTAAAAAAACAGACACAGTTAAAACACAAACCTTCTAGAAAGGAAATGATGCGACAAGAATACTATTTTTTGAGAGACCATAACCATCCTGTGTTACTGTTACAACTCATACATTCATTTACATGCCTTTCTTTCGACTGCCAATAGTCTCTGTCTTTAACCAGGAAAGGCTAACTATAAAATGAAAGAAAGAATAAATGGGTGAATGAATGAATGAATGAATGAATGAATGAATGAATGAATGAATGAATGAATGAATGAACGAATAAATGAAAATATAATGCAATGTAATTCATTTTGTATTAGTAGAAACAGATACATATTAATGTTGCCGATACAATAATAATGTCTGTAACATTCGAAAACAAAGGTACGTTCATTTATTCAAATCATGTCTATCTAATGTACATCTGTTGATTTAAAACTATATATATATATATATATATATATAGTTTGTCATATTGGCAGATGTGATGCGTCTAGTGTGTCGGCTTCGGCCTGCACCGCTGGCTAGCACTGTTGTGCGAAAAGAAGAGCAAGGCGTAAGTCTCTTCCTGTCAGTACATAGCCTCTCCATCAGCAAGCCCTACGCTGTGCCTCCTCGTGGCGACAGGCGGTAACTGAGCACCTCACGGACTCAGGCTGAATCTCGTAGGACTCGGAGGAGGTCTGGCCCCCAGACGTGAGGCATGCAGGCCCACCGGCGTGTGGACACGCCCTGGTGCCCACGAACCAGATCCCCAAGCTATGGGTAAATAGCTCCACTGCCTTGTGGACATCTCGGGAGAGAGTAAGGCTAAGGGAGTTAACCCTAAAAAAAAACGATGGAAGGCAAGGGGAAACCACCATCGTAGTTTTTTCCCAGGAAAACCATGGACAGGAGAAAAAGAAAGAGGAAAGTTAACGACGTCAATAGGTGCTCCTGCAGAGCACCTTCGTCCGGTAGGGACTGTCATGCGGCGCAGGTGACACCAGACCGTCAGCCAGCTACTGCGACCAAAATTAAATTCAACACCAAAGCGGCAACATGGAATGTAAGAACAATGCTGCAGAAAGGTAACTTAGACAACATCAAAATGGAGATGGAAAGGCTTAACATTAGTATTTTAGGACTGGGGGAAGTGAGATGGAAGGGGGCAGGCATGATAACATCAGGAGAATACACAGTGATATACCCTGGTGGTAATTCACACGAAAGAGGAGTAGGCATCATAATGAACAAAGGCAAATCAAAAGCAGTTAAGGGATACTGGGCAGTGTCCGACAGAGTTTTACTGGTCAAATTCGGAGGCAAACCTTTTGATATCAACATCATACAGGTATATGCAACAACATCCGCAAGTACTCAGGAAGACATCGACAACTTCTACGAAGTTTTAGAGATGGCCAAGGTCCAATGTAAATCACAAGAAATTACAGTCATAATGGGAGATTGTAATGCTAAAGTGGGACAGGATAGGGTGGAGGATATAGTTGGACCTCATGGCCTTGGTACACAAAATGAAAGAGGGGGGAAGCTTGTAAAATGGGCACAGATAACTGAGTTTATAGTAGGAAACACCTGTTTTGAGCAGCCTAACAGAAGAAAATGGACTTGGATGAGTCCAGGAGATAATACCAAAAATCAAATTGACTACATCCTGATCAACAAAAGATTTAGAAATTCTTTACTGTCAGCAAAAACACTACCAGGCGCAGACTGCAACAGTGACCACAATCCGGTAGAGGGAAGGTTTAGGCTGAAATTGAGGAAAAGGAAACAGACCAAAAGCAACATCAAACTAAACCTTGGACTCTTAAAGTAAGATGAAATGATACGTCAAAAATTTAATGTACATGTTCAAAACAAATTCAGTGCTCTGGAAGATGTTGGTGACAGTGAGGAACAATGGAAAAAGTTGAGAAGTTCTATAAATGAAGCTTGTGAAGAAATCCCTAAGGCAAATAGAAAAGCAAAAAAGAGTTGGATGACTAATGAAATTTTGGGCCTGATGGAGGAAAGGAGGAAGGCAAAGAGAAACGAGGAGATATACAGGAAGATAAACAAAGAATCAGGTATAGGTGCAATGAAGCTAAGGAAGCTTGGCTGAACACAAAATGCAAAGAGATAGAAGAACGACACAAAATGGATCCTCAGGGTATGTACAGACGAATTGAAGAAATTGTCCACAGGAAAAATACATGCACATCAACTGGTTGCTTAAAATCGAAAGTTGGCATGCTTATCATGGAAAAAGACAAAATATTAGACAGATGGGGAGAGTACATTAAAGACCTCTTTGAGGATGACAGAAACGAAAAACACATTATAAAAAAAGAACTTTGAAGGACCACCCATAATGAAAGATGAAGTTAGAGTAGCACTGAAAAAGATGAAACCAGGAAAAGCCCCAGGACCAGACAACATTACTACAGAGATGATTGAAGCCCTGGAAGAATTTGGCATAGAAAAAATAACAGTCCTCCTAAATGAAATTTATGACACTGGAAAAATCCCAAAAATATGTCAAAATCAATTTTCATTGCACTTCCAAGAAGACAGGGGCTATAGAATGCGAACTCCATCGCACAATCAGTTTGATGAGTCATGTAACAAAAATCCTGTTCAGAATAATCATGAGAGGACAAGGAATAGAATCAAAAGAGAAATAGCAGAAGAACAGTGTGGATTTGTGGAGGGGAAAGGAACTATTAATGCCATATACATCATAAGAACTATCATAGAGAGGTCAATTGAGATGAATAAGGACTTGTATTTATGCTTTGTTGACTATACCAAGGCTTTCGATCGGGTGCGACATGATGAATTGATCAACCAACTGGAGAGACTCAATGTCGATGGAAAAGATCTACGAATAATCAGGAATATGTACTGGGAACAAACAACTGCAATGAGAATAGAAAACAATATAAGCTCTTTTCAAAACATCAAAAGAGGAGTCAGACAGGGTTGTGTTTTGTCACCAGATCTGTTTTCACTATATAGCGAAAACATGAGAAACCTAGAAGAAGATCCGGATTAAAGGTTGGAGGGAAAATGATAAACAACATTCGGTACGGATGACACCGTGCTAATAGCAGAAAATGAAAGGGACTTACAAAACCTTGTGAATATACTAGAAACAGAAAGCAAAGGTAAGGGGTTGGAACTAAACAGCAGGAAGACTGAGTCACGGTGATCAGTAAAAAAAATGAAGTCCCCTTCTGCAAAGTAACAGCAAATGGCACAAACTTGACACAGGTTAATAAGTTCAAATACCTGGGAACGGTCATTTCATCAGACGGAAGATGCACATCGGAGTTGGCTGGCAGAATCGGCCTAGCCAAAACAGCATTCAAGAAGATGACAAGCATTCTTACCAACAAGTGCCTATCAATTAACATCAGAAAGAGAGTCCTTGAATGTTATATAGAACCAATACTGTTGTACGGATGCGAGGCGTGGACAGTCAGCAAGCAAAGCCAGAGCAGGATCGAGGCAGCTGAGATGTGGTTTCTCAGAAGAATGTTGAGAGTTCCATAGACAGCAAAGAAAGCAAACGAGACAGTCTTGATGGAGGCAGACACAAGTAGATCACTCATAAGGAAGATTAGGAAAAGACAAGCAACATTCATAGGCCATTTTTTATGAGGAAGGGGGATTTGGAGCACCTGGTCACAACGGGAAAGCTGGAGGGAAAGAGAGCACCAGGTAGACCAAGGGAGATAATGCTGGACGGACTTGCAGAGTGGCTGGGGATGAAGAAGGTGGGGGAGATGCTAGGGGCAATGAGAGATAGAGATGGTTGGAGGTCCATGGTCGCCAACGCCATGCGGCAGGGCACCTTATGATGATGATATATATATATATATATATGTATATATATATATATAATTATATATATATATATATATATATATATATATATATATATATATATATATATATATGCATGTGTGTGTGTGTGCGTGTGAGAGAGAGAAAGAGAGAGAGAGAGATAGAGAGTGTGTGTTTGTGCGTGTATGTTGGTGTGTGCGTGTGTCTGCGCGTGTGTGTGTGCATGTGTGTGTGTGTGTGTGTGTGTGTGTGTGTGTGTGTGTGTGTGCGTGTGTGTGTGTGCGTGTGTGTGATTGTGTGTGTTTTAAATGATCGATGCCGTAATTTCTTCCCTGCACCCCCATTCTGTCTGTCTGGCTGGCTGGCTCGCTGTTTGTCTGTCTGTACTGTTTGTCTGTCTGTCTGTCTCTCTTTCTATCTCTCTCTCTCTCTCTTTCTCTCTCACAAACACACAAACTCACACATACACACACACACACACACACACACACACACACACACACACACACACACACACACACACACACACTCACTCACATACACATTCTCTCCCTGTGTCTCTCTGTCTCAGTCTCTGATTGTCTGTCTGTCTGTCTGTCTCTGTCTCTGTCTCTGTCTTTCTCTCTCTCTCGTTCTCTCTCCGTATTTGTGCGTGTATGTGTATATATGTGCGTATGTTTATGTTTGCATGTGTGTTTATGTACGTATGTGCGCATGTGTTTATGCATGTGTGTGTGTTTGTGTGCATGTATGTGGGTGTGCGTGTGCATGTGTAAGTGTATGAAAGAGAGAGACAGAGAGAAAGAGACAGAGACAGACAGAGAGACAAAGAGAGGCAGAGACAGACAGAGAGAGAGACTGAAAGAGAGCTTACCTTCATGGGGTCAGGGATGACCGCATCTACACAGTCAGGGTAAGAAGCGTAGCGAGGGTTGTTGGCGTCGTACATGTGGCTACAGTTGTACAGTTTCTCCTGCAGGGCCGGGCACTCTCTGTCCACCACGAGGTCCGAGGCTTCTTTGCACAATGGGTTGCTGCCCATGATATCAATATTCAATGTAGTTATGAAGATCGACAAGAGCTTTGTATGTTGGACTTCTAATCGGAAGATCTGAAGATAACCCTGCCCGGGTACCTTCCGCCTGGAGGGTAAAGGGCGGTCATTGAGAGCGTTGCTTAAATCTTCTGACCAGCACCGCAGGTGTCTGTATCTCTCGGGCCTGGTTGACTGTGACGGATGTGTTGTATATACTTTCATAGTGTTGTTTTTACATTTACACTTTTGGTATAGAGTTTTGGCTCATTTTTGCTTTTGTGGACTGGAGCACCCAGTGTTGTTTTCGGTGTCTTCTGATGGGCTGTGAAGTAAAAGCGTGGAGTGCACGGAGCGAGGAATTCGTGGGGCGTGGAATTCGTGTAGCGTTGTGTGCGTGTCGAAAATCTGTGAACTAAAAAGTCAGTTCTACAGAGATTTCCAGGTGGAGCAGTCGCATATCTTTGCCATCTGAAGAGAACTAAATCTGTTTGTCTTAAGCTGCTATGTTAGCAGGTTGGTGAATCTTTTGATTTGTTGATATATTTACCAAAAATTGAGACATGTAAAGATTGTGAAGAAACGTAGTTGTGTAAAAGTGAAGTGAATTATTTTGGCATTCAAGAGTTGTATTGAGTTGTAGTTCTTGATTTAATGTTTTATGAATTACTGTTTTGTGGTTTCGATCTTTAAATGATGTGCAGTCAGTGTGAACTTTATGAATAATTATATGTATTGAGAGTTTGGACTTTTGAAACATGAATGGCGAATTTTGTATTAAATCCTTTATTGTAAGATATTTTGTTAAATGAATATGAAGCTAAGTTAGTGGTCATTTTTTTGGAAATTGAAGTTAGTGTAGAATATTGGTTGTATGGCACTGTGAATGTAATTTGCCTGCGAACTTTTAAAAGGCAAACAATATTACTTTGGGATAAACGTTTGTCAATCATATAATATAAAAATATGGTGTGGCCATTGACCCGATACATTTTATTGACAATTTTGTAGATGGAAGTACTTAGCAAATTCTTTCCTATCTACAGCTTCTGACGTGGGGAGTTGTCTGGTCTGACTAGCTCACGAGGGAACCACATACGTACGTGACTTTGGTTTGAGGGATGGATGCCTGATCCAGTCCCTGGTCCTAAGCTGTTAGGACTCTGCTGAATACCTGCTGTTTTGAGGGGTTGATGCCTGATCCAGTCCCTGGTCCTAAGCTGTTAGGACTCTGCTGAATACCTGCTGTTTTGAGGGGTGGATGCCTGATCCAGTCCCTGGTTCTAAGCTGTTAGGACTCTGCTGAATACCTGCTGTGGGCGTGTCCGGTTACTGACGCCTCTGTTTCGTCTTACTCCCCAGGATTGTGTGGTAATTATATTTATATAGAGTGATGAACTGAATTGTGAACAGTGATTTCGATGCTGTGAAACAGACTGACTGAAGTGCTGATGCAGTGAAAGAAATTCTGTGAAAAGACTGTTTGGGACAGAACCCGTTACTTTTTATTGAACAGTGGTCAATGAACATTTATTTCTGACTTATGTGTTTGTTGATCCAGTTGGATGAAAATTGAACTGATGATATTTGATTAATTATAAATATTCAAATATACTAATTTGTTTACAGAGGTTGTTTAAGTGACTGAGTGAAAGGTTGTGTATGGTTGGGGAAAAACACATAGAACACGCACCTACATATACACAATCTACTTTCATCCTATTTCTGTCAGTCACACATAAAGTGACATCTGTAACATTGACGCCAGGATACATTATGATAGTAAGCGTGGAGTACAGCCCTGCCACGCAATCTCCATCCTAGATGGAACTCCGAAGCATCATGATAATCATCCTTATCGACATCAGCATCATCGTATTGTAAAAAGTGTGCTTACTTCTGTGGCCGTAGTGGCGTAGAAAATATGGGGGGGGGGGGGGGGTGGAGCCCAAAGGTAACCTTCCTAAGTGCAATGATCCTTTATTGAAAGATCCTGTAAACCGCTAAGTGTTCAGTGGCTTATGGAAACAAAATAGATAACGAATATGTGAGTAGATCAATAAATAAATAAATTAATGAATAAATAAGTAAATTAATTAATAATTAAAACATGAATAGATAATCAATCAATGAATCCATCAATCAATCAATTAATTAAATAATTAAATAACTAATCAAATAAAAGAATAACCACCATTCATACCCCAAAAATGTGGAGTATGCATAATGTGCAGAAACGTAACACCAAAAACTAAGGACCAAACAAAGTAAGTAGACACATCGAACGTTTGAAAACAAAACTATGGAACGAAAAGCAAACAAACAATCAAACTCACAAACAAAGGCATTACCATCGGGGGTCATTACTGATGGAAGACAATATTCCAGGAATACATTTTTCTTGGAAAACACTGCTATTCGAAGACGCTGTTATTAGAAATAATGATTGTAAGGATTTACTGTCATTACAATTTATTTATATTTGAAGTCATTATTATATGAAGTTATTATTAGTGGATGTCTCAATAATCGTGACTTTTTCTACGTTGCTAAGTCTTGATTTATATATCAAATCAAAGTGCGGCTTCTAACCATTCAGTCAGACATTCACTGACAATGACAAAAATAACACACACACACACACACGCACACACACACACACGCACACACACACACGCACACACACACACACACACACACACACACACACACACACACACACTACACACACACATACACACACACACACCACACACACACACACACACACACACACACACACACACACGAGAATCGAATCTTGAATCACTAACACACTCAATATGTTTTAAAGAAAAAAGGAATCGTTCCAATGACACTGACCTCTGCAGGACCCGTTTCTGCCGGATCAGGATGGCACGGTCAGTCAGCCGTGCAGAACTGAAGGCTTCACGGGACACGTAGCCAAAGGTGTCAGGCAGATCCTTCTTCAGTTCCTTCTCCACCTGTCTCTGATATGTGCTTAAGTCCATCCCTTCAGTGTCCTCGGGTCGACCTGTGGGTACGTAACGTAACAGTAAATTCCTGCGTCATGTCATTGTTCTGAATGATACATTGATGATAACAACACCACCACCACCACCACCATCACCACCACCACCAACAACAACAACAGCAACAATAATAACGATAATAATATAATAATAATAATAATAACGATAATAATAACAATAATAATAATAATATAATAATAATAATAATAATAATTAATAATAATAATAATAATAATAATAATAATAATATGATGATGATGATGATGATGATGGTGATGATGATGATGATGATGATGATGAAGAAGAAGAAGAAGAAGATGATGATGATGATGATGATGATGATGATGATGATGATGGTCGTCGTCGTCGTCGTCGTCGTCGTCGTCGTCGTCGTCGTCGTTTTTCTTATTTTGTTTTTGTTTTTTCTTGTTTTCATCAGCATATTCGTCATTACTAGTATTAGTATTATTGTTAGAATTAGTATCATTCTTGTTCTTGTCTTTATCATTATTATTTTTGTTAATCTGATTTTTATTACGATATCAGTGATAGCGATAATAGTAATAAAGATCATGATCATCATCATCATCATCATCATCATCATGACCATCATAATGATTGTCATTATTATCATTATTATTATTACTATCATTACTATTATCATCACTGTTATCATTATTATTATTGACGTTAGTATTAACACTTTTATTATTAGTAGTAGTATCACCACTACTATTAATGTCAGTACAGTATTATTGAGAAGGAAAAGAGAAGGAGAAAGAGAGACAGGGGAGGGGGAGAGATACAGAGAGAGAGAAAAACAAAGAGAGAGACAGAGAGGGAGAGACAGAGACAGAGAAAAGGAGATACAGGCACACACAGAAAGAGAGAGCAGAGAGACAGACAGACAAAGAGACAGAGACAGTCAGACAGACAGAGACAAAGAGAGACAGACAGACAGAGAGATCAGAGTCATAGCCAACAAACCAACAGACGAACAGGGACACAAAGAAAGAGCGATTCACACACTGACCATACAAAGAATATGGATACTTCTGCAAGGACTGGAACATGGAGTGGCCACACTCCACCAGCACCTGACCCCAGTCGTGGACAGTGTAGTCGCCGGTGTTCAGTCTGGTGACCACTGCAGGCGTATAGGTCACCTTCAGCAGCTTTCTCTGCAGCACGCTGATTCCGGAACTGACGTTAGTGGATAAGATGACGTCATTGTCTGAGCATTCTGTGTCATTGGATACTATTTCCCAAGCATTGCCGTTGGCTTCTGTTTGGTTCTGGTACTGGAATATAGGGAGAGCATCGTTTTCTACGGTTAAAGAAAGAACAGGAAATAAGAACACACACACACACACACACACACACACACACACACACACACACACATACACACACACACACACACACACACACACACACACACACACACACACACACACACACGTGCTTCTACTCTGGAAACGTACAAAGTTGCTGGAATTCTACCTTTAAACAACCATCGTGAGTTAGCTACAGCAAAGTTTGCAATTAGAACTACTTCACAAGCGGATAATTTTGTGAGCAAAGAAATTAAGATCAGGTCTGATACTGACTTTCCAAAACGAGCAAAAAACATTTCATCACAAATTACAGCCTCAACTTACATATCTGCTTGATCAAACAGTCCAACATAACAATGGATGAAATAGCCGAGAAACCAACGATAACGACTATCCCTACATGGGAAATGCTAAAGGCCACATTTGATCTCGATTATGCAAACGTTAAAAAAGATAATAATGTCAACATTACGCTATCCACAGCTTGTGAACACATCGATGAAAAGTACCGTACCCGCCTCCACAGTTTTACCGATGGGTCATCTTAGCATATCAGAGCGCTGGAGCACCTTTTATGTTCCAAAATTTAACATTAAAAAGTCTTTTTTCATTGGGGCAAATGTATCTATATATACAGCAGAATTGGTCGCTGTTGTTCAAGCGTTGCATTATTTAATAAGCCTTCGGCCTGTTATTCAAAGTAGTTCTTTTGTTGATTCAAAATCTGTATTACATGCCTTACAGTCTTTTGATACAGACACAAGACCTGACTTAATTATTGAGGCAAATCATCTAATACATTGTTTAAAGATAAATGGTTCGGAAATCAATTTCTGCTGGGTGCCTTCTCATGTTGGTCTTCATGGCAACAACGTAGTTGACAGAGCAGCTAAATCCGGTGCCATCCATTCTGAAAATTCCATAGAATTACATGTTAACACCTCGGTAAAAGAAGCTTACAACTCGCTAGAATTAGCATCATGGATTCGATTTCATGAACATTTAAATGAAAAATGTGTGTCTCAAAAAAGAATCAAACTTTCAGTTCAAAATATCTGTAAAAAATTGCAGTATTCCTCATTATATCATTTGAGATTAATTGTTATGACATATTTTCGTATTCAACTGAACGCTTTGAAAACAAAATATTGTAACAACGTTTTATGTATTTGCGGCGAACAATTCACATTGTATCACTGTTTGTTTTACTGCAGAAAGCTTCGTTCCTTTTTACCAAAGACGTTTACACAAGGAAACTATCTTGAAACGCATTTTAAAGAAGTAGTATCGGATCAAGTTTTGTTAGTTAACATTTCAGAATCATTGGTTCACAGTCCTGTTAATGCGTTACTTTAGATTATTATTATAATTATGATTATTTCTGTTTTGTTTTGTTTTTATCACGATTTTTCTTTTACTTTATTGATGTTAGCGTTGTTCTAGTTTCATTTCTCTGTTCATCCATATCCTTTTTCTTAAGACCTTACCGCTTCCTTTTAATTTGTTTACGTCCCTTACTCTGTTCCCATCTCCCCTCCCCCCCCCCCCCCCTAATTTCATCCTCCATGCCATTTTCCCCGTCTAATATCACTTATAGTGAAAAGACGTTAAATCAAGCAACGAACGAACGAACACACACAAACACACACACACACACACACACACATTCACACACATAATATACATGTATACATACATACGTACATACATACAAACATGCATACATACACACATACATAAATACATGCATGCATACATACATACATACACACACCCATACATATATACAGACACACACAAAACACAACAAATAAATAACAAAATAATGAGCAGAATAAAAGGATAAAAACATATCAAGAAAAAAAGGAGAGCAGACCACAACTGTAACAAAAAGCTTAGACAAAAATAGATGGACAG
>CM060312.1:70313236-70315736 GCA_030674185.1 Monoplex corrugatus | reverse complement strand
ATGATAACATCTTTGCGATTTATAGCTTAGCTACTCGATCAATAGTTTCTTCTCTGCATCGGCTTGACTGTCTGATCATTTACGGTAGTGTCTCCCCAGATGTTTTGGTATGATTGTTTTTGTATTGCCCTTTGACACAGTTTGGATAGCTTCCCCTTTCTTTTTGTTCCTTTGAGTTCTGTCAGTGGACATATATGCCGATTAGATTCTTCTGCCTGTCCTGTCCATGGTTTTCCACACTGAAGTTGACTGCCATTTGTTGTTTTGACCATCTTATAAAGTGAACTTTCCGATTCTCCAATGTTCTAAGATACGCCTCTACGTGTTCTATTTTATCTCTTGGTTGGCTGCATTGAAGGAAGGCCAAAACAGGGTATCGCACTGTTTCTGCAGGGTGTCTTTTGTGATTCCTATGAGACAGTCTTGAAAGAAGCAGACACAAGAAGATAACTGATAAAAAAAAAAACGATTAGGAAGAGACAAGCAACATCTATAGGACATTTTATGAGGGAAGAGAAATTACAGCACCTGGTCACAACAGGAAAGCTGGAGGGAAAGAGAACACCAGGTAGACCCAGGGAGAAAATATTGGACGGACTTGCAGAGTGGCTGAAAACAGAGAGGGTGGGAGATGTACTTGCAGCGACAAGGGATAGATTGGTATGGAGGGCCATGATCGCCAGCGCCATGCGCCATGGCACGTGATGATGATGATCACTTCATTGCTTCATTCTATATTCTGTCTAGTTTCAAAACGCGAGTCTGTGACAATGTTGTTTAGGATCATGTCCATTGCGTATTACATTCGGTATTATTGCTTAGCTCTTAGCTTCTTATAGCTGGGAAAGATGACACCTTTGCAATGCCCTTGTCCGCCAATGCTTTCAGAATAAACAGACTGCTTTTACAGTTGATAGTAGTGGTTTCAACATTTCCTTTTCTCCCCTAAAATACTCACGTAATTGAAGCGTGCAGTGCATGCCATGATTATAAACATGATATGTAGTGTCATTGTTTTAAATGTTTGTGTTTATTTTGTATGTTTGTTTTGTTATTTGTGACCTAACCCACCACGAAATCAGTCTTAACTCGCAGACAGTCAAACAGCACTAGGAGCTGAAAAGGTGACTGAGAGTCTATCTGGGGTGTTTTGATTTTTTCTCAAAATTGATTTCTGTAGATTATAATCTAACCCCCACAGAAATTGTTTTCTTGAAAAAAATATTATCAATCAATTTGAAATGGTATTTTAATGCACTGATCGCAGCAGAAGGAACGCAATTTCCTACCAAAAATACCTATTTTTGTCTCCTATTATGAACCGTAACCTGCACAGTACCCCCACATGTAATATACTGACAGAAAGCTCTTTGGTGCACTTTCAGATAATGACAGTTAAAATTAAAACCAAACTGGGTCAAGCCACTAAATAAAGAAATTTAAGGAAAATGTGTAGGAGAGTACATGAAAACTTCAGAGGCCGTTTTCTCAAAATGGCCGTCACACAACTAATGACTTTAAACATACATAACTTCTACATTTTTTTGAGTACAAGCTTTCTTCAAGTACCAAACTAATCAGCAGAATGTACACTTTCCAGTGATATCTCAAAATACCCAAAATGCGAGTTAAGACTGATTTCGTGCTGGCAGGTCACGTTTAGTGTGTGAGTGTTTCGTTTCTGTTTCAACTATTTATTTGGTATACTAACTTTGTCATCATAAAATGCAAAGAAAAATGAATTAACTTTGTTTTCATATAATGCAAAGAAAAAAATGAAGTAAAAATAAAAACTTACCACAGTACAAATAGTTCGGGTGTGAGTCATAGCCACGTTTACATTCACAGACACCAGCAGCGTTGCACTTGGCGTAAGGATCCTCGCATGGCTGTCCATACAATACAATGCAATGCAATACAATACAATACAATACGATACGATACGATACGATACGATACGATACGATACGATACGATACGATGCAATACAATACAATGCGTTACGATATGAATACAATACGATGCGACACGATACTTTACGACACAACACGATACAGCACGATACAACACGATACAATACAATACAATACAATACAATACAATACAACGCAATACAACGCAATAGAAAGTAATACAGGGGTTTTAACATTTCGGAACAATTGAATGATAACATCATCAAGGTAATGTCCACTGTATGTTTAGAGGTGCATATAGAGTTTTTCCTCTTTACTGACATGTTATTCACAAATAGTGATGGCTTGACATTGGAAATTGAGGAAGACTCCCGTCAACCGTTTTTGAACCTGTCGTAGGAATCCGTGTTTGAGACAGAATATTAAAGTGTAAGTATCATTGATAGAGGCACACAAACAGAACATTAATGAAGAAGATAAAGAAAACGCAAGAATCATTTATGGGACATTTTATGAGACAAAAGAAATTAGAGCACCTAATCACAACAGGAAAGCTGGAGGGAAAGAAGAGCACCGGGCAGACCCAG
>CM060312.1:70303236-70305736 GCA_030674185.1 Monoplex corrugatus | reverse complement strand
TGTCTCTCTCTGTCTCTCTGTGTCTCTGTCTCTCTCTATGTCTCTATGTCTCTGCGTCTCTGTATCTCTGTGTCTCTGTATCTCTGTCTCTATCTCTCTCTGTGTCTCTGTGTTTCTGTATCTCTGTATCTCTGTGTCTCCGTATCTCTGAGTCTCTGGTCTCTGTCTCTGTCTGTCTCTGTCTGTCGTCCGCCTGTCTGTCTGGCTGTCTGTCTGTCTGTCTGTCTCTTTCTCTCTCTGTGACTCACACACACACACTCACAAACACACACACACACACACAAACACACACATGTACATACACAATCACAGGCACACACACACACACCCCATACACACACACACACACACACACACACGCACATACGCACAAACACACACACACCACACACAACACACACACACACACACACACACACACACACACACACACACACACACACACACACACTGTGTTATGAAACAATTAAGCAAACACACAAACATTACAACATGCAAAGACAACTGACGGCATAGTCCTTCTGTGCAAACGTCGTCTAACTTGCACCATTTTGCTCTGTTCCCAGTGCAGCTCTGACCAGCATTCAACCCTGCACACACACACACACACACACACACACACACACACACACACACACACACACACACACACACACACACGCACACACATTATTACATACATACATACATACACACATACATTCACACATACACATATACACACACGCACACACACATCCACACATAAACACACACACACACACACATCACACACACACACACACACACACACACACACATACACATACTCATTCACACACATACATACACACACACGTACACACACACATACACACACATTCATACACACACACAAACACATACACATTCACACACACACACACGTTTACACATGAGACCACCTCGATGATGATGATGATGATGATGATGATGATGATGATGATGACGACGACGACGACGGAGACAACTTCGATGACGATGATGATGATGACGACGGCGGCGACAACGACGACTACGACAAGGACGACGATGGTGATGATGATGATGGTGACAATGATGATGATGGCGGTGGTGGTGATGATGATGGTGATAATGGTGGTGGTGGTGATGGTGCTGGTGGTGCTGGTGATAATGGTGATGGTGATGATGACGATGACGATGACATCGATGATGATGATGGAGGAGGAGGATGACGACGACGACGATAATGATGACAACGACGACAACGACGAGATCGATGATGATGATGATGATGATGATGATGATGCTGATGTGTCTACGTTGATGGTAACTGTGTCTGGTACGTTTGGGGTCTTACTGCATTTTCCATCGACGTCGCAGACAGCGTCAAGGCGACATGGCTGAGTCTGATTCCTGTCACATGGTTTACCCATGTCCAGCTCTGGAATCACACAGAGACACATATCGGTTCCAAACTGCTCAGTTGGCATTGATTTCTTTTGTCTTAATAATTTCTATTGTCTTATTGATTTCTATTGTCTTATTAATTTCTGTTGTCATACTGGTTTCTGTTGTCTTATTGATTTCTGTTGTCTTATTGGTTTCTATTGTTTTATTGATTTTTATTGTTTATTGATTTCTATTGTCTTATTGATTTCTATTGTCTTGCTGAATTCTATTGCCTCATTGATTTCTATTCTCTTATTGATTTCTATTTTCTTTTTGATTTCTTATGCCTTATTGATTTCTACTGTCTTATTTTTTTTTATTGTCTTATTGATTTTTATTGTCTTATTGATTTCTATTGTCTTATCGATCTGTGTTGTCAGTGAGGTCTTTTTTTGGTGGTTGGTTGGTTGGTTGGTTGGTTGGTTGTTGTTGTTGTTGTTGTTGTTTTCTTTTAGGATCATTGCACTCAGGGAGGTTACCTTTGTGCTCAGCCCTTTTTTTTTTTTGATCCCAATTTTGTTTACGCCGCTGTAACGTCCACAGAAGCTGGAACAGTTTTTACAATGCGATGATGATGATGTCGATGAGGATGATAATCATGATGTTATGGAGTTCCATCTAGGATTGAGACTGCGAGACAGAACTGTATTCTGCATTCACTATCATAATACATCCTGGCATTAACCAGGCCCGAGAGATACAGACACTTGCGGTGCCAGTCAGAAGATTTGAGCAACACCCACAATGACGTATCCGTGAAGTGGATGAGACTCGACTGTGTGGTCCCAGTCTTCCCAAATGCAAAGTGCCCATAGCACGCCAAACTCTGGGAAGGAACTGGTTAGAGCCGAAAAATCCCACAATGATTTTTGAAGGTACTGATGGGGATTCGGACCCACAACCTTCCAGTCGGTAGTCCGTTGCATTAACCACTACACCACGGCGACTTGTGTCTTATTGATTTCTATTGTCTTACTTATTTCAATTGTCTTGTCAATTTCTGTTGTCTTATACTGGTCTGTAATATGTTATGCTATGCAACGCTACGCTGCGCTATGTTTTCTGTTCT
>CM060312.1:70283236-70295736 GCA_030674185.1 Monoplex corrugatus | reverse complement strand
CAGAGAGACAGAAACAGAGAGAGAGAGATAGAGACAGAGACACAGAGAGTAAAATGAGGTAGAGCTAGAAGCAAAAAACAAAACAAAACAAAAAAACAAAACAAAACAAAACAAAAACAAAACAAAAACACAAAACAGAAAGACAGACAGAACACAGACGTGATGACAGACTGACAGACAGGCAGACAGACCGACAGACATACCGACTAACTGACTGACAGACAGACAGACAGACTCACCACAGCGGCCTGATTTCTTTGTCTCGCAGTCGCTACCTGTCTCACACATGGCTGCACCCCGACCGTATATAATACAGTACTGTCCTATCTTGTTGTCTGCAAAACACCACACACACACACACACACACACACACACACACACACACACACACACGAACACGCGCACGCAACACGACGCACACACAACGCACACAAACACAACACACACATACAAACACACACATACACGTACACAAATCCATACACATACATAGACACACACACATATACAAATACAAACACATACCTGCAACACACACATACACACACACACACACACACACACACACACACACACACACACACACACACGCTCACACACACGCACGCACGCACATTCACACACACACACAAAATACACACGCACACACACACACACACACACACACACACACACACACACACACACACACAACACACACACACAAAAGGCTTAGAACTGAAAAAAACAACAGCAACAACAACAAGAATGGCAAATATATCAGCAGATATGATTCCTTTACATTGATATTCGGTCGCACATCTCTATAATCAGTGTTAGATGCTCCTTTTTGATATGTTTAAAAGCATGTCACTTTTCTTAATTATTTATTCATTCGTTTGTTTGTTTTATTTATTCATTTGTTTCCTCTGTAATCGATGATAAAAGATTGAGAGACCTCTCTTTGCTAATGTTATTGATTAATTTATTTATTTACAATTCATCTATGTACTGATATGTTTGTTTGTTTGTTTGTTTATATGTTTGTTCGTTTATTCTTATTTATGATTTTATCTATCTATTTATCTTTTTAGTTAGTTATCTATCTGTCCATTTATTCACCTCTTTATTTATTTTGTTTGTTTAAAAAAAATAAAAGAAGACCCGTGTCTGGTTGGTTGATACTTAACTGACAATAAGTAACTTTTGACGTGCATACGTGATGTTCTGCGTGCGTATGCACACAAATGGGGTATAGGCACTGATAGGTCTGCACACAGTCATATTGACCTGGGAAACAGTTGAAAATCCCCATCCTTCAACTACTAGGCGATATGTACTCAGGCAGGATCGAACCCAGACTCATCTCCGATAGGAAAATCCGATTAACAATAATGATAATAATAATAATAATAATGATAATAATAATAATAACAATAATTATGATAATAATAACAGCAATAGCAATACTAATGATAATAATAATATTAACAATAACAACAACAATAATAAATAACAATGACAATAACAATGACAACAATAATAACAATGATAAGAATGATAACAATAATGATAACAATATAATAATAATTATAATAATAATAACTATGATGATGATGATGATGATGATGATTACAACATTTATACTGTGCCAAATCCCACCAGGCATACGCATACAATCGACAAAGACCACCTTACAATATTTTATACACAGACTGAGGGAAAAAGTAGTTGTAGAATTCACTGTTGGGAAAAGAGGTGTGTTTTTGAATTGAATTTAAAAGCAGAAAGGGTATGTGTTTGGCGAAGGCAGAGCGGAAGTCTATTATTCCAGGCTGATGATGCTGAGACAGCAAAACAACGCAGGCCAACACTTGATAGTTTAAACCTAGCGACCTAAAGGGTAAAACGTCTGAAGCTGAGAACAAGGTGCAAGCTGGCGTATAAATGTTGATGTTGCCGCAAAGATATGATGGAGCAGACTGTTGAATAGATTTGTAATGCAAGATCATCATCATCAAGTGCCCTGCCGCGTGGCGTTGGTGATCATGCCCCCCCCCCCCCCCATATGTATCTATCCCTAGTTGTTGCAAGCACATCTTCCACCCTCTCTGTCCTGCACCCTGCAAGTCCGTTCAATATTTCTCCTGGGTCTACCTGTGCTCTCTTTCCCTCCAGTTTTCCTGTTGTGACCAGGTGTTCTAATTCCCCTTTCCTCAAAAAATGGTCTATAAATGTTGCCTGTCTTTTCCTAATCTTCCTTTTGAATGACTGTCTTGTGTCTGCCTCCATCAGGACTGTCTCGTTTGTTTTCTTTGCTGTCTATGGAACTGGCAATATACTTCTTAGAAACCACATCTCGGCCGCCTCAGTCTTGTTCTGGCTTTGCTTGTTGACTGTCCACGCCTCACAACCGTATAACATTATCGGTTCTATCTAACATTCAAGAACTCTCTTCCTAATTTTAATTGATAGGCAAGAACACTTCTCATCCTCTTAAATGCTGTCTTGGCCTGGCCGACTCTGCTGGCCACTTCTGATGTGCATCTGCTGTCGCAAGGTATCCAGCTTATATTCAATTCTTTTTAAGACAGACAACCAGTGAAGAGACCGAAGGAGAGGACTGATATGAATACACTTTTTCTTTCTGAGGACAAGACGAGCAACTATGTTTTTATGCGTTGCAAACACAGGAGAGAAGAAGCTGGTAGTCCAGTAAGTAGAGCATTAGTTAATCAAAATGAGACAAAATGAGAGATACCACAAGATTAGATGGAGCCTCAGCTGTAAAATATCTTCGAACGTAATCAATGAGCCGAGTCTGATAGTAGCATGATTGGCAGGTCTGGGTCAGAAACTTCCGCATAGAAAGAGTGTTGTCCAATGTCACACCCAGGTTCTTGACAGAATCAGAGAGAAAGATGATGTACGAAGGACGATTTTAGTACCACGACCGTCATGTGTTTATTTTTTATAAGGGTGAAGGGGTTAACAGGCTTACAGCAAAAGTATCCTCTAGGGGAGTGCTGCTGGCAGACGCTGGTGGGACCACACAAATTCTTCCTTTCTCCGTCGCAGTTTGCACCTGGTTGCAGCACTTTGAAAAACAATAATCAAAGAGCCTGTTTGTTAGAAATCTCGCACCAGAATGTCACAGGATAAGAATGCCCTAACGCCCCCCCCCCCCCCCCCCCCACCTCGCCTGAAAGAAAAAAATAATAACATAAAGATTTTCTTTACTCTTTTTCTGTTAACGTTTTAGAATAGGTAAGATAAGAATTCACCCCGCTTCGCCTCGAGAAGCAGAGCTTATGTTAAATATCATCGAACGCTAATATCAATAATGAACTTAAGAACAATTAAAAGGTTAGGGTTAAAGGTCCCATGGTCAATATGGCCGTAGGGCGGTGAACTGTTAAAGATTCATCGTGTCTAGGGCACGGCATTAGAAAGGCGGAGCCCATCCCTCTCCTTTCGCCGCCTTTTTAAACCTCCCCCGACCGAAGTCAGTACCCATTCACTGCTGATAAGAACAATACGAAACTCAAAACAGCAAATGTGAAGGGAGATGTGTTTTACGTCAAATATTCACCTAGGTATAGAGAGAAACACACACAGACACTGACACTGAGAGAGAGAGAGGGAGAGAGAGAGAGAGAGAGAGAGAGAGAGAGAGAGAGAGAGAGAGAGAGAGAGAGAGAGAGAGAGAGAGAGACAAAGAGACAGACAGACAGAGAGAGAGAGAAGAGAAGAGAAGAGAAGAGAAGAGAAGAGAAGAGAAGAGAAGAGAAGAGAAGAGAAGAGAACACCATCGATTATTACATCTGTGCCGTCTGTACGTATATAACTGCAATAGGGTATGCTCTTTGGGATTATATTATGCTGTTGCATATTCTATACTGCACGTTGATCCGACGTAAACATGTAACTGACATAAAATCTTCTAATTGTACCGAACCGCAGTCTCGAGCCTGCAGACGAACGTGCTTTCAGTTCCATGTCTCGAGTTCAGTTCCACCCAGCAACATAAACGCTGGCTTGTTCGTTGCGCACCTTAATGCCTCAATCATTCTGGTGGTTATTCAGTTGAAAATCACAGTGTTATCAACATTCGTGTACGAGTGTATGTGGTGATATGAAATCTGTTACTGTGTTAATATTTTTTTCTTTATTGAAAAAAGACAAGCAAAAAAAAACCGTAAGCATATATTACATTATTCTACTGTGTACAATAATCTATCAGTTGAATCAGAATCATGCTTAACCCTTTGACTCCCACACCCTGTCTACCAGCATCCTGCGTTATCAACCATGCTAGCAAAGCAAAAACTTAATCCTTTGACTCCCTCACGCCATCCACCAACTTCCTGCAGGAAGCTGGTGGATAGGTTGAGGGATTCAGAGGGTTAAGTTTTTGCGCTTGGTGGATAATGTACAGAAGTTAAAGGGTTAAGAGTACATTTGACGTATGCCTCCTCACCTTGCTGTGTGGCAAGCTGCAGACAAAGCAGAAGACAACAGATTGTCGCCAGGAGGGCTGTGTTGTCCATACTCATCTTCCTTGCACCTGTCTTCTCCTTTACTCTACTCCTATTACATTACACAGTTTAGACAAGTTCAAACCATTCTAAAAAATAGTAGTCCTCCAATCCATGCTCCGCGGGGATAACAAAATCATCGTTTATACCAGTCGCCGTGGTGTTGTGGTTAGCGCAACGGACTTCAGACTGGAAGATTGTGGGTTCGATTCCCGTATCAAATGTCAATGTGGGATTTTTCGGCTCTAACCAGCTCTCACCCAGAACTGAGCGTGCTATGGATTCATAAGGAAGACGGACCACACAGTCACATTCACTTCATGGATACGTCATTGAGTGTGCTGCTCAAATATTCTGACCAACACTGCGGGTATGTGTATCTCTCGGACCTGGTTGACGCCAGGATAGATTGTGATAGTTAGCATAGAGTAAAGTCTTATCACGCAGTATGAATCCTAGATGGAACTCCACAGCATCACGATTATCATCCTCATCGTCATTACAATGATTGCAGTGTAAGAAAAAGGTGCTAGCTTCTTTGGCCATTAAAGTGGGGTAGAAAGTAGGACAAAGAAACGCATCGTTTGCGGCAAATCATTAAATCAGGATAAAAAATGAAACATCCCAAAAGAATGACATACAATTATAGGCAATAAACATTTTTTATCCATCTTAAAGTACATTCCTGAATTCAATGAACCAGACTTTAAAGCACTTATAAGATTATGTATTAAATAAATATTTCGTATGTTTTTCTGAAATTTTTTTTCGACTTTCAGAGTTTTCTGGACAGTCAAATTTAAAGTGGAAATTGTCTTATAGAGGATTTGGATATTCTGTATTCCTATGAAATTCCCCTATGTCTATCCAGGTTTATTTTTAAGTCGTGACAGGTACACCGAAATTCAAAATACAAACATCAGTAATTTGGATATAGTTCTTTCCATTCCAAATTCACTGCTGTTTTCAAGTGCACCGTGCCACACACACATACACACAGACACACACAGACACACAGACACACACACACACACACACACACACACAACAACACACACACACACACACACACACACACACACACATACACACACGCTAGCGCTCGCGTCACACACACATATCTATATCTATCTATCGTTTTATCTATCAATCTATATATCTATCTGTGTATCTATCTGAGTAACTATCTATCTATCTATCTATCTATCTATCTGTCTATCTATCTATCCTTCTTTCTTTCTATGTATATATATACACTTATGTATCTATGTATCTATCTATGTATCTATCCACCTATCTATCATATGAGTTGTTCTCCAGAAATGGTGAATACGCAGGGTGCATGCTTTATATGTCTCAACATATTTCTTCTGCACCTTTTGCACCGATGCCAATGGCATCTCTGCATTCAGTATAGATTAAGGGATCAGTAACATCAGATTCAGACATGTAGGACATTGATCTTTGAGCTGATGTTGCTGAAAATCGAAAACGAAACCTCAAAATGGCCGCCCGAATATTGCGCGAGGCCACCCACTTCAGTTGAAATTATTGTCATCATTATTAGATTACGTCTGTTGTTAATTTCCTGTTTCTGCATCGATATTGTGTCAATAAAACATTTAGTACACTTATTAGCGTCAGTCTTTTTTATTTGCGTGATTCGACAAAACTTACACATTTTGTCACACTTTCTGTGTAACTTTGCACTGGACTTGAATACAACCACGGCAACAAGTGAAGTTCTAACATATTTAGTCTGAAAGGGCAACAGATATATCACCTCTTTCAGAGAAATGCACCTTGAATAAAACAAATATGATCAGCCTTTGTCAGCTGTGTCACGCCCGTAATGTACGGGATGGCCCGCGAACGAAGTCAAAATTTGACCAGGGACTTCACACATTCACTAACCTGGATAAGCTGATACAAGCTACATATAATACCAGATCATGTGATGCTATTTATTTGGGTATACCCCTCGAGGGAATGACGCGGGATTTCACAAAAAGTACTTTGTCACACTCTCCAACGATCGTAAACACGGGACGCTTATCGCGGGAAGCACCGAATCTGCCCAAACAACGGCCAATTTCTTCTTTAACCTCAACTACCGTCGACTCAGGTGAGTAATATGACTTTTATGAATATATCATTCATCTTTTAAAGACATTTTAAGTACATTTTTGTTTTACTGATCTTAGTACGCAGTCGAAAAAGAACCGAAGCGTCAGTCTTTTAGTTTGAAGCAAGCTTGTCGCAGGAAATGCACGGCACGGTCGGAATACGACTGTGGGCGATTGGGTGCTTGTTCAAACGTAAAATTGTAAAACAGTTAATCTTGCACATATTTTAAGTCTTCCCTTGTTGGATATTTTCACTATTTCATTTGTTTCTGATCAGGAATTCAACATTTTCCTCACTGCCATCCCGCGTATTACTGTGACACTCGCCATGTTGTGAATGTGTCAAGATGACTTCGGTGGCTACATCACGTATAAAGCACAACACGCTTACTGGCAGAATTTTTGAAGAAATTGTTCTTTTCAGTTCTTATCTTTCTCAAAAATTATTGAGTACTCATTATCAAGAAACGATAAACGCAATTTTGTTGTGCGTAAAGTTCTGTGTAATTTAGATGTGACGATCGTCGCATACTTTACTTGTGACAAGCAGACTTTTCAGCTATTCTCAGCCACTCTTAATTGATATTTAATTTTTTTTCTGGATCATTTTTTTCAAGTTAAATATCAGCTTAGTGAATAGATTTTGAAAGGAACTATTTATTTCATTGCTCAGCCAGACTTTTAAATAAACTGATAGGATATAAATATTTGGTATAAACTGATGGGATCTAAATATCTGATATGGTGTAAATATTTGAATTTGAATACTTTTGAAGATGAAGATTTCAAACGTTTTATTAATGGCTTTACTTTTATTGCAGCATAACTAACGAAAATCATTATATAGAAATTATGATTTGGTTACGTTGACTCAGATGTAAATTTCCATGTTCAATGATTTCAGGGCCGGGATGTATGTCATCATAGCCTACATGTTCCAGTCAAACATGGACAGAAGACATCCGTAAAAGAATATTGAGGAGTGGTAAGTTTACTGCTTTTACTGCAGACAATAGTGACAGTAAAAGAGTAAGTGCATACTTCTTTATAATGATGAATGCGTAAAACTGATTTTCTGCCATTGGTTCAGTGTACAAAGCCAACATGCACAAGACAGACTTTATTGAAATATTATGGCCATCTATGGGATTAGTACACAGAGGAAACCGACCCACATTTTGCACATCCCCACCCCCCCCCCCCCTTATTCTTCCAGCTTGTCACATGACACCATATCACCAGTAGCAAAGAAGTTACGAAGGCGTATTTCTTACTTAATACAGTAAGTAACTGTATGAGAATAAAAACATCTATTAATTCTTTGACAGATTGTCCCCATCACATGGCCAGTGTTTTACAGGCGTTATAGCTGTAACGAAGTAATACAAGGAATAAAAGCTTATATAGCTATTTCATATTATTACACTATGTTTCAGATCCTGTCCAAGGAGGAAGAAGACTCTGAAATCAGCTTCCTAAAGGAAACCAATGGCTCCTTCAAGTGGCCCGAGAAGGAGGACATCGCATCGGTTTCGTCCACTGACATAGTCACCATGCTGGACCTAAGTAAACTGGGGCCTTGAGTCCTGCCATGATTTATCACCCAAATGGACCCTAATGTTATTAAAGAAATCCTAATGTGTTTTATAACACTGTTTATTAGAATAATAAACTTTTATGGAGTGAAACTGCTATTTTCTGTGTTTTTCCTTTTATGTGCACTATTGTCGTCACATGTAATGCAGTGACGGTATTCACTGATCCTAACTTTCCTCTCAGCTGTTGAATGATGTGGTGCTTTCTGATATGCACACTGTTTGAGCTTCTTGTCAGAAAGAATTATATAGGCATTGCAAGAAAAGTCTGTGATGTTAACGTCCATGACAAAGTTAAATTGGGGATGTCGCGTATATTACATTGTCACACTTTAAGAAGGGTCATATGTGATCCAAATTTGGACATAAAAGCACTGTTTATTGCTTTGATTGCTTTCTTCCTTGCTATATATTATATTTCCATAGCAATTGTGCATGTAGTATCTAAAATTGTGTGGCTTGCATCTCAAATGTGTCACACCGTAATGTACGCGACACCCTGATGGACCCCTGTTTCAAGTCTCAAGAATATTAAAACAGATTGCCTCACTGATTTTTTAAAGCATAATTAAGAATTTACATAACAGTCCCATTCTAATCAGCATAAATCCACAATCCCTGTTTTATTTTTCATTTTTGACCTGATGCAACCTCGTATTCACCATTTCTGGAGAACAACTCATATACATATGTATATTTACATACACATATATGTACATATATCTATGTAGATATATGTATGTATATAGATATTATATACATATATAGATATACATATATCCATACACACGCGCGCACACACACACATGTAAACACACGCGTGCACACACACACACACACACACACACACACACACACACACACACACACACACACACACACACACACACACAACACACACTTACTCACACTTTGCATGCTCATTACTATAAACGATTTCTTATCATTTTAAAAAAGGGAGATCGAAAACAACATATAAAACATGACAGAGACAGACACAGACGGAAAGTGAGACAAACCGAACATCAACGATCGCAAAAAAATCGAATCATTTGAACAGCATTCATATTCCATCCCCAAAACTTGCTATCACTAACGCACATGAAAGGTACAACACCAAATGAAAGAGCCCATGAAAGAAGCCAAAGGCTATTTACTCAATACATGAAAGCACCATACGTACAAAGTGATTCTCTCAAAGAAACGCACCTCGCAGAAATTGCCCAAAGCAGGCAATCAAAACGAACAGTGGATAATGCACACACACATACACATACACACATATATAGCAATGTTATGCGTACTTGCTTCTTGCCACGTCTCCATTTCACATCACACCCTTTGCCATATGTTTTCGCACACGTGTATACTTTTCTCCCATTTCACAACACGACATTACCACGTTGTGACAATGATTGTTGTGATACGCTTATAACATTTTGGTCAAGCTATTCCATCATTCTTCTTTTCAGCGTGCTCTGGCTCTTATGTTTTTTGCTTTCTTTGCCTTTATTTATTTAAAAAAAAAATTTTTTGTCTGAAACTGTGCCCTTACGAACTCCGTAGCTGTACCTTCATTACAAATTTGTAACATATTCGTGTAAAAGAAATACAGGGGATTTGTTCTGATGTCATCATTTTTTTTCTTTTTTACAGTTGCACTAATGATGTAGGCATCTGATCTGAATTTGATGACCGTCTCTTCTGCGTTTAGCACACACACGCACAACACACACACACACACACACACACACACACACACACACAACACACACACACACACACACACATACATACATACAGTACCCTACATACATACAACATACAACACACATATATACACACACACAACACACACACACGCACACACAACACACACACACACACACACACACACACACACACACACACACACACACACACACACACACACACGCAAACACACAGAGAGGGAGAAAGAGACAGTGGTAGACGATAATATACCAAAAATGACCTATTGCTGCCCATTTTATCGTTCCAATAGATAGATAGATAGATAGATAGATAGACAGAAAGAAGACAGACAATAGATAGATAGATAGATACTACATACATACATACAAGCATACAACATACATAGATTAGATAGATATATGATAGATAGATAGATAGATAGATAGATAGATAGATAATAGATAGATAGATAGATAGATAGATAGATAGATAGATAGATAGATAGATAGACATATCATCATCATCACCATCAACGAGAACGATGCAAATCGTTTTAGAAACAACAATCAAACAAACCTTAACACTCAAAGAATGTTATCCATAGGATGTGAAATTTAAATGTGCGTACGTACATACAGACATGGATTGTGGTACGTAAACGTCATTCATGAAACGTCAACATTAAACATTTATACATGCAATATGAATAAAGATTATAATACATAATACTTAAATGATAGATTATAATCTAAAAACAGTCAGTTGATGGTTTTATTCCCCTACCCCCCCTCTCTCTCTCTCTCTTCTTTCTGTGTCTGTATCTGCCTGCCTGTCTGTCTGTCTCTCTTTCTTTCTCTCTCTGCCTGTCTGTTGTCTATCTATCTGTCTGTCTCTATTTCTCTGTGTCCTAGTGCGTGTCCTCTGTCTGTCTCTGTCTGTTTTCTCTTCTCTCTCTCTCTCTCTCTCTCTCTCTCTCTTCTCTCTGTCTCTGTCTGTCTGTCTGTCTGTCTGCCTCCATCTCTGTCTATCTCTGTCTCTATCTCTGTCTGTCTGTCTCTCTCTCTCTCTCTCTCTCTCTCTCTCTCTCTCTCTCTCTCTCTTTCTCTTTCGCTTTCTGTCTTTCTTTCTGTATCTCTCTGTGTCTTTCTCTCTTAGATATTGTTTTCTTTTTTGGACCATTATGACTAAACTCTTTCTTTTTAAATATTTTCTTTTATGCAAGGCACTAACAATGGTCCTTTAGTGTGCCTTGAATTTGGTCGACAACAGACAACCTGGTTGTTTTGTCAGAACCATGGACTCAAGCTCTGATATTGGAGTTCAATCCCAATCTACAACATTCAAAGCTGGCCTGTTTGCTGGCTGCCTATCTGAATGTTTCCATCATTCTGGTATGTCACCTGAGTGTTTCACGGATCACTCTTTCCCTCCCTTCCACCTCCCAACCAATTCAGACCTTGTCAGCGCATATGGTTTTACCCAGGCTCAGAGAATCTGCAAGCTAAATGCTGGCAGACCTGGGTGGAGCGCAGATGGAATTTCCGAATGCCATATATCCCTTTTGAATAAATTGCAGAACTCCAAAATTCAAACTCCATGTTCCACGACAACAGAGGTTTTAAATAAGAGAGACTCACGTTGAGACATGCAACACCGTAAGGTATTTCTTGCAAGCAAAGTCAGACCACAAAAAAATTCTGACGAGCAAAAATATGAAAAGAATGAGCGCCAAGGAATGATGAGAAAGAAAACGAACACAGAGAAAGAAAATAAGCACCACAGTGTTATCACTTCCCAAAGTAAGGATTTTTGATACTGGAAAGCTTAACATCACTTTGAGCCTGCCTGGTCTGTATTGATTGTAAGACACATAAACAGCTGTTGCATTCTCTTCCAGTATTGTATACAGAAAAAAAGGGAACCGCCCATCAAAACGCGAATTCGATCTATCTGAATAAATACAGGCTTAGCTGTGATTCATTTTTCGGGATGTTTATGGACAATGGTTAATATATAGATTTGGGTCATGGGCACAACAGATTCACAAGTTATGAATAATTTGAGTTCGAGTCACAGTACCTGTTCATGTTGTTTTTAACCGTTTGACTCCCTCATCCTATCCAGCAGCTTCCTTGGTGGAAGGGGTATGGCAGTCAAAGGATTAATTAAAGTGACTGTCAATGTTCAAAGAAATAAGAACCAGAAACATCCAAAAGGGAATCAGAACCTTATTTGCTATAAGAAGACAAGTCAACACAAGACAAGACAAGATACATGCAAAATTTCGGCCAGCTGGCTTTCGTCAAACGTAAACAAAAGACAAAGAACAAACGCTCAAACCTTGATAGAAAAAATAACGATCGATGTTACGTTTTGTATTACATTATCTTTGATGTCGGTTTATTTTTCTATTAAGTTTTGTGCGTTTATTCTTTGCCTTTTCTCTACGCTTGACAATGGCCAATTGGCTGAACGTTTGGTATGTCTTGTCTTGTATTGTCTTGTCTTTCTTGTCTTCTTTTGTTTTGTCCTGTCTTGCTTTGTATTGT
>CM060312.1:70273236-70275736 GCA_030674185.1 Monoplex corrugatus | reverse complement strand
GAACTCTTTACAACCATGAATCATCTCCTTGGCACACGAAAAGATTTACCTCTCCCAACAAAACACACAAATGAAGAACTCCCATCTGTATTCTCCAAGTATTTCACCACCAAAATACAAACTCTTCGTGACAGGCTTGACAGGACACCCTGTCAACCATGCCCACCTGACCCTTCCTTCTCTGGCACACCTCTTACTACTTTTACCCCAGTCTCACAAGAAGAAATTCTCAACACAATCAGATCCATGTCGTTCAAAACCTGTGAACTGGATCCTCTTCAAGGTTCTCTCTACTCTGACTGTCTCCCTACTCTCCTCCCATTCATCACTGACATCATCAACACTTCTCTTCAAACTGGAACTGTCCCAGATTCTTTCAAGTCTGCTATTGTTCACCCTCTCCTCAAGAAATACAATTTAGACCCAAATGAACTGAAAAATTACTGGCCTATCTCTACTCTCTCTTTCTTGTCAAAACTCATCGAAAAAGTTGTCTCAACCAGCTGAACTCTCACCTGTCTGCCAACAATCTTCTGAATCCTTTCCAGTCGGCCTACCGCCAGTGCCATAGCACTGAAACTGCCCTGCTACACATTCTCAACAATCTCCTCCTTGAAACTGATACTGGCAAAGTCTCTCTCCTCACACTCCTTGATCTGTCTGCAGCCTTTGATACCATTGATCATGGTATTCTCCTTTCTAGACTTCATCATACTTTTGGCATCTCTGACATTGCTCTCTCCTGGTTCACTTCATATCTATCAAACAAAAACAAACTGTTCTCATTAATGGCACTTACTCTCAACCTGCATACCTGACCTGTGGTGTTCCACAAGGATCTGTCCTTGGCCCTGTTCTTTTCACTCTTTACACCTCCCCCCTGTCTACCATCATCAACTCCCACTCTATAAAACACCATTTCTATGCTGATGACACCCAACTTCTAGACAGTGACACACCAGACAATATACAGCGCCTCTTGACTCGCACCACTGAGTGTTTCTCGGACATTAAGAACTGGATGACGTTCAACAAACTTCAGCTTAATGACGACAAGACAGAAGCTATCCTCATTGGCACCCGTCAGAAACTTTCTCAGCTGCCTCCTCTTTCTCTCCCATTATGTAACACATCAGTCCCAATTTCTGATTCAGCTAAAAACCTTGGTGTCTGCATTGACTCTACCCTCTCCATGAACAACTTTGTTTCTCAAACTGCCAGATCTTGCTACTATCACCTCCATCGTATAAACCTGATCAGGAAGTATCTCTCTGTCGAAACAACTGCAAAACTCGTTCCCTCCTTCATAATGTCTCGCATTGACTATTGCAATTCACTCCTGTCTGGTCTTCCTGCCTTCACCCTGCAGCGCATTCAAAACAATGCTGCACGCCTTGTACTAAAAAAGAAAAAAGCTGACCACATATCTCCTCTCCTGGCACAACTTCACTGGCTCCCTGTATCAAAGCGCATACAGTACAAACTAGACACCATGTGCTACAAAAGCCTCAATAACGCAGCCCCCGATTTACCTGTCAAGCTTACTTGAGATCTATGTTCCGTCAAGTACCCTCCGCTCTGCCTCCTATCTCTGACTTTTCGCTTTCCACGCACTAAGCTCAATACCTATGGTCCACGAGCCTTCTCTGTTTCTGGTCCACTTTCCTGGAACAAACTTCCTCTCTCAGTCCGTCAGCAACCTACTTTTATCTCCTTCAAGTCCGCTCTCAAAACTCACCTTTTCTCCTCTGCATAAAATCCTGACCTCACTCAATCCCCTCTGCAGCCTGTCTCCACTCGGAGGGGAATCACATTGTAATATATAATTGTATATAATATGCTCTCTATAATTTTCCATTCCTTTATTCTTTCTCTTTCTCCCCATTTTGTGTGTGTGCGTGCGTGTGTGTCTGTTTTAGCGCTTAGATTTGATTTTATCAAGATTTTGCGCTATACAAAATAAAGTATTGCATTGTATTGTACATATAATATATAAATATATCATCATCATCATCATCATCATCATCATCATCATCATGTGTCCTGCCGCATAGTGTTGGCGATCATGGCCCTTCATATGCATCTATCCCTTGTCACCCCGAGCACATCTTCCACCCTCTCTGTCCTCAGCCACCTTGCAAGTCCGTCCAATATTTTCTCCTTGGGTCTACTTGCTGTTCTCTTCTCGCCCCCGCCCCCCAGCTCTTCCTTTATGACCAAGTGCTCTAATTCCCCCTTCCTCATAAAATGGCCTATATATCCTGTTTGTCTTTTCCTAATCTTTCTTATCAATGATTGTCTTGTGTCTGCCTCCATCAAGACTGTCTCGTTTATTTTCTTTGCTGTCCATGGAACTCTCAACATTCTCGGCTAACTCCATCTTGTTCTCGCTTTGCTTGTTGACTGTCCACACTTCACAACCGTATAACAGTATCAGTTCCATATAACATTGAAGAGCTCTCTTCCTGGTGTTAATTGCGAGCATTTGTTGGTAAGGATG
>CM060312.1:70238236-70240736 GCA_030674185.1 Monoplex corrugatus | reverse complement strand
GGTGGATAGAGATAGGGAATCAAAGGGTTAAGTGTTTGCTTTGCTAGCATGGTTGACAATGCAGGATGCTGGTGGACAGTGTGCGAGAGTCGAAGGGTTTTAAGAGAGTTTTGTTTTCCGGATTGTTGCGCTATAGGTTTTGTTATGTACAATGGGCTATAGAGGTCTTTGTTATCTTTTGTTACGTACATTAGGGTATAGAGGTCTTTGTTATCTTTTGTTACGTACATTGGGCTATAGAGGTCTTTGTTATCTTTTGTTACGTACATTGGGCTATAGATATCTTTGTTATCTTTTGTTACGTACATTAGGGTATAGAGGTCTTTGTTATCTTTTGTTACGTACATTAGGCTATAGAGGTCTTTGTTATCTTTTGTTACGTACATTAGGGTATAGAGGTCTTTGTTATCTTTTGTTACGTACATTGGGCTATAGAGGTCTTTGTTATCTTTTGTTACGTACATTGGGCTATAGATATCTTTGTTATCTTTTGTTACGTACATTGGGCTATAGATATCTTTGTTATCTTTTGTTACTACATTGGTATAAGA
Source organism: Monoplex corrugatus (assembly GCA_030674185.1). Taxonomy (NCBI): domain Eukaryota; kingdom Metazoa; phylum Mollusca; class Gastropoda; order Littorinimorpha; family Ranellidae; genus Monoplex; species Monoplex corrugatus. The sequence goes on along the minus strand of CM060312.1, from coordinate 70,240,185 downwards.
TATCTTTGTTATCTTTTGTTACGTACATTGGGCTATAGATATCATTGTTATCTTTTGTTTCGTACATTGGGCTATATAGATCTTTGTTATCTTTTGTTTCGTACATTAGGGCTATAAGATCTTTGTTATCTTTTGTTATGTAAATTGCGCTATAGAGATCTTTGTTATCTTTTGTTATGTAAATTGCGCTATAGATTCTTTGTTATCTTTTGTTATGTACATTGCGTATAGAAATCTTTGTATCTTTTGTTAGTAAATTGGGCTATAAAAATCTTTGTTATCTTTTGTTATGTACATTGAGCTATAGAAATCTTTGTGTTTTTGTTACGTACATTGAGCCATAGAAGTTTTGTTATCTTTTGTTATGTACATTGAGCTATAGAAATCTTTGTGTTTTGTTTATGTACATTGAGCCATAGAACTTTTTGTTATCTTTTGTTATGTACATTGAGCTATAGAAATCTTTGTTATCTTTTGTTATGTACATTGAGCTATAGAAATCTTTGTTATCTTTTGTTAGTACATTGAGCTATAGAATCTTTGTTATCTTTTGTTATGTACATTGGCTATAGAAATCTTTGTTATCTTTTGTTATGTACATTGAGCTATAGAAATCTTTGTTATCTTTTGTTATGTACATTGAGCTATAGAAATCTTTGTTATCTTTTGTTATGTACATTGAGCTATAGAAATCTTTGTTATCTTTTGTTAGTACATTGAGTATAGAAATCTTTGTTATCTTTTGTTATGTACATTGAGCTATAGAAATCTTTGTTATCTTTTGCTTATGTACATTGAGCTATAGAAATCTTTGTTATCTTTTGCTATGTACATTGAGCTATAGAAATCTTTGTTATCTTTTGTTATGTACATTGAGCTATAGAAATCTTTGTTATCTTTTGTTATGTACATTGAGCTATAGAATCTTTGTTATCTTTTGTTATGTACATTGAGCTATAGAAATCTTTGTTATCTTTTGTTATGTACATTGAGCTATAGAGAATCTTTGTTATCTTTTGTTATGTACATTTAGCTATAGAAATCTTTGTTATCTTTTGTTATGTACATTGAGCATACAAACTTTCGTTATCTTTTGTTATGTACATTGAGCTGTAGAAATCTTTGTTATCTTTTGTTATGTACATTGAGCAATACAAACTTTCGTTATCTTTTTGTATGTACATTAGCTATAGAAATCTTTGTTATCTTTTGTTATGTACATTGAGCAATACAAACTTTCGTTATCTTTTGCTATGTACATTTAGCTATAGAAATCTTTGTTATCTTTTGTTATGTACATTGGGCAATACAAACTTTCGTTATCTTTTGTTATGTACATTGAGCTGTAGAAATCTTTGTTATCTTTTGTTATGTACATTGCGTCATAGAAATCTTCGTTATCTTTTGTTATGTGCATGTACATTACGCTATAGAAATCTTCGTTCTCTTTTGTTAAGCAAATTGCGCCATAGAAATCTTCGTCATGGTTTTTTTTTTTTTTATGTGTATTGCGTTTTAGAAATCTTCATTATCTTTTGTTACGTGAACACACTGGTATGTTGTGTTTGTCAGCCTTGCGATGATCCGTCTGCCATGTGTAAAGATGGCAAGTGTGAATGTAAACTCGGCTTACGTGGCGCACCCCAACTTCTTGAACTGTTGTAAGTATACGACTGTTTTGATGTGAATGTTTTCTCTCCAGTTCTCTCTTTCTCTCTGTCTCTCTGTCTCTGTCTGTCTGTCTGTCTGTCTGTCTCTCGCTGTCTGTCTGTCTGTCTGTCTGTTTCTCTCTCTCTCTCTCTCCTCTCTCTCTGTCTTCTTCCCTCCCTCCCTCCCTTTCTCTTCCTCTTCTCTCTGTCTGTCTGTCTGTCTGTCTGTCTCTCTTTCTGTCTGTCTGTCTGTCTGTTTTTCTCTTCTGTTTGTCTCTCTGTCTGTCTGTCTGTTTCTCT
>CM060312.1:70220736-70225736 GCA_030674185.1 Monoplex corrugatus | reverse complement strand
AATATGTCTTCTTCTAATTTCTCAAAACTATTTGTCGCTAATTAACATATTCTTCACATTTGTCAACACGTCTATTTTTTTAAAATTTTCATCATGTCTCTATCTCACTGCCATCATACGAATTACTTGCTCCCAGCATGTCAGATTTTGATTCAAATATATTCATTTTCACTTTGACTGTGCCTTCTTCTGATTTTGGATTATATCTAATTCTCACCTCTCAACGTGTCTATTTCTCACTTCCAACATGTTTTCTTATTCTTTTTCGATAGTATGTCTATTTCTAGATCATCGATATGCTTGTTCCGTGTTTCTCAGCATATCTAATTCTCATTTGTCTGTACGTTTATGTTCAATTCTTATTTTTCTGCACGTCTATGTTCATTTCTCACTTCGGAAAAGTCTGATTCTTATTTGAGATATTGATTTTTGCTTTTATTTTTGTTATATGTATTCTTAACTTCTCAACATGTTTCAGATACTTATTTTTCATATCTGCTTTTGAATTTTCAACGGTCTACCTTTTACTTATCAAAATGTCTGTATTTTACTTCCCAACATGTCTATATCTTACTTCTACATTTGGCTGCTTTACTTTGCTCAGTGTGTCCTGACAATGAATTCTGCATGTCATTTCTCACTTTATCATGTCCACTTCTCATTCCAGTCGTGCTTGCTTCTTATTTGCAATGTGTCTACTTTTTACTTCCGATGTGGCAATTTTTGGCTTTTCATTATGCCTTGTTTTCCTTCCAACATATCTCTTATATCATTGCCATTCAGCCTAATGCTAATTTCCAGCATGTCTTCTGTCGTTAATTTCCAATGTATCTATTTTTCAATTCCAGTGTGCCTACCTTTCATTTCGTAGTATTTCTATTCTCTTCTCCAGTAGGTCCCTTACTCACCTCTCAACATGTCTATTCCTCTCGTCTCATCATGTTTGTTTGTCACTTTCAACAGTCTACTTCTTATTTCTCAGTATGTCTACGTCTGAATTCCCACCCAGTATATTTGCTTCATACTTCTCAACTGGTCGTTTTCTCACTTCTCAACATTTTTTTTCACTTCTCAACGTATGTATTTCTCAGTGCTCTACATGTCCATTCTCATTTCTCAATATATTTATTTCTTACTTTTACCATGTCTCTATCTCACTGCCATCATGCCAACCACTTATTTTCAACATGTCACCTTTTTTTCAATATACCTAATACTTACTTCAAACATGTTTACTATTTATTTCCAATATTCTATTGCTTATTTCCAGTTTGTCAACTACTTATTTTCTGTATGTCAGCTACTTCCTTCCAATATGTTAACTAGTTACTTCCAATTTGTCAAATATTCACTTCCAATATGTCAACCACTTACTTCTAATATGTTGAATATTTACTTGTATCATGTCAACTACTTATTTCTAATATTTCAGCTACTTACTTCCAATGTGTCAGTTACCTACTTCTAACATGTTAACTATTTACTTCCAACATGCCCACTATTTACTTCCAACATGTCAGCAACTTACTTCCTACATATCAACTACTTAATTCTAATGTAATGCATATTTATTTATAACCTGTTCATTTCTGATATGTTAAATAGTTACTTATAACATGTCAACTACTTACTTCCAATCTGTCAACTATTTACTTCGAGTGTGAAATTCATTTATTTCCAGTGTATCGACTTTTCGCTCTCCGTGAATCCATTCTTTACTCCAAGAATGTCTATTTCATGCTTATAGCAAGTGAATTGATTACTTCTAATAAGCAATATGTCTAATTTTTGCTTTCAGTGTGACCATTATTTATGTATTCTAAACATGTCCACCTGTCATTTTGTGGCATGTTTGTTTCTTATTTTCAACATGTCTGTTTCTCAGTTCATGACTTTTCAATGTGTGATTATCACCACGTCCACCTCTCGTATTCAGTATGTTAACTGTTAAATTAACGTCCAATACTAATGACTGAAAAACGCCATGGGCAGCAACCCATTGTGCAAAGAAGCGGCGGATGTCGTGATGGACAGAGAGTGCCCAGCCTTGCAGGAGAAACTGTACAACTGTAGCCACATGTACGATGTCAACAACCCCAGCTACTTCATCTACGCTGACTGTGTGGATACCATATTTGAAGATCCCATGCAGGTAAGTGGTGATGTGATCATCGTCATCGTCACATCATCATCATAATGTTATCGTCATTATTGTCACCATTACCATCAAATTCGAACATTCGTATCATTACAACAGTACTGTAAAGTACCTTGTAAGCGCCCACCCCCCCTTAAGCACAAATTTCTTAGAAAAGTAGGCGGTGGGCGCTTACTAGGTATCCTACCCTTTGTCCAAAGTATAATTCAACCATTGAAGGTACAAGTTAACACCAAAAGACTTGAATTCAAACAAAAATCCTATTTATTCCAATTTTAAAACGAAAGGCAAAAGAAAGCTGGTAATTTTCAAGCATACACATCCTGTCTATCTTTCTCAAAGTAAAACAGGTCACATTGCCACTGAAAATCATAATCACATGTCATCATTGGAACTTCTTTGTCCAAAGTATAATTCAACCATTGAAGGTACAAGTTAACACCAAAAGACTTGAATTCAAACAAAAATCCTATTTATTCCAATTTTAAAACGAAAAAAATTCTTTCTCAAAGTAAAACAGGTCACATTGCCACTGAAAATCATAATCACATGTTGTGCCGCTTATTCAAAAAATCCAAATCCGTCTGCTTCTTCCTCGTCATCATTGGAACTTTCATCATATTCATCTTGCTCCTCTGCAGCAGCTTCCTGTGGCAGAATGCCATCCATCTCATTTGGGAACCACTCGAGTGCCTGATCGTCCTCGGAGCCGTCCATGGCGTTTGAGATGGCGCATCGAAGGAAGCAGGTGCGGATGGTCTCCTCTGGAACTCCTTCCCAGGCCTGGCTGACCCAGGTGATCACGTCTTGCCTTGTGGGCTGGGTCAGGTTGCCAGCTGCCGTCAAAGGGCGGGGCTGTCGCATCCACTGCACCCACTGATCACGAACACGATCCTTGAAGAGCTTGGCGATGCCAACGTCGACTGGCTGGGCAAGCCCAGTGCAGCCTGGGGGCACAAACACGACGTCAACATGTCTTTCGTTCAATGCCTGGCGGATCTGAGGAGTCTGGTGCGCCCTGTAGCTGTCAAGGACTAGCAGCCGCCTGTGGTCCATTTCACCGACCACTTGCTCCACCCACATCTGAAGGGACTCCCTTGTCATCCATCCGTTTCTTGTTGCTTGGATACGAACATTCGCAGGAATTTGAAGGTTGCGAAAAGCACGCTGTGGGATCTGCCCATTTCTCTCCTTCAAGACAATTGTGGCTGGGTATTTTACACCATCAGCAGATGCATACAGAGCCACAGTAAATCCCCGTTTTGGGGCGTTTGTAGTCTTGATTCTCACTTGCTTCACCCCTTTTCGCTCATTTGTACGACTGGGGACCATATCAAAACGAACCATCGTTTGGTCCATATTCTGAATGAAACGTAGTGGGTAATCACGTTGATTTCTCAGTCTCAGAATTGACACTCGAAAGTTGAACAAATGCTCTTCGAAATCATCTGGGACTTTTTGTCTTGTGTGGGTAGACCTGCGGGTGCAAACAGAGTGCCGCTGTTTCCAGCGCTTTAGCCACATTTGGGAGGCTGAAAAGTCTTGAAGGCCAAGGCCACCAGCAATCTCGTTGGCTTTTTGGCGCAGGTCCTTGTTCCTAACAACTCTGCCCTCAGCTCGTTCTTCATCCAGAAACAAAAGAACAGCTTGATCAATTTCAATCGACCGCACTTCCCTGCCTTGATGGAGCTTTCTTTTCTTTTTCTTCTCTCCAGTCATGTTTTGCTGCAGCATGTTTCGTTGCTCTCTCCATTCTCGTATTCGTTTTCTGTCTACCCCAAACTCCTTAGCGGTCAGCGTCACATTCCCCTGGTGTTCATCAAGAAAACGTATTGCATCAAGCTTAAAATCAACTGTGTATGATTGTAGTCGAGGCATTTTCACTGATGGCACCTGGAGCACTGACTCAGCAACGAAGTCCCAACTGTCTTGAACTGTCTTGAAATGACGAAATTTACAAATGAAGCCAATTTAGAAATGATGCAGGATGTCGTTTTTTCCAAGAAAACGCAACTTTCGGTTTCCACTGGCACTACTGTTGAGATTTATAGTTTCGTTTTCTTCTTCTCTGAAATAGGGGGGTGGGCGTTTACTTGGTACATCACCCTTTACACAATTTTAGTCCAGAAGTAGGGGGTGGGCGCTTACATGGTAATGGGCGCTTACAAGGTACTTTACAGTACTATCATCATGTTTCTTTTTCACTCAATAATTTGATCAATCGATCACTATTGTTTATAGCATAGATACACACAAATCTGTCCGAACCAAACATGCCATTTCATTTTTATCAAATCAAACATAATAACTTCATAACCACCTGACCAAACTGTAGGAACACTGAATAAACAGTTCAGTCTTGCACATAAACAGTTCAGTCTTGCATATTATCAGTTCAGTCCTGCATCGAAGTCCAGAAACACTTTGTCCCACCTCATCTCAATCCACGACCAGTGTAGCCATTTGAAAGAGAATTACATGTTAAAAAATAACTCAGAAACAGAATTCTTAACAGTTTCAAAGTGAAAGAGCTCTGTGTAAATCTACTGTCTGGGGCTTTTCCAATTTTAGAGGGCCTAGATGTCTTTAGAAGGTGAAATGGTGTAAATATTATCATTTTCCATGTGTTGTATTTGATCCAAAGTGTTCTGTTCTAATATAGGTCTTTCTGTAATATTCTAAAATGAAATGATTCACATCAGTGATTCATACTGTTGACACATCAAACTTTGCTCAGTACGATCTGTATTCTTCTTTAAGATTCTGGAATATCTTGGTATAAAAACACGTTTATGTCTCAAAGTTAGTTCAGTACATTCTCTTCTGTGCAAAGCTCTTCTGT
>CM060312.1:70208236-70215736 GCA_030674185.1 Monoplex corrugatus | reverse complement strand
TGGACATCTTTTTGTACATATGAAGTAAGTGACCATAAAGATATGCAAAAGATTTGGGAAAAACTGAAAACAATGAAAAATGGGATCAAGTTGCCATCAATTCCAGTAAAGCTAGAAGACAACCCTTTACCTAGCTCACAGGAGAAAACAGAAGCTTTTGCAGACATGTTTGCTGAGGTCTGTCGAGTAGAAGGACTTCCGGCCTCTAGTAGAAATTATAGGGTACAAGAAGAAAAGACCGACGCATACAAGGATCCTGCTCCAGATAATATGCATTACGTAAATGCACCAATCACGTTCCAAGAATTAAAAGATGCCATTAAATCAATTCCAAATAAAAAAAACATCAGTAGGATTTGATGCAATTTCAAATGAGATGTTGAAAAATTTACCAGAAAATTTTTTAATCTTGCTACACAATATGTATAAAAAAATTCTGGAACAGCGGCAAACTGCCTAACTATTGGAAACAATCAATAGTGGTTCCTGTGCTAAAACCAGGTAAAAGTAATACTGACTTGAAAAACTACAGGCCGATTGCAATAACATCGCACGTATGTAAATTAATGGAGAAAATAATTTTAAAGAGATTGATGCACTACTGTGAAAAGAATAAAATATTACCAGTGAATCAGGCAGGATTTAGAAAAGGCAGGTCACCAGTGGAACTCCTTACAAAACTAACCACTAATATCAAACAACAATTTGCCAGACGTCAATGTGTTTTAGCTACATTTTTTGATATCACTAAAGCATACGACCAAGTATGGCACTCCAGATTATTACTCAAATTGAAAAGTATTGGGCTGACAGGTCACATTTATGATTATGTCAAATGCTTCTTAGAAAACCGAGTATTTCAAACAAGGATTGAAAATACATATTCTACAGAACGACTTATTCAAATGGGTATCCCTCAGGGATCCGTTATTGCTCCCCTTCTCTTCATGATATTATCGCATGACTTACCCAGTAAAGTTTCTAAACATGTAGTTTTAGTTCAATATGCTGACGATTTATGCATGTAGATGCAGGTAAATATGAAAAGAAAAACTCCTTTGCGCTGTCTTAATTATACGCGTAAATGTTATCAATTAGAGCTTGATACAATAGCACGATATATGGTAGAAAATGGACTGCATTTATCAGTGGAAAAAACAAAGATAGTTTTGTTTAATAGTGGAGCTAACCCAGCAAATATTCCCACGTTCAAACTGGGAGATACTCTTTGTGACGTGTGTTAACAGTAAACAGCGTGCGGATAGCAGCACGGCATGATATTCGTTTAAATGATAGCTGATTGCTGTTCACTGTGAAATGTATATATACTGTAGTCAGTTGAGAATCAGACAGCGACGAGTAAAGACGAAGAAGCATTGCCCTGTCTTCCGAGTTGGCTGTAGAAAGAACGAAACATGGTGTTAGAATCGTGATTACGAACTCCAACAAAAATCCAGAATATTGAAGACTAAAGTTCAACCATGGAAGATGAACAAGAAGAGAGAAAAGCCAGTCGACGACATGCCAAGATTCCCTTGCATCCTAAACTTGATGTGAATGGAGGAAACCTGCAGACCAGCTGGATGAAATTCAAGAGGCTTTGGGACAGCTATGAAATTGTGACAACACAAACAGAAGAAGACTCAACATACAGAACAGCAGTTTTTCTTTCTTGTATCGGGCTGGATGCTATGGACATCTATGAAGGATTGGCATTTGCTAATGAAGCTGAAAGAAATGACATTGACACCATTCTCCAGAAATTCGAAGAATACTGTGTGGGTTCAACCAGTGAAACTTACGAAGCATTCAGATTCAACTGCAGACATCAAGCAGCAGGAGAATCTATCGAACAGTTTGTAGCAGAACTGTGGAGACTGATCAAGACTTGTAACTATGGTACACTGGAAGACAGACTGTTAAGAGATCAAATCATACTGGGTGTACATGACGAGACTCTGCGATCAAAATTACTGGAAGTGCGACAGCTGACATTGACTGCATGTATTGATATGTGCAGAACGCATGAATCAAGTCAACGTCAAACCGTCCATATGATGAGAAAAACGCAGGACACGCAGGAAGTCCAAGCTTTCAAAGAAAAGAAGACAGCAAAGCAGTATATCAAAGGAAACAAAACAGAGTACAGAGAGAAATGCGGATATTGTGGTGGAAAGCACCCGAGAGCAAAAGAGAAATGTACTGCATTTGGAAGAAAATGCAAAGCTTGTGGAGGAAATAATCACTTTGCTTCATGCTGCAGAACACCCAAGAAAAATCAAAAGAAAACAAGAGTTCGGCACTTCGAAGAAGAAGAGACTGACGCTGAAAGCGATAATGAAATCCTCGGGATCGAAGACAAAACCAAAAAAAAAAAGAGAGAAACATACGAGCAAAAATGCTGATAAATGAGATGCCGGTAACATTTCTTCTTGACACAGGTGCAACAACAAACGTGATGTCTGAGAGCCTGTACAGAGAAGTCACAGGAGATGAAAGAAAGTCTGACCTGCAAGAGACGAAGAAGAAGCTGGTGATGTTCAACGGAACAGAAATGAAGCCTGTGAGGGAGATAGTGCTGCGAGTGAAAAACCCCAAGACAGAAGGAAATACAAGTCAACTTCGCGATCACCAAAACGGACTGTAAGCCAGTACTGGGACTGAAAGCTGTACAGCACATGCAATTGTTGACGATCAATGAAGAGAACATTGCAACGATAGCGGCAAATCAGAAAGAGGAGGAAAATGCAAAAGATATCCTCACAAAGTACAACGATGTCTTTGAAGGAGAAGGAAAACTAGAGGAGAAATTACACCTAGAAACGGACCCCAGTATTGCTCCAGTGAAGATGCCTTGCAGAAAGTGGCCGATAGCAGTGCAAGAGAAAGTGAAGGACGAGCTGAAGAGGTTGAAAAAACTGGACGTGGTCACTAAAGTAGACACGCCAACGGAGTGGATAAGCAGTTTGGTCGTAACAACAAAGAGCAATGGGAAAGCCAGACTGTGCATCGACCCTAAGCCACTGAACATAGCCCTCAGGAGAAACGAGTACCCCATGCCAACCATTGATGACGTACTGCCTCTCCTCAAAGATGCAAAATACTTCACACACCTGGACGCGAAAAACGGGTTTTGGCACGTTGAACTGGACGAAGACAGCAGCTACCTGACAACATTTGAGACGCCTTTTGGCAAATACCGATGGAAACGAATGCCCTTTGGAATTTCACCAGCCCCAGAAGAATTCCAGAGGAGGATTGACATCGCTCTGGCAGGACTGCCAGGCGTGGTGGCGGTTCATGACGACATCTTTGTTTTTGGCAGAGGACCAACCGACGAAGCAGGAGCACAAGTTCATGATACCAACCTGAACCGTTTGCTACAACGATGCCGAGAGACTGGAATCAAACTGAACAAGGAGAAGGTTGAGATAAAACGAACAGAGATCTCATATTTGGGACACATCTTCTCAAGAGAAGGCTTGAAAGCCGACCCAAAGAAATTGGACGCTGTCCAACAACTCCCAGTGCCAGAAGACAAAGCAGCTGTGCAGAGACTACTCGGTGTAGTTGGATACCTTCAGAAATTTGCACCAAACCTGTCTGAGGCAGCGCAGCAGCACCACTGAGAGAACTGGTCAAAAAAGACGTCCACTTCAGATGGGATGAAGACGTCCACGGAGAAGCCCTGAAGAAAGTGAAGAAGATACTCTCTGCGCCATCGATACTTCGCTACTTTGACTCTCCAGGAAAGCGTACAACCACCCTTCAGTGTGATGCTTCACAGTTTGGACTTGGAGCTTGTCTCATGCAGGATGGTCAACCGATTCAGTACGCATCACGAGCCTTGACCGAGACAGAAAAAAGCTATGCTCAAATAGAAAAGGAGATGTTGGCAATACTCTTCGGTCTGGAAAGGTTTGAGAGATACGTCTATGGAAGAGACATCCTGGTGGAGACCGACCACAAACCACTAGAGACCATTCACAAGAAGAGCCTGCTCTCAGCACCTAAGAGGATTCAGAGGATGCTACTCAGAACTCAGAAGTTCAGGTACACGGTAGTGTACAAGCGTGGATCTGAGATGCACCTGGCTGACACCCTCAGCAGAGCAGTCTGTGGAAAAGCGGAACAGCAAGTCACTCACAAGGAAGCCGTTTTCCTCACAGACCTGGAGAAAACAGACTCATTACAAGAACTGGCCATCAGCCAAGAGAACTGAACAGTCTGCAGCAAGCAACTCAGGAAGATGCAACCATGAAAACCCTGAAAGCTGTCATTCTACAAGGCTGGCCAGAGGAGAAACAACAACTTTCATTACAATTACAAGAATACTTTCCTTTCAGGGAGGAACTGTCAGTCCACAACGGACTTGTCTTCAAAAGCCACAGAGTAATTGTACCTGAAAGCGAAAGAGCAGACATTCTTGAGAAACTTCATGCAAGCCACTCAGGAATTCAGAGCTGCATAAGAAGAGCACGTGAGGTAGTCTACTGGCCCAAGATGAACATGGACATTGAAGATTTTGTCAAAACATGCAGCGCCTGTAAACATACCAACGTGGTCAGCAGAAGGAACCACTTATCAGTACAGAGATCCCTGACCTGCCCTGGCAATACATCGCTTGTGACATCTTTGAACATAATGGCAATGAATACCTGGTCACGGTCGATCACTACTCTGATTTCTTTGAGATTGATCGGTTACAAACAAGAGAATCCAAAGAGGTCATCATCTGTCTGAAGAGACGCTTGGCAAGACACGGAATACCAGAACGCCTGACAACAGACTGTGGAACTCAATTCACATCGAACCAATTTGGAAAGTTCAGAAAAACATATGGGTTTGAACACGTAACAAGCTCACCACACTACCCTCAGTCCAATGGAAAAGCAGAGAGCGCGGTGAAGGCTGCAAAGACGTGCATGAAGAAAGCAGAACACAACAATCAAGATCCCTTCCTCGCTTTACTTGAGCTGAGAAACATCCCGACAGAGACTGTAAACAGTTCGCCTGCTCAGAGACTGTTCGGCAGAAGAACACGAACACAAGTGCCGACGTCAAAGACATTACTCCAACCTACAGTTGTACCAATCAAGAAAGAACTTGAGAAAAGGAAACTGAAGCAAGCGCACTACAACAACAGAAGCGCAGTAGAGCTGACAGAACTGAGTCCGGGACAGATTGTGAAATTCCAACCTCCAGGATCCAAAAAGTGGATCAGCGCCAAAGTAGACCAACAGGTGAACATCCGGTCATACAACATTCGCACAGAGGGCGGACGTCAGTACAGAAGGAATCGTCGTCAGCTACGAGACACAACAGAAACAGAGCTTCAGCAGACAATCAACCCTCAACGACTTGTCCAGAGAAGGATGATTTCTGGAAGACATCAGGAAAGCGACACATCGGGCAAGCAACAGCAAATCATCATTCCATCAAAACAGATGCTGGAAGATAACAAGAAAACTGAAACTGGAACAGATGTCAGGACGCCAGCATCGTCTGTCCGTGAGAACTCATCTGATCAGTCACCAGTCATCAAAATGTCTGAGACAACCAGCATCAAGGAGCCAGATAAAGTTATCAAACAAACAAGGACAGGACAACCTGAACCAGTTAGTTCTCCTTACAGAACAAGATCTGGAAGACAAAGCAAAAGGCCAGATTTCCTGAAATATGAATGAAACTGAAGACTCTACCACAATCAGATAAACTGAAACCATTGCGAAATATGGACATGATGATGATGGATAGTATAATGATCAGAGATAAAATGAGGTGAATGAATGATTGGGCCTTGTGCGTGAGAATGAGTGTTTGTTAAGTTAATGTTGTGATAAAGGTGGGAAACACATTTATTTCGTATGGACTGAAAGATAGGTAAAATGATTAATTGATTTTGTTTCCTTAAAGAAAGGGAGATGTGACGTGTGTTAACAGTAAACAGCGTGCGGATAGCAGCACGGCATGATATTCGTTTAAATGATAGCTGATTGCTGTTCACTGTGAAATGTATATATACTGTAGTCAGTTGAGAATCAGACAGCGACGAGTAAAGACGAAAAAGCATTGCCCTGTCTTCCGAGTTGGCTGTAGAAAGAACGAAACACTCTTCTTCAATATAACGAGTCGATTAAATTCTTAGGAGTTTTCCTTACAGCGAAATTATCTTGGAATCAGCATATTGAATACTTATTAACAAAAGCTCAAAAAAGTTTAAATTTCTTGAAAATAGTTCGGAAACAGACATGGGGACAAGATATATCAACACTTGTTCATCTTTGTAAATCGCTCATTCGATCTAAATTAACCTATGCCCAAGAAATTTTCTTCAGTGCACCGAAACACTTATTAACAAAACTGCAGAGCTTAGATTGTAAAGGTTTCAAACTTGCGCTAGGTCTTCCAATGCATGCCTCTTGTCTTCGCACATATAACGCGATCAAATTATTGCCGCTTGATGAACAAAGGAAAGTCGCTTCCACTAAATTTCTGTTAAGAAACACCACCATAGAAAACAGCATTGAAACAGAGACAAAAATAAGATCAGACTCGGACTTTCCAAAAAGAGCTAGATCAATATCCTCACAGGTCACACTTGCAACATATACAACTGATGTTATGAAAGGCTCTGGAATAGATCTAGAAGCAGATCCTGTCACTTCAAGACCTTCCTTTTCACCTGTACCCAGTTGGGAACTTCAAAGAGCACGTTTTGACATACGTCACACTGACTTAAAAAAAGAAGATAATATCAACTTACTGGCAAGTCAAGTTAAATGTCATATAGAAGATTTTTATTCCGATCACTTGAAAGTTTACACTGATGGATCAATAATTGAAAGACAAGCAGGCTCAGCGTTTTTAATACCTGCTCTCAAAATTGAGAAATCCTTCTATATAGGACTTAATAAATCTATCTTTACCGCTGAACTCTTTGCAATCTTAATGGCTTTGAATTATATGATAAATTTTCCTAGGACACTTCCCAAGATACTTTTTTTGAGTTGATTCAAAATCTGTACTTCAAGCTCTTGAATTATCAAAATTACAAACAAGATCTGAAATGATACTGGAAATTACTCACTTGATTAATAGTTTATCCTTAAGAGGCATTGATATTACTTTCTGCTGGATACCATCTCATAGTTCTTTTCATTTTAACGATATGGTTGATAGGGCTGCCAAACGGGGGCAAAGAGCTCCCCAGATTCAAATAATGTACAACTTTCCCTCTCATTGCATGAGTGTTATACCTTAGTGGACTCCTATGTATGGAAGCAGTTTCAAGATAAACAGAAAAAGTATGAAAACTGTTATATGAACTTTGAAATTAGCAAAACACTGAAGCAGTTTCCTGCCAGCAGAAGTATACAATCCCTTATGTATAGGTGGAAACTTGATGCATTTAAAACAAAATACACCAGGAATATAGTATGTCTGTGTGGAAAAAAGATAACACATAGTCATATTCTTTCATGCATTCGGGTTAAAAGA
>CM060312.1:70170736-70203236 GCA_030674185.1 Monoplex corrugatus | reverse complement strand
ATTTCTTGCAGAAACAATACGTCTTGAAACTGTACCACAGATACACCAACGACGGTCTTCTAATTCCCAATTACTTAAATGTGAAAAAGTGTCAAAATGTTATACAAAAACAAAGTTGTGTACAACAGTAGTTGAGTACAACTGAGAAATTGAGAGAGAGAGAGACAGACAGAGAGACAGAGAGAGACAGAGAGACAGAGAGAGAGAAAGAGAGAGAGAGACAGAGACAAAGAGAGAGACAGAAAGAGAGAGAGAGAGAGAGAAAGAGAGATAGAGAGAGAAAGAGAGAGAAAGAGAGAGAGAGACCAACAGACAGACAGGCAGACAGAGAGGGAGAGAGAGAGGGGAGAGAGAGAGAGTGAGGGAGAGAGACAGACAGACAGAGAGGGGGACAGGGAGAGAGAGAAGGAGAGAGAGAGAGAGAAGGAGAGAAAGAGAGAGATTGAGAGAGACAGAGAGAGAGAGATAGATTAAAATATTAAAGTAACATCCATCTACAAATCGAATCAGTCTTTTTCTGTGCCACTGAACGTTAAGAATTACATCGTCCTATTCCAAGTCCTCCATCATTATTGCATCGATCATTCTTTGATCTGTCCCTTGCTGAAGTGTTCTGTTCCATCAGAATGATGGCGTTTGATTTGGGGAAAGTCAATGACCGGAGATTGGACTCTTTGCCAAGCACATCTTGGAAGAGCGCCAAGGGAGATTAGCACGTCTGGTGTGAGACAAAATTTCTCTTGTGATAAAGCTCTAGACACTCCACTTCCCTGGGCATGTGACCAGGCTATTTGTTGCAGAAACAATACAGTCTTGAAACTGTACCACACGTACAGCAATTACTGTTTTCTAAGTCCCAATTATCTAAATGTGAAAAAAAGTGTCCAAACGTTGTACAAAAATAAGGTTGTATGCAACAGTAGTAGAGTTCAACAGAGACAGAGAGAGAGAGAGAGAGAGAGAGAGAGAGAGAGAGAGAGAGAGAGAGAGAGAATTACATCGTCCTATTCCAAGTCCTCCAGCATTATTGCATCGATCATTCTTTGATCTGTCCCTTGCTGAAGTGTTCTGTTCCCTCAAATGATGGAGTTTGATTTGGGGAAAATCAATGACCGGAGGCTGGACTCTTTGCCAGGCACATCTTGGAAGAGCGTCTCCAGGTGATGTTCAATAAAGATAAGTACGTCTCTTGCCAAGGGAGATTAGCACGTCTGGTGTGTGACAGTTCCTCTTTTGATAAAACGCTAGACACTCCACTTCCCTGAGGCATATGACCAGGCTATTTGTTGCACAAACAATACTGTCTTGAAGCTGCACCACAGGTTGATGAACGATGGTCTTCTAAGTCCCAATTACTTAAATGTGAAAAAAATATCAAAATGTTATACAAAAACAAAGTTGTGTACAACAGTAGTTGAGTACAACAGAGAAATTGAGAGAGAGAGAGATAGAGAGACAGAGAGAGAGAGGGAGAAAGAGACGGAGGCAAAGACAGACAGAGAGAGAGAAAGAGTGAGAGAAAGAGAGAGAAAAATAGATTGAGAGAGAGAAACTGACAGAAGACAGACAGACAGAGACAGAGAAGGAGAGAGGGACAGAGAGAGAGAAGGGGGATATACATATATATATATCATAATATCCCTCGCAAACGCCCAGTATCTAGCAAACGGGGTAACTACCTGGCAGATGCCCACCCCCTGCCCCCCTCATTCGCCCCCCCCACCCATCCCATCATTTCGATGTCCGACTTCCGGCCCCTCTTCTCCCATGCTGAACCTAGCCTTTTTAAATACGCATGCACACACTTGCGTCAAGTCTATTTTTAGTGAAGTTTTGATGATTATGACGTTTGGTTGTGAAGATAGGGAGTCATTGAGCGTAAGTCAGAACATGCCGAAGCACAACTCTTACACGGTATTTTTCAAATTGAAAGCACTTAGATATCTTGACAATGAAGCAGCTGGCAACGTTTCAGAATGTGGTAGAGAATTTTCTGTGGACAGAAAAAGAATAAGAGAGTGGAGAGAAAACAGGCATATTCTAGAGCAACAGAACGGAAAGGAGAAAGGCAAAAGAAAGTTAACTCATGGACCGCCAGTTAGATCTGAAGAGGTTGACCAGGCCGTTTTCCAGTTCTTAGAGGAGGAACGAGCTGAAGGGCGTGTGGTGCGAAACAAGGATTTACAGCGAAAGGCAATAGAGCTGGCAGGTGCTTTCAACGTGCAGGGCTTTGCAGCATCACACATGTGGCTCAAGCGCTGGAAACAGCGACACACGGTGACAACTCGACGAGGAACCACTACCAGCCAAAGGATTCCTGCTGACTTCGAAGATCAACTTCTTCAGTTCCGTCGAAATATTCTGCGACTTCGTCATCGCCATGGCTACCCTCTGTCGCACATCATGAACATGGATCAGACGATGGTGCGGTTTGATATGCTGCCGTCCCGCACCAACAGCCTGAAAGGCGTAAAGCAAGTGCGTGTCAAAAGCACCAAGGCGGAAAAACGAGGCTTCACAGTGGCACTCCTAGCAGCAGCAGATGGTACGAAGTTTCCAGCTTTTGTCATATTGCGGGAGAGAGAAGGGCGCATTCCACCTCGCGTCCATCTCCAGTTGAGAGTGCCTGACAATGTGCAGTTGTGTGCCACTGCAAATGGATGGATGACAAGACACACCATTCTCACCTGGATTCATCGTGTTCTCGGACCATCAGATGAGCGTCGCCTCCTTGTTCTGGACTGCTACAACGCTCACAGGACGCCAGAGGTCAGAGGAGCGCTTGATGCACAACAGGTGGACACGGTCTTTGTGCCTGCAGGCTGCACCCCTTTGGCCCAACCAGTCGATGTCAGTCTCAGCAAACCTTTCAAAGATGGCATCAGGGACTGCTGGGTTGAGTGGATGAGACAACCAAGACCCCCCACAGCTGCTGGCAACCTCAGACAGCCTACAAGGCAAGACGTCCTCAACTGGGTCGGCACTGCGTGGGAGAACATCCGACCCGACACGATCGTGAAGGCCTTTCTCAGGTGCGCCATTTCAAATGCCATGGATGGTTCTCAAGACGACGAAACACTTGAGTGGTTTCCAGATGAAATCGGCGCTTTCCTCCCTCACGACGAAGACAACGGTGAGGTTCCTGAAGACGCTTCGAGTGGGGATGAAAGTGAAGACAACGATGTTGATTTTCAGGGACTTAATTGAACGCTTTGTTCACCCGACTTCCAGACAAGAGATTGTGTGTTCATGTGTCTGAAAATTGGGAGAATCGTTTTGATTGGGTTTTCTCCTTATTCATAGTACAGACAGTTGATTTTTTGTTTCACGAGAAAAAAAAGTTTCCGTTTAGTTGTCACAGTGTATAATTCTTGAAAATCAAACTGTTCTCATGTTTGACTGAGACAATGCGCTTCATGTTGACATACCTAACAATGTAACTAAACATTCAAAAAGACAGACCGTGCATTAACTGTTGGGAAATGGTAGAAATGGAAAGGGAAAGTGGAACAGAAAAGAATAATATTATTATGTTAACATTTGCTTTTGATTTAGATTTTGAAGGACTTAACCGAACGTCTTGTTTGCCAGACTTCCAGACAGATATGTTTGTGTTCATGTGTCCGAGAACTGGAAAAATATTTTACGATTTTTTTCTCTTTAATCATACAGACAGTTGATTTTTAGTTTCACAAGAAAAGGATTGTTTATTGTTTATTTTTCATAATGTATAATTCCTTCAAAAATCGTTCTCATATTTTATGAGACAATGCGCTTTATGTTGATATACCTTAATGTAGAGCTACCTAAACATATTCAAAAAGACACAACTGTGTATTGTTGGGTATTGGAAAACAGAAAACGCGAAACAGAAAAAAAAAATAAAGTCAACTTATTATTATGACAAAAGTTGCATTTGATTTAGATTTGAATGGAAAACATACGCACCCCCCCCCCTCCCCCGCGCGCATCTCTCTCTCTCTCTCTCTCTCTCTTTCTATTCTATCTTCTCTACCTCTCTCCATCTCTTCTCTCTCTCTCTCTCCGTCAAACCTCTCTCTTTATTGCCACAGTGTTGCTGTCTCTGTACATCGTATTTATCAAATTTGCGCGCGCGCGGTGGTGTGTGTGTGTGTGTGTTGTGTGTGTGTGTGTGTTTTCGTTCGTATTCGTTCTATTTTTTGCTCGGGCTTCAGCCTCACATGTTTAATATTCTTCTTACGAAAACGCCCACACAACGACAGAAATCGGGAAAATAAAAAGAAAATTGCGATGTAGAATGGCAACATTTGCGTACGTCAGCATAAAACACCTAGAAGGACAGTCGCTCACCTTTTCCTTTTAACTAAAGTGATAATTATTTTTTGTGCAATGGCTGTCTACCTAGCAAACGCCCACCCCCCAATTTTGCCCCAAAACTCTGTGGAGGGGGGGTGGGCGTTTGCTAGGGATATTACGGACAGATTGAAATATTAAAGTAACATCCATCTACTCAATCGAATCATTATTATTTATTCTGCATGAAACTTATTAATGTAGTTTATTCAAAAATGAAATGAGAGGAATTGAAAGTATTAAACCTCAATAACACAAATCATCGACCACTTTTTCTGTGCCATTGAACGTTAAGAATTACATCGTCCTATTCCAAGTCCTCCAGCATTATTGCATCGATCATTCTTTGATCTGTCCCTTGCTGAAGTGTTCTGTTCCATCAGAATAATAGAGTTCGATTTGGGGAAAATCAATGACCGGAGGTTGGACTCTTTGCCAAGCACATCTTCGAAGAGCGCCCCCTGACACTGTTCGATAAAGATAAGTACGTCTCTTGCCAAGGGAGAATAGCACGTCTGGTGTGAGACAAAATTCCTCTTGTGATAAAGCGCTAGAGTCTCCACTTTCCTGAGGCATATGACCAGGCCATTTGTTGCAGAAACAATACAGTCTTGAAACTGTACCACAGGTACACCAACGACGGTCTTCTAATTCCCAATTACTTAAATGTGAAAAAGTGTCAAAATAGCTGATTACAGCAGAGAAATTGAGACAGAGAGAGAGAGTACAACAGTAGCTGATTACAGCAGAGAAATTGAGACAGAGAGAAAGAGAGAGAGAGAGAGAGAGAGAGAAAGAGACAGAGAAACAGAGAGAAAAGAGAGAGACAAAGAGACAGAGGCAAAGAGAGACAGAGAGAGATAGAAAGAGGGGAGAGAGAGAGAGAAAGATAGATTGAGAGAGAGAGAGAAAGATAGATTGAGAGAGAGAGACTGACAGACAGACAACAGACAGACCAAGAGAGAGAGAGAGAGAGAGAGAGAGTGAGAGAGAGAGAGAGAGAGAGAGAGAGAGAGAGAGAGAGAGAGAGAGAGAGAGAGAGAGGATTAAAATATTAAAATAACATCCATCTTTCAAATCGAATCATTTTTATTTGTTCTGCTGAAACTTATAATGTACTTTATTCAAAAATGAAAGCAAGGAATTTAAAAGCATTAAAGCACGGTGACACAAATCATCGACCCCTTTTTTTGTACCATTGAACGTTAAAAGTTCCATCGTCCTATTTCACGTCCTCCAACATTATTGCATCAATCATTCTTTGATCTATCCCTTGCTGAAGTGTTCTGTTCCATCAGAATAATTGACTTTGATTTGGGGAAAATCAATGACCAGAGGTTGGACTCTTTGCCAAGCACATCTTGGAAGAGGACCCCCTGGCCCTGGTCAATAAAGATAATTATGTCTCTTGCCAAGGGAGATTATCACGTCTGGTGTGAGACAATTCCTCTTGTGATAAAGCGCTAGACATTCCACTTCCCTGAGGCATATGACCAGGCTATTTGTTACAGAAACAATACCGTCTTGAAACTGTACTACAGGTAGACAAACGACGGTCTTCTAAGTCTGAATTACTTAAATGTGAAAAAAGTGTCCAAATGTTATACAAAAACAAAGTTGTGTACAACAATAGTTGAGTACAACAGAAAAATTGAGAAAGAGAGAGAGAGAGAAAGAGACAGAGAAACAGAGAGAAGAGAGAGAGACAAAGAGACAGAGGCAAAGAGAGACAGAGAGAGAGAAAGATAGATTAAGAGAGAGAGTGACAGACAGACAGACAGAAAGACAGACTGACAGACCAGAGAAATAGAGTGTGAGAGGGACAGAGAGAGAGAGAATGGGAAAGAGAGAGAGAGAGAGAGCAGAGAAGAGAGAGAGAGAGAGAGAGAGAGAGAGAGAGAGAGAGAGCCAGAGACAGAGAGACATAGAGAGAGAGATTAAAATATCAAAGTAACATCCATCTACAAATCGAATCATTTTTGTATATTCTGCATGAAACTTATAATGTAGTTTATTCATAAATGAAAGAGAGGAAATGAAAGTATTAAACCTCAATAACACAAATCATCGACCACTTTTTCTGTGCCACTGAACGTTAAAAATTACATCGTCCTATTCCAAGTCCTCCAGCATTATTGCATTGATCATTCTTTGATCTGTCCCTTGCTGACGTGTTCAGTTCCATGAGAATAATGGAGTTTGATTTGGGGAAAATCAATGACCGGAGATTGGACTCTTTGCCAAGCACATTTTGGAAGAGCCCCCTGGCCTTGGTCAATAAAGATATTAATTATCTCTTGCCAAGGGAGATTAGCACGTCTGGCATGAGATAATTCCTCTTGTGATAAAGCTCTAGACACTCCACTTCCCTGAGGCATATGACCAGGCTATTTGTTGCACAAACAATACAGTCTTGAAACTGTACCACAGGTAAGCAATGACGTTTTCTAAGTCCCAATGTGAAAAAAGTGTCAAAATGTTATACAAAAACAAAGTTGTGTACAACAGTAGTAGAGTACAACAGAGAAATTGAGAGAGAGACAGAGACACAGAGAGAGAGACAGATGAGAGAGAGAAGAGATAGAGACAGAGAAAGAGACAGAGAAACAAGGACAGAAGAAAGAGAGAGAGAGAGACAAAGAGACAGAGGCAAAGAGAAACAGAGAGAGAGAAAGAAGTGAGAGTGAGAGAGAGATGGAGAAAGATAGTTTGAGAGAGAGAGACTGACAGACAGATAGACAGACAGACAGACTGACGAGAGAGACAGACAGACCAGAGAGAGAGATAGAGAGAGAGAGAGAGAGAGGGGGGGGACACAGAGAGAGAAGGGAGAGAGAGAGAGAAAAAGAGAGAGAGAGATTGAAATATTAAAGTAACATCCATCTACAAATCGAATCATTTTTATTTGTTCTACATGAAACTTATTAATGTAGTTTATTCAAAAATGAAAGGAGAGGAATTGAAAGTATCAAACCTCAATAACACAAATCATCGACCACTTTTTTCTGTGCCACTGAACGTTAAGAATTACATCGTCCTATTCCAAGTCCTCAGCATTATTGCATTGATCATTCTTTGATCAGTCCCTTGCTGGAGTGTTCTGTTCCATCAGAATAATTGACTTTGATTTGGGGAAAATCAATGACAGGAGGTTGGACTCTTTGCCAAGCACATCTTGGAAGAGTGCCCCCTGGCCCTGGTCAATAAAGATAATTACGTCTCTTGCCAAGGGAGATTAGCACGTCTGGTGTGAGAAAATTCTTCTTGTGATAAAGCTTTATACTCTCCACTTCCCTAAGGCATATGACCAGGCTATTTGTTGCACAAACAATACAGTCTTGAAACTGTACCACAGGTACAGCAATGACGGTTTTCTAAGTCCCAATTATCTAAATGTGAAAAAAAGTGTCGAAAAGTACAAAAACAAGGTTGTATGCAACAGTAGTAGAGTACAACAGAGAGAGAGAGAGAGAGAGAGAAGAGAGAGAGAGAGAGAGAGAGAAGGATAGAGAGGAGAGATAGAGAGACCGCCCCCCTACCCCCTGGCTCACTCATGAGATTGCCTGTGCAAAACGTGCCCGCCGCAGAGCAGAGCGCCGCTGGCGCAAATCCAAACTCACTGTACATAGGCAACTTTTCCAAGCCTCTAAAACAAAAGTATCCACCCTCATTGCATCTGCAAAAACAAGCTATTTCCAAACCAAAATCCTGAATGCCTCTTCTTCAAAAGAACTCTTTACAACCATGAATCATCTCCTTGGCACACGAAAAGATTTACCTCTCCCAACAAAACACACAAATGAAGAACTCCCACCTGACCCTTCCTTCTCTAGCACACCTCTTACTACTTTTACCCCAGTCTCACAAGAAGAAATTCTCAACACAATCAGATCCATGTCGTTCAAAACCTGCTATTGTTCACCCTCTCCTCAAAAAATACAATTTAGACCCAAATGAACTGAAAAATTACCGGCCTATCTCTAATCTCTCTTTCTTGTCAAAAATGCTTGAAAAAGTTGTCCTCAACCAACTGAACTCTCACCTGTCTGCCAACAATCTCCTCAATCCTTTCCAGTCAGCCTACCGCCAGTGCCATAGCACTGAAACTGCCTTGCTACACATTCTCAACAATCTCCTCCTTGCAACTGATACTGGCAAAGTCTCTCTCCTCACACTCCTTGATCTGTCTGCAGCCTTTGATACCATTCATCATGGTATTCTCCTTTCTAGACTTCATTATACTTTTGGCATCTCTGACATTGCTCTCTCCTGGTTCACTTCATATCTATCAAACAGAAAACAAACTGTTCTCATCAATGGCACTTACTCTCAACCTGCATACCTGACCTGTGGTGTTCCACAAGGATCTGTCTTTGGCCCTGTTCTTTTCACTCTTTACACCTCCCCCCTGTCCACCATAATCAACTCCCACTCTATAAAACACCACTTCTATGCTGATGACACCCAACTTCAAGACAGTGACTCACCAGACAATATACAGTGCCTCCTGACTCGCACCACTGAGTGTTACTCGGACATTAAAAATTGGATGACATACAACAAACTTCAGCTAAATGATGACAAGACAGAAACTATCCTCATTGGCACCCGTCAGAAACTTTCTCAGCTGCCTCCTCTTTCTCTCCCATTATGAAACACATCAGCTCCAAATTTCTGATTCAGCTAAAACCTTGGTGTCTGCATTGACTCTACCCTCTCCATGAACAACTTTGTTTCTCAAACTGCCAGATCTTGCTACTATCACCTCCATTGTATAAGCCTGATCAGGAAGTATCTCTCTGTCGAAACAACTTCAAAACTCGTTCTCTCCTTCATAATGTCTCGCATTGACTATTGCAATTCACTCCTGTCCGGTCTTCCTGCCTCCACCACTCACATCTTACAGCGCATTCAAAACAATGCTGCACGCCTTGTACTCAAAAAGAAAAAAGCTGACCACATATCTCCTCTCCTGGCACAACTTCACTGGCTCCCTGTATCAAAGCGCATACAGTACAAACTAGACACCATGTGCTACAAAAGCCTCAATAACGCAGCCCCCGGTTACCTGTCAAGCCTACTTGAGATCTATGTTCCCTCACGTACCCTCCGCTCTGCCTCCGATCCTCTGACTTTTCGCTTTCCACGCACTAAGCTCAATATCTATGGTCCACGAGCCTTCTCTGTTTCTGGTCTGCTCTCCTGGAACAAACTTCCTCTCTCACTCCGTCAGCAACCTACTTTTGTCTCCAAGTCCGCTCTCAAAACTCACCTTTTCTCCTCTGCAAAAATACTGACCTCACTCAATCCCCTCTGCAGCCTGTCTCCACTCAGAGGGGAATCACATTGCAATATATAATTGTATATAATATGCTCTCTATAATTTTCCATTGCTTTTATTCTTTCTCCCCATTTATAGCCGTGTGTGTGTGTGCGTGTGTGTGCGTGCGTGCGTGCGTGTGTGTGCGTGCGTGCGTGTGTGTGTGTGTCTGTTTCAGCGCTTAGATTTGATTTTATCAAGATTTTGCGCTATATAAATATTCTAATTATTATTATTATTATAGAGAATGAGAGAAAGAACGGAGATAGAGAGAGGGGGGCGAGAGAGAGAGAGAGAAAGAGAGAGAGAGAGAAGGATAGAGAGGAGAGAGGAGAGAGAGCGAATGAGAGAAAGAATGGAGAGAGAGAGATGGGGAGAGAGAAAGAGAGAGAGAGAGAGATTGAAATATTAAAGTAACATCCACCTGCAAAACTAATCAGTTCCATTTATTCTACATAAGATAGATTAAAACTTAGTCTATTCAAAAGTGAGAGCAGGGGAATTAAAATGTATTAAAGCACAATGACACAAATCGCCAACCATTTTTTATGTGGCACTAAACGTTATTAGTTTCATCCTCCAGTTCCAAGTCCTCCAGCATTATTGTATCAATCATTCTTTGATCTGTCCCTTGCTGAAGTGTTCATTTCCATCAGAATAACGGAGTCTGATTTGGGGAAAATCAATGACAGGAGGTTAGACTCTTTGCCAAGCACATCTTGGAAGAGTGCCCCCTGGCCCTGGTCAATAAAGATAATTAAGTCTCTTGCCAAGGGAGATTAGCACGTCTGGTGGAGCCAATTCCTCTTGTGATAAAGCGCTAGACACTCCACTTCCCTGAGGCATATGACCAGGCCATTTCTTGCAGAAACAAAACAGTCTTGAAACTGTACCACAGGTATAGCAACGACGGTCTTCTACGTCCCAATTATTTAAGATGGAAAAAAAAGTGATGGAAAAGAGATCTGATCAGCTGTCAAAATTGCGAAGCCTAGCCGTACTGCACCTACACACATATATGGGAAATGCATTTGACTCTGTAAATAAGAATTTATGTGTTTTTTGTGTCAAATGCTTTTGTTTTTGTTCCAGATATCTGTGAGTGTAGAGCATGTCGACAGTCCTTTCTTTGATGTTCACTTAAAGCAGCTTGGCAGCACAGCTAGGGCGCAGTTGCTGACTGGGGAATATTTTCTTTCATTTGTACTGTCATAATGTTGTGGTGGGTTGATTCCGTTTTCATGCAAAGATACAATTCAAGAATATAACCAAATCTTTACATTAACATGAACACATGAAATGCTTTATTCCATTAGACAAACAGCCATACACAGACTGTCCCTTTTTTCCATTCAAATCCAGTCTCAAAATATATGTATGTATGTATGTATGTATAGCATGTATGTATGTATGTAATTATGTATGTATGTATGTATGTATATATGTATGTATGTATGTATGTATATATGTATGTATATATGTATGTATGTATGTATGTATGCATGTATGCAACAGGCCATACACAGGCCATCCCTTTTTCCATTCAAATCCAACCTCAAAATGTATGTATGTATGTATGTATGTATGAATGTATGTATGTATGTATGCATGAATGCATGTATATATGGATATATGTATGTATGTATGTAAGTATGTATGTATGTATGTAAGTATGTATGTATTATGTGTATGCATGTGTGTGTGTGTATGTATGTGTGTGTAGTGTGTGTGTGTGTGTGTGTGTGTGTGTGTGTGTGTGTGTGTGTGTGTGTGTGTGTGTGTGTGTATTTGTGCGTGTGTTCCGTATAATAATGAACAGTTGCAAATCATAAAGCGTTTTGTGCTTCATGAAATGTGCTATAGAAATGTCTGGTTATTCTTATTCTTATCATCATCATCATCATCATCATCATCATCATCCAGCAGCAGCAGCAGCAGCAGCAGCAGCAGCAGAAGCAGCAGCAGCAGCAGTATCATATTACTATCATTCTTATTGTTATCATGATGATGATGAGATTATCATTATTATTATCATTATTATCATCATTATTATCATTATTACTATTCTACAATTGTAAAGAATATATACACACTGATGAAAATAAAACATTAGCAAACTAATATTAGAGTCAGAAACAAAACGACATGGACAATGATATCAGCGACTGAATTACGTGTCATTATTATTTCATCTACAGGATGGTCTGTCTGTTAGATGTCCTTAGAATTTCCCCAAACTGCTTTTCCCTGCAAAAAGTGACCAGGTCGCTTGCCTAATGAAAGTGGATAGTCGTGTCCTTTATCCCAAGAGAATTAATGGTCTCACCCCAGACTCTCTAATCTTTGGCGATATACATGTAATCTTTATTGAACGTTGCCAACAGCGTATGTCTAAGATGCCGTCTGCATTTGGCAGGCAGCCCCTCCCTCTGGTCATTGTATGATGCGAATCACAACCTATTCTTCTGATAGCAATGATTAGTTCAGTGCACATAAGTAAGGGACTGATCGCAGAACGATCAATGCGTTAACACTGGAAGATTTGGAATAAAACGACGTAACTGTTTTCTGTGTCTATGGGCATAGTTGTACAGTGCGGTTGCGAGGCGTGGACAGTCGACACGCAAAGTCAGAACAGGATTGAGGCAACTGAAACGTGGTTTCTGAGAAGAACGTTGACAGTTCCATGGACAGCAAAGAAAACAAACGAGAGTGTCTTGAAAGAGGCAGACACAAGAACATTAATGAAGAATATTTCACGAAAAGACAAGCAACATTCATAGGACATTTTATGAGGCAAGAAAAGTTAGAGCAACTGATCACAACAGGAGAGCTGGAGCGAAAGAGAAGACCAGGTACATCGAGGGAGAAAATATTGGACGGACTTGCGGAGTGACTGAAGACAGAGAGGATGGGAGAAGTACTAGTTGTGACAAGGGACAAATTCGTATTGAGGGCCATGATCGCCAGTGCCATGCGGCAGGGCACGTAATGATGATGATGATGATGATAAGATAAGGAACTGATCATAGAACGATCGATATATTCACTCTGGAGGATTTGGATTTGAACGACGTATCTCTTTTCTGTGTCCATGGACATAGAAGGCTCAGTCAATGGTTTGTGCTGTGCCCTATTTTCATTTTATTAAATTACTTTATTGCCAGGTCAAACAAAGTTAAAGTTTTTGTATTTTCGTGTAAAATTGGTTGAGATTGTAGATGTTCTTAATTTTTTGTTTTCATTTTTGTCTTGCCAGCTGTGTCAATCTGTGTTTCTCTCTCTCTTAAACTAAACACATACCATATTCTCTTTGTATAAGCTGTACGCATTTTATCTATTACATCATTTCTTTGTCTTACAAAATGCACTTAGAATCCTCTTGGTTTAGTGATGCATTCTTGATAAAATTTAAACTGAAATTCAACCATGTTTTATCAAAAATAGTAAGTCGCCAAAGTTCATCATGGAATCAATGAGTTTGGCGCTGGCATGTAATTGTCATATTCTGTAGGATCAAATGAGTTACCTGTCGGACACTTTGTGAATGTATGGCTGACTTTCCTCAGTGTTTAGTGTCCTTTGCATTGATTATTGAAAGATTAGAAATCAAACAATCGTCTCTGATTTCACAGAATGTATAAACGGTACTTCATAAGGTACAATTTGAAACTACCGTCTTGAAACTGTTCAAAAAAAAATTTCATCCAATAGTTAAACAAACTCGTGCAACAATTATTATTTAAATATTTGCCTCTACAGACTAGTGATCACTGGAGATGAACCAACTCTGTGTGTCTGTAAAGAAAGATTGAAACAGAGAGAGAGAGACAGAGAGAGACAGAGAGAGACAGAGACAGAGAGACAGAGACAGACAGAGACAGATAGACAGAGACAGAGAGAGAGAAAGAGAAAGATATATATATATATATATATAAACAGCTAGCTAGCTAGAGATAGATAGAGAGATAGATAGATAGAGAGAGAGAGATAAACAGATAGATAGATAGATAGAGATAGATAGATAGATAGATACACAGACAGATAGATAGATATATAGATAGATAGATAGATAGATAGATAGATAGAGAGATAGATAGATAGAGAGAGAGAGATAGACAGATAGAAAATAGATAGAGATAGATAGATAGAGATAGATAGATAGATAGATACACAGACAGATAGATAGATATATAGATAGATAGATAGATAGAGAGATAGATAGATAGATAGAGAGATAGATAGATAGAGAGATAGATAGATAGATAGAGAGATAGACAGATAGAGAGAGAGAGATAGACAGATAGATAGATAGATAGAGATAGATAGATAGATAGATACACAGACAGATAGATAGATATATAGATAGATAGATAGATAGATAGATAGATAGATAGATAGTTGGATAGAGAGAGAGAGGAAGAGAGAAGAGAGAGAGAGAGAGAGAGAGAGAGAGGAAGAGAGAGAGAGAGAGAGAGAGAGAGAGAGAGAGAGAGAGAGAGAGAGAGAGAGAAGAGAGAGAGAGAGAGAGAGAGAGAGAGAGAAGAGATGAGAGAGAGAAGAGAGAGAGAAGAGAGAAGAGAGAGAGAGAAGAGAGAGAGAGAGAAGAGAGAGAGAGAGAGAGAGAGAAGAGAGAGAAGAGAGAGAGAGAGAGAGAGAGAGAAAGGAGAGATGTTTTTCAATTAGTGGGACCACAGCTGTTAAAACAGATACACAGAAACAGAAGCTGTCCGACCAACACACACACATACACACACACGCGCGTGCGCCCACACGCCCACACACACATAATAAAGACACACTCACACACACACACACACACACGCACGCACGCACGCTCGCACGCACGCACACTCACACACGCGCGCGCGCGCACACACAGAGAAGAAAGGAAACGGAATTTATTGAGATTTGGCCAAGCCCCGTCTGAAGGGAGACACATTTAAACATTGAAAATATGAGAGGAGAGAGAGAGAGAGAGAGAGAGGAGAGAAGAAGAGAAAGGGAGACAGACAGACAGACAGAGATACAGAGAGACAGACAGACATACAGAGATACAGAGAGACAGATAGACAGACAGAGAGACAGAAAGAGAGAGACAGAGATAGAGATAGAGATAGAGACAGAGATACAGAGAGAGACAGAGAGAGAGAGAGAGAGACAGAGAGAGAGAGAGAGAGAGAGAGAAGGAAGGACGGACTCAGAGGTAGAGACAGAGGTAAACAGAGACAGAGTCAGAGACATAGAGACAGAGAAAGAAACAGATAATCAGCACACAGGCAGGCAGACAGACAGACAGACAGATAGACAGACAGACTTGTATTATGCACAGATGAAATCATTCAGTCAGACAGTTTGCTGGTTACCCATCAAAAGCTACAGTGAACGGTATACACACATCGTCTACCATCATGACAATAGGGGAGAGAATAACTGCAGGGGATAGAGAGAGGATCAGAATACAAAGATGATGGCTGTAATCCCCCCCTATGCCCCCCCCCCCCCCAAAAAAAAAAAGTCAGTGACGAAGCAAGATTGCTAGAGAGAGAGAGACCAAGAGAGTGAACGAGCGAGCGAGTGAGCGTGCAAGAGAAGAGAAAAGAAAGAAAGAAAGAAAAGAGAGAGAGGGAAAGAGACAGTAACAGAGACAGAGACAGAGAGATAGAGAGAGACAGAGACAAAGAGACAGAGAGAGACAGAGACACAGAGACACAGAGACACAGACAGAGAAACAGAGAGGAGAAAGAGACAGAGATTGAGTCACGAGGAGAGAGACAGAGATTGAGTCACGAGGAGAGAGACAGAGAGAGAGAAAGAGAAAGAAAGAAAGAGAGAGAGAGAGAGAGAAAAAGAGAAAGACATACATACAGAGACAGAAGAGACAAGAGACAGAGAGACAGAAATCAAGAGAGAGACAGAGACAGAGACACAGAGAGAGAGTCAGAGAGAGACACAGACAGAGACAAACGGAGACAGAGACATACAGAGACAGAGAAAGAAACAGATAATCAGGACACACGCAGACACAGACAGACAGACAGACAGACAGACAGACTCGTATTATGTACAGATGAAATCATTCAGTCAGACAGTTTGCTGGTTACCCATCAAAAGCTACAGTGAACGGTATACACACATCGTCTACCATCATGACAATAGGGGAGAGAATAACTGCAGGGGATGAGAGAGGATCAGAATACAAAGATGATGGCTGCAATCCCCCGTATGCCCCCCCCCCCAAAAAAAAAACAAAAACAAAACAACAACAACAACAACAAAAAAACGTCAGTGACGAAGACAAGATTGCTAGAGAGAGAGACCAAGAGAGTGAACGAGCGAGCGAGTGAGTGCGCAAGAGAGAGAAAGAAAGAAAGAAAGTGAGAGAGAGAGAGACAGTAACAGAGACAGAGACAGAGGGACAGAGAGAGACAGAGAGAGACAGAGACACAGAGACAGAGACAGAGAAACAGAGAGCTAGAAAGAGACAGAGATTGAGTCACGAGGAGAGAGATAGATAGAGAGAGACAGAGAGAGAGAGAAAGAAAGAAAGAGAGAGAGAGAGAGAGAGAAAGAGAGAAAGACATACATACAGAGACAGAAACAGAGACAGAGACAGAGAGACAGAAATCAAGAGAGACACAGAGAGAGAGAGAGAGTCAGAGAGAGACAGAGACAGAGACAAACGGAGACAGAGACATACAGAGACAGAGAAAGAGACAGATAATCAGACAGGCAGACAGGCAGACAGACAGACAGACAGTTTGCTGGTTACCCATCAAAAGCTTCAGTGAACGGTATACACAGATCGTCTACCATCATGACAATAGGGGAGAGAATAACTGCAGGGGATGAGAGGATCAGAATACAAAGATGATGGCTGCAATCCCCCTTATGCCCCCCCCCCCCCCCCAAGAAAAAAAAACAAAACAAAAAGTCAAAAACAAAACGTCAGTGACGAAGACAAGATTGTTAGAGAGAGAGACCAAGGGAGTGAACGAGCGAGCGAGTGAGCGTGCAAGAGAGAGAGAGAAAGCAAGAAAGAAAGAGAGAGAGAGAGACGGATAGAGACAGTAACAGAGACAGAGACAGAGAGATAGAGAGAGACAGGATAAAGAAACAGAGAGAGACAGAGAGAGACAGAGACACAGAGACAGAGAAACAGAGAGCAAGAAAGAGAGAGAGATTGAGTCACGAGAAGAGAGACAGAGAGAGAGAGAGAGAGAAAGAAAGAAAGAAAGAGAGACAGAGAGAGAGAGACAGAGAAAGAGAGAAAGACATACATACAGAGACAGAAACAGAGACAGAGAGACAGAGACAGAGAGACAGAAATCAAGAGAGAGACACAGAGAGAGTCAGAGAGAGACAGAGACAGAAACAAACGGAGACAGAGACATACAGAGACAGAGAAAGAGATAGATAATCAGACAGACAGACAGACAGACAGACAGACAGACAGACTCGTATTATGCACAGATGAAATCATTCAGTCAGACAGTTTGCTGGTTACCAGTCAAAAGCTACAGTGAACGGTATGCACAGATCGTCTACCATCATGACAATAGGGGAGAGAATAACTGCAGGGATGAGAGAGGATCAGAATACAAAGATGCTGGCTGCAATCCCACCTCTCCCGCCAAAACGTCAGTGTCTTAGACAAAGTTCCCAGAGGTGATAGTCGGGAAAAGGGAGATCAATAGTGCACGGTATTGGAGTTGAGAAAAAGAAGAAGAACAACAACAACAACAAAAAACAATAACAAAATACTGTCAACGTCTTCTTGGCTGTGGCATATCAACATTGTACATAAAGAGCATCTTACCAGAAAAACTTCAATAACCAACCTAAAAATCTATGTTGTTGTTCTAACATTATAATAGTTGTCGGTGATGTTGTTTTTCTTGGTTGCAGAGAAATTAACCATCTATTTCATTAGATGGATGTATGGTATTATGTCTGTGACCATACATTCCAAAATTGCATATTACAAAATCTTACGTGAAGAGTTTAGTGATTGATAAAAAATTATGTGACATAAAGGAATAAACTATTCAGTAAAAAAAATATATGTTATGACAATGGGGACACAGAAGTACTCTATATCTTTCTCCCTGTCTTCCTCTCTTTTCTCTATTTCTCTCTCTCTCTTATCTCTCTTCTCTCTCTCTCTGTTTCTCAAGATATTTCCAATACATAGGGCTTATATGTTCAGGCTTTAAGGCTTATGCCTAGATCGTTTTGGATCTTCTCCATCATATGGCATCAATGGTGTCAGTACAAATGAAATTCATGCTGAACACGAAGATATCATCCTTGTAAACTGAAACTGAATTCTCTGTCTTTGTCTCTCTGTCTTTCTCTCTCTTTCAAACATTCTCTCTCTTTCACTCTCTCTCTTTCACTCTCTCTCCTCCTTCTCTCTCTCTTTCTCTCTCTCTCTCTCTTTCTCTCTCTCTTTCTCTCTTTCTTTCTTTCTCTCTCTCTTTCTCTGTCTGTGTCTCTGTCTGTCTGTCTGTCTCTCTGATCCCTCTCTTTCCCTCCTTTCCTCCTTCCTTCTTTCCTCTCGCTCCATTTTTTTCCAAACGAGTCCTTTCTGAATTTTAAGGGGAAATGATCATTGTACAAATACGCATTTTGTAATTCTATTTTTTTTTCAATTTCGCAGATCATAGCAAAATGTATACACACCTCGTCAACTGGACATACGTGTTTTGTGGAACAGCACAATTTTATGTTTTTTAAACTTAGGAAGTGATGAAAATCAGTTGTAGATCAGCAACAAAATACAGAGAATTTATCATAACAATTGCAGCAAATAAAATCTATGACAAAAACCTTGTTACACTCTCTTGTTTGGTGCCAGTATTCCCAACAACAAAATACACAGACTTTACTATAACAGCTGCAGTGATGAAGACAGTGACAGTATTCCTAACAACAAAATACACATACTTTACTATAACAGCTGCAGTAATGAAGATAGTGACAGTATCCCCAACAACAAAATACACGGACATTACCATAACAGCTGCAGTAATAAAGACAGTGACAGTAATAAAGACAGTGACAGTATCCCCAACAACAAAATACACAAACATTACCATAACAGCTGCAGTAATAAAGACAGTGACAGTAATAAAGACAGTGACAGTATCCCCAACAACAAAATACACAAACATTACCATAACAGCTGCAGTAATAAAGACAGTGACAGTATCCCCAACAACAAAATACACAGACATTGCCATAACAGCTGCAGTAATAAAGACAGTGACAGTATCACCAACAACGAAATATACAGACATCACCATAACAGCTGCAGTAATAAAGACAGTGACAGTATCACCAACAACGAAATATACAGACATCACCATAACAGCTGCAGTAATAAAGACAGTGACAGTATCCCCAACAACGAAATATACAGACATTGCCATAACAGCTGCAGTAATAAAGACAGTGACAGTATCCCCAACAACAAAGTACACAGACATTACCATAACAGCTGCAGTAATAAAGACAGTGACAGTATCCCCACCAACGAAATATACAGACATTACCATAACAGCTGCAGTAATAAAGACACTGACAGTATCCCCAACAACAAAGTACACAGACATTACCATAACAGCTGCAGTAATAAAGACAGTGACAGTATCCCCAACAACGAAATATACAGACATCACCATAACAGTAGCTGTAATAAAGACAGTGACAAAAACTTGTTACAACAACTGTGTAGCCCCTGTCTCTCCAATGAGCCCATAACACGCTCAGTTCTGAATAGGAGCCAGTCAAGACTCCCCCCCCCCCCCCCCAAAAAAAAAAAAAAAAAAAATTCCAACAATAACATATTTTTGACTTAAGGTGGTTCAAACCCACGCTCTCCCAGTCAGTAGTCCGTTGTGCTAACCACGTGGCCACGTTAATCAGTGAAGGTGACCAGTTCATGCCTCTAACGTTTCTGACGCATGAAACAAGGACAGAAATAGATGAAGGGCAGATAAATTTGGCCAGAGTTCACGACCCTTTCAGGTCCGAATCTTGTCAAGGAAAACCCACCGTACCAATGCTGCCAGCAGTTCAACCTTGTACAATACTTTAACCCTTTGACTCCCGCACCGAGTCCATTCCACCAGCATCCTGCGTTGTCAACCATACTAGCAAAAACAAAAAAGTAACCCTTTGACTCCCTCACCCTATCCACCACCTTCCAGAGTTAAGTTTTTGCAGTTGGTGGATACGGTGCGGGAGTCAAAGGGTTCACTGTGTTAATTGCTAAACGCTAGCCATGTGATATGGCAAACTTCAAGCATTAAGACTGAAAAGTCGATTTCTTATATTGAAAAACTTAATACAGATAAACATTTTCATGAGAATGTCATAAATGTCTTAACTACGTGTACATGAAGTTGAAATTATCCTGATATGATCTAAAACAATTTTGACCTTCATTGTTTTTGAGTCCAAATAATGTCCGTAACAGCTTTATGAAGGAAATATTAGAGATAGCTTAGACCAAATTTGTGAAATGTATGACAATCAGAGGTGGTGGATTGCAAGAAGCTTGACATAGTATTGGCTGAAACACGGCCTCTGTCGTGGCTGAGGTTGATTGTAAGACCGGAGCGTTTGAAATTCTCAGCAACTTGTGTGTACAAAACGTGAATGACACATCATCATCATCATCATCATCATCATCATCATCATAATCATGTGCCCTGCCGCATGGCGTTGGCGATCATGGCCCTCCTTACGAATCTATCCCATGTCGCTGCAAGTACATCTCCCACCCTTTCCGCCCTCAGCCACCCTGCAAGTCCGTCCAGTATTTTCTCCCTGGGTCTACCTGGTGTTATCTTTCCCTCCAGCTTTCCCGTTGTGACCAGGTGTTTTCGTGTTGTGACCAGGTACTTTCCTGTTGTGACCAGGTGCTTTCCTGTTGTGACCAGATGCTTTCCTGTTGTGAGCAGGTGCTTTCCTGTTGTGACCAGATGCTTTCCTGTTGTGACCAGGTGCTTTCCTGTTGTGACCAGGTGCTTTTCTGTTGTGACCAGGTGCTTTCCTGTTGTGACCAGGTGCTTTTCTGTTGTGACCAGGTGCTTTCCTGTTGTGACCAGGTGCTTTTCTGTTGTGACCAGGTGCTTTCCTGTTGTGACCAGATGCTTTCCTGTTGTGAGCAGGTGCTTTCCTGTTGTGACCAGGTGCTTTTCTGTTGTGACCAGGTGCTTTTCTGTTGTGACCAGATGCTTTCCTGTTGTGACCAGGTGCTTTTCTGTTGTGACCAGGTGCTTTTCTGTTGTGACCAGATGCTTTCCTGTTGTGACCAGGTGCTTTCCTGTTGTGACCAGGTGCTTTTCTGTTGTGACCAGGTGCTTTTCTGTTGTGACCAGGTGCTTTTCTGTTGTGACCAGGTGCTTTTCTGTTGTGACCAGATGCTTTCCTGTTGTGACCAGGTGCTTTTCTGTTGTGACCAGGTGCTTTTCTGTTGTGACCAGATGCTTTCCTGTTGTGACCAGGTGCTTTTCTGTTGTGACCAGGTGCTTTTCTGTTGTGACCAGATACTTTCCTGTTGTGACCAGGTGCTTTCCTGTTGTGACCAGGTGCTTTTCTGTTGTGACCAGGTGCTTTCCTGTTGTGACCAGATGCTTTCCTGTTGTGACCAGGTGCTTTTCTGTTGTGACCAGATGCTTTCCTGTTGTGACCAGATGCTTTCCTGTTGTGACCAGGTGCTTTTCTGTTGTGACCAGGTGCTTTTCTGTTGTGACCAGATGCTTTCCTGTTGTGACCAGGTGCTTTTCTGTTGTGACCAGGTGCTTTCCTGTTGTGACCAGATGCTTTCCTGTTGTGACCAGGTGCTTTTCTGTTGTGACCAGGTGCTTTTCTGTTGTGACCAGGTGAATGACTACACAATACCAAATGATCGGTAGTTCAAGGTGACAGTGGAAATTGGTATAGGAGTAGTTAAGATGTCAATAATGAAAGGCCCGGTTGAGGAGTGTGTTAATTCTTTGACTCCCACATCCTATCCACCAACTGCAAAACTCTAACCCTTTGATTGGATAGGGTGAAGGACTCAAAGGGTTCAGTGTTTGCTTTGCTAACATGGTTGACAATGCAGGATGCTGGTGGACAGGGTCATGAGTCAAAGGGTTAACAAGTCTTTAACTGTGATATGATATTTGTTTATGACGACGCAATATCACAACACACTCCAACAGAATGCAATAAAACCGTGCAGTTGTTCAAACAATTAACCTCGGAAGCTGGTGGATGGGGTGAGGGAGTTAAAGGATTCAGTTTCTGCTTTCCTTGCATGGTTGGCAATGCAGGATGCTGGTAGATGGGGTGAGGGATTCAAAGAGTTAATCTTAACCTGGTGTCGAATTGACAACATCGAAGAAATCCTTCAATGGAACAATTTTACATTTGCAGAGGCTGTGATATTTTGTCACAGTGCTACAGACTATTGCAGTTGGTCCAGACGTAGTCAAGCTGTAATTAACCCTTTGACTCCCTCACCCTATCTGCCAGCATTGTCAGCCATGACAGCAAAGCAAAAACTTAATCCTTTCACTCCATCCTACAGGAAGCTGGTGGATAGGGTGAGGGAGTGAAAGGATTAAGTTTTTGCAGCCTATGAACAGGCTGCAAGAGTGAAAAGATTTTTAAAAAAATTTTCAACCACCTGATAACCGCAAAACTCAATTATTTCACACTGAGAGCTGACATGCAGCTGTGGACAAACACTTGACACCTGTCCATGGGGATTTAGATATTGCTAGTTCTAGCTCGTCCCGATCAAGAGAATCAGTGTGTGAATTATGACAGAGAGAGAGAGAGAGAGAGAGAGAGAGAGAGAGAGAGAGAGAGAGAGAGAGAGAGAGAGAGAGAGAGAGAAAGAGCAAGAAAAAGAACACCTTCATTTTCGAGGCTAGTGGCTTCAGCACATTATCATTTTTTCATACCCTTTGATACCCACAGAAGGAAGAGAGAAAGAAAGACACAGAGAGAGAGGGGGGGCGGAGGGAAGAGAGAGAGAGAGAGAGAGAGAGAGAGACAGACAGACAGACAGAAGACAAAGAACACAGGTTCATTTTCGAGGCTAAGGGCTTAAGCACGTTATTGCTTTTTCATACCCATTCCTTACTCACAGAAGGAAGAGAGAAAGAAACAAAGAGAGAGAGAGAGAGAGGGGGGGGGGAGAGAGAGGGGGGGGGAGAGGGGGAGATATAGACAGAGGAAGAGAGAGGGAGATATATACAGAGAGACAGAAAGAGAGAGGGAGATATAGACAGAGAGACAGAGAGAGAGAGAGACAGAGAGAGATAGAGACAGAGAAACAGAGAGACAGAGAACAGACAGACAGACAGAGACAGAGAGACAAAGAGACAGAGACAAAGACAGAGAGACAGAGAAATAGAGAGACAGAGAGACAAAGACAGACATAGAGTGACAAGGAGAGAGAGAGAGAGAGAGAGAGGGAGAGAGACGGAGACAGAGATAGAGAGAGTGAGAGAAAGAGAGAGAGACACACACACACACACAGAGGGACATTGAGACAGAGACAGAGAGACAGACACAGAGAAAGACAGAGAGAGAGAGAAAAGAGAGAGACAAAGACAGGGAGAGAGACACACACACACACACTCACAGAGAGAGAGAGAGAGGAAGAGAGAGAGTGGACAGAGAAAGACAGATAGAGATAGAGAGAGATAGAAAGAGAGAAAGAGAGAGAGAGAGAATGAGATATATATATATATATATATAATTATATATATATATATATATATAGAGAGAGAGAGAGAGAGAGAGAGAGAGAGCGAGAGAGAGAGAGAGAGAGAGAGAGAGAGAGAGAGAGAGAGAGAGAGAGAAAGAGGATTGCAGTAGGACCGCATTATATAAACAGTTTCTTTCCTCTCTAACTTGTCATTACAACACAGACACACAGATACACACACACACACACACACACACACACACACACACACACACACACACACACACACTCACACACACACACACACACACACACACACACACACACACACTATTCTCTAGAGATTTCTTCTCCTCTTTCCTAATTCTTATTTTTATCATTGGAACTAGCATACAGGGGCTCGTAATTGTTCTAGCGATACACTTTCCAGACTGTCTCGTTCTAACAAGAAATGGCTTGATACTTTGCCTTTTGGAAGCGAAGTCTCGAGTTTTTTTTTTCCTTTCACTTTATCACAAGAGGGGTTGTCTCACAACAGACGTGCTAATCTCCCTTGGCAATAAACATAATATCCTCACGGAACGTTGCGAGTGGGCGCTGATCCAAAATGTCTGTACTTTTTTGGCAGGGGGCTTTGGGCCCAGTCATTGATTTGCCAGTGCAAAATCAAAACCCATTCTTCTGATGAAAGCAGTTATGTCACTGTACGAAGGTAAAGCTGTAACACCGAGTTGATAACGCAGGGTGCGTGGGTTTGATCCTCAAGTGGGACACTGGTCTGTTTGGCTTTTTGGCTAGATTGGTTAGAGTGTCATGTTGATAATGATAGTAATGATAATGTGATAATGATGATGATAGTGATGATATGATGATGATGATGATGATGATAAAGATGAAGATGATAAAGAAGAAAACGAAGAAGAAGAAGAAGAAGAAGAAAGAAGAAGAAGAAGAAGAAGAAGAAGAAGAAGAAGAAGAAAGAAGAAGAAGAAGAAGAAGAGAAGAGAGAAGAAGAAGAAGAAGGAGAAGGAGGAGAAGAAGAAGATTACGGACGACGACGACGACAAATCATGATGACGATCATGACGATGACGTGATGATGATGATGACGACTTTGATCACGACAACGACGACGATGACGATGATGAAGATGACTATAACGATAACGATGGTGACGATAATGAAATTGATGGTGATGATGATGATGATGATGATGATGATATGATGATGATGATGATGATGATGATGATGATGACGATGAAGACGCTGCTGCTGATGATGATGATGTAAATGATCATGATGACAACAACAACGACGACGACGACGGTGATGATGCTGATGATGATATGATGATGATAATGTAATATGACATTTCTTAGGCTCCATATCATGATACACAAATCAAATCAAAACGTACACTCTCGTCTTTCGCTCAATCTTTCACCCACGATAACAAAATCTCAACTGCACGATGAACAATCGCACAAAGAGAGCAAGGACAGGAAGGGAAAAGGGGCCAAGGGGGAATATAAGGGGAAATCACCGTTGGACGAAAAAGTATGTTTTCAAGTTTTGAGTAAAAGGAAGATAAGAGTATGTAACTGTTGAAGAGAAAGGGGAAGCTCACTCTTGTTGTCATCATCATCATCAAGTGCCTTGCCACATGGCGTTGGCGATCATGGACTTCCATCTGTTTCTATCTCTTGTTGCCTCAAGCACCTCTTCCACCCTCTTTATCTTCAGGCACTCCGCAAGTCCGTCCAATATCTTCTCCTTGGGTCCACCTGGTGCTCTCTTTCCCTCCAGCTTTCCCGTTGTGACCAGGTGCTCCAATTCCCCGTTCCTCATAAAATGGCTTGCAAATGTTGCCTGTCTTTTCCTAATCTTCCTTAAGAATGATCTTCTTGTGTCTGCCTCATCAGGAAGACAGTTCTTGAATGTTATATAGAACCGATAATGTTATACGGTTGTGAGGCGTGGACAGTCAACAAGCAAAGCCAGAACAAGATTGAGGCAGCCGAGATGTGGTTTCTAAAAAGAATGTTGAGAGTTTCATGGACAGCAAAAAAACAACAACAAACAAACAAAACAAAACAAACAAAACAAAACAAAACAAACAAAAACAAAAAACAAAACAAAACAAAACAAAAAACAAACAAAACAAAACAAAAACAAACTCCAGTTGTATGGACCAAAAGCAGAAAAACAGCGCGACCGACTGCGGAAAGTCTGTATCGAGGAGTTTGTAAAACAATGAGCAACTGAATGCTAAGAAATAGATCAAAACAAAGAGGAAGAAGTCCGCCAGTACAAAATTTTAATATTTAGGATCGATCAAATGCCATGATGCAGATTATTCCAGCGACATCAACGCCAAAATTGGCATGGCAAAAAAAAAAACAACCGGATGATAGACCTCACAAACATCCGGAAAGACAAAACGATAGACAAAAAACTGAAAACTAGAATAATGAAATGTCTGGTCTGGACGACCATGACCTACGGAGCTGAACGACGGACCCTCAAAAAGAAAAAGAAAGAAAGAAATTCAACTGAAATGTGATTCTACAGACGTTTGTTAAGGGTGAGCTGGAAAGACAAGGGAGGTGACAAGAGCATACTCGACGAACTGAAAACCCGAAGAAAACTTGTACAGGTCATCCTGAAAATGAAATTGACTTTCTTTGGACATATGAGCAGAAACAAAAACAAACACAACAAAAATGCCCTCTCATGAAATATGTCATTCAAGAGAAGTCGAGGGCAATAAGAGGAAGGGGGAGACCACGAACAGATTATCTAGGAAACATCAAGGAGCTGACAGGTCGTAAAAGTCCAAAGATTTTCATCCTGGTTGAGGGAAGACAGATGTGGAGGACATACTCGGAGAGCAGTGCGGGCAGCCAACATTCCAAGGTGTTTTGTAGACTGACTGAGGACAGACAGACATGGAGGACAGAGACCTGGAGAGCAGTGCGGGCAGCCAACATTCCAAGGTGTGTTTTGTAGACTGACTGAGGACAGACAGACATGGAGGACAGAGACCTGGAGAGCAGTGCGGGCAGCCAACATTCCAAGGTGTGTTTTGTAGACTGACTGAGGACAGACAGACATGGAGGACAGAGACCTGGAGAGCAGTGCGGGCAGCCAACATTCCAAGGTGTGTTTTGTAGACTGACTGAGGACAGACAGACATGGAGGACAGAGACCTGGAGAGCAGTGCGGGCAGCCAACATTCCAAGGTGTGTTTTGTAGACTGACTGAGGACAGACAGACATGGAGGACAGAGACCTGGAGAGCAGTGCGGGCAGCCAACATTCCAAGGTGTGTTTTGTAGACTGACTGAGGACAGACAGACATGGAGGACAGAGACCTGGAGAGCAGTGCGGGCAGCCAACATTCCAAGGTGTGTTTTGTAGACTGACTGAGGACAGACAGACATGGAGGACAGAGACCTGGAGAGCAGTGCGGGCAGCCAACATTCCAAGGTGTGTTTTGTAGACTGACTGAGGACAGACAGACATGGAGGACAGAGACCTGGAGAGCAGTGCGGGCAGCCAACATTCCAAGGTGTGTTTTGTAGACTGACTGAGGACAGACAGACATGGAGGACAGAGACCTGGAGAGCAGTGCGGGCAGCCAACATTCCAAGGTGTGTTTTGTAGACTGACTGAGGACAGACAGACATGGAGGACAGAGACCTGGAGAGCAGTGCGGGCAGCCAACATTCCAAGGTGTGTTTTGTAGACTGACTGAGGACAGACAGACATGGAGGACAGAGACCTGGAGAGCAGTGCGGGCAGCCAACATTCCAAGGTGTGTTTTGTAGACTGACTGAGGACAGACAGACATGGAGGACAGAGACCTGGAGAGCAGTGCGGGCAGCCAACATTCCAAGGTGTGTTTTGTAGACTGACTGAGGACAGACAGACATGGAGGACAGAGACCTGGAGAGCAGTGCGGGCAGCCAACATTCCAAGGTGTGTTTTGTAGACTGACTGAGGACAGACAGACATGGAGGACAGAGACCTGGAGAGCAGTGCGGGCAGCCAACATTCCAAGGTGTGTTTTGTAGACTGACTGAGACAGACAGACATGGAGGACAGAGACCTGGAGAGCAGTGCGGGCAGCCAACATTCCAAGGTGTGATATTGTAGACTGACTGAGGACAGACAGACATGGAGGACAGAGACCT
This sequence comes from Monoplex corrugatus, assembly GCA_030674185.1. NCBI lineage: Eukaryota > Metazoa > Mollusca > Gastropoda > Littorinimorpha > Ranellidae > Monoplex > Monoplex corrugatus. The sequence continues at coordinate 70,175,669 of CM060312.1, read as the reverse complement.
GGAGAGCAGTGCGGGCAGCCAACATTCCAAGGTGTGATATTGTAGACTGACTGAGGACAGACAGACATGGAGGACAGAGACCTGGAGAGCAGTGCGGGCAGCCAACATTCCAAGGTGTGATATTGTAGACTGACTGAGGACAGACAGACATGGAGGACAGAGACCTGGAGAGCAGTGCGGGCAGCCAACATTCCAAGGTGTGATATTGTAGACTGACTGAGGACAGACAGACATGGAGGACAGAGACCTGGAGAGCAGTGCGGGCAGCCAACATTCCAAGGTGTGATATTGTAGACTGACTGAGGACAGACAGACATGGAGGACAGAGACCTGGAGAGCAGTGCGGGCAGCCAACATTCCAAGGTGTGATATTGTAGACTGACTGAGGACAGACAGATGTGGAGGGCAGACTCGGAGAGCAGTGCGGACAGGCAACATTGCAAGGAGTGATGCTGTAGACCGACTGAGGACAGACAGATGTGGAGGACAGAGACCCGGAGAGCAGTGCGGGCAGCCAACATTCCAAGGGGTGATGCTGTAGACTCAACTGAACTGAAGTATTGGAAACAGAATGGAGAGGTCGGACAGGGGTGTGCATTCGGGGGTAATCACAAAAATAAGTACATGGATACAACCAGATGCCGTGGTGTAATGGCTAGCTTAACGGACAATCGATTGGATGATTGTAGGTTCGAATCTCCATCAATCTGTTCAAAATCAGTGTGGGTTTTCTCAGCTCCAGGCGGCACCTACCCAGAGTTGGGCGTGCTATGAAGACTGTGACCACACAGTCGAGTCTCATCCACTTCACGGGATGCGTCATTGTGGGCGTTGCTCAAATTTCATGAGGAACATTGCAGGTGCTTGCATCTTTCGGGCCCGGTTGATGTGCTCCAGGACGTATTACGATAGTAAGCGTAGACTACAGCCCTGTCACGCAAGAAGAAAGAAAGAAAGAAAGAAAGAAAGAAAGAAAACGAGAACACAAATCATCATCATCATCATGTGCCCTGCCGCATGGCGTTGGCGATTATATCCATATGTGTCTATCCCTTATCGCTGCAGGTACATCTTCCACCCTCTCTGTCCTCAGCCACCCTGCAAATCCGTCCAATATTTTCTCCCTGGGTCTACCTGGGTGAATACAAAGGAAACTGCGTAAGTGCGATGATCCTGAAAAATAACTGTTGTCAGATTTGGGTGGAGCGTATATGGAATGATCCCGACTGCGATTAATCTATCTTGATTAAACCTCAGACTCCAAATTCTTGATTCAAAGTGATTGATCAAGGAACAAACAGTTAATGTAAGAATGCCAGAGATATTGGTATAGGTCACAGTGATTCCTTTTTATGTCGATGGGTAGAGCAGGCTTAGGTAGTGATTTATGCCTCTGTACTTCTGTTTTTTCAGTTCATTATTTCTGGAATCGACCAAATCATTGTGTGTGAAAGGGGAAAGTGATTCTGTTCCTGTTTTTGTCTTCTGTCTGTATCAGTTTGTGTTTGTGTGTGCCTCATTGTCGAACAACTTTTATGTTGTGTTAATTTAACAATACATGATTCATGATGATGATCTGTTTGTCTACCTGCTTGTCTGTCTGCCCGTCTGTCTGCCTGTCTGCCTGCCTGTCTGTCCTTCTATCTTTCTCTCTCTCTTTCTTTCTCTTTCTCCATCACATACACGCATACAACACAACGACACACACACACACACACACACACACACACACACACACACCACACACACGCACACAGACAAACTTTCTCTGTCTGTCTGTCTGTCTCTGTCTGTTTACCACTCTCTCTCTCTCTCTCTCTCTCTCTCCTCACACACACACACACACACACACACACACACACACAGAGGGAGAGAGAGAGAGAGACAGAGACAGAGAAACAGAGACAGAAAGACAGTGACAGAAACAGACAGACAGAAAGAGAGAGAGCGAGTGTGCGAGCGAGAGAGACACAGAGAGAGAGAGAGAGAAGAGAGAGAGATAGAAAATATATATATATATATATATATATATATATATATGTATATGAGAGAGAGAGGGATGAGAGAGAGATGAGAGAGAGATAGAAAGAGAGAGAGAGAGAGAGAGAGAGACAAGGAGAGAAAGATATATATATATGTATATATATGAGAGAAAGCTATATATATATATATGAGAGAGAGGGAGAGAGACTGAAAGTATGTACACACAAAAAGTCCACAATATAAAGCTACACACGTACTTTCCTTTAATACTGTTGCAGTAATGGAATCTGTTGTGCTCACTGATGCAGTCCTAGGAAAGTAAACTTTGCCATTCCAGAATTTTATCAGCAGATATGATGAATAATTTAAGTTCTACTCGGCAATCATTTATTCTGACATTGAAGTCAACGACCTCTCATATTCTGTACGGTCGAATAATCATTATCTTAGTATGAATTTGGTAGGCATACAATCTTCCATGTGTGTGTCTTTGACATGTTGGAAAATGGACATGCTTGTCATTGTACCTGTGGTACTGCTTTCAGACTGCTTTGTCTCTGCTAGGGACAGCTGGGTTACGTGCTTTTGAATTAATGGGTGGAAGTTGAGACTCTTGCTCTTTATCAGTAGAGAAATTGTCCCAAACCAGACGTGCTAATCTCCCTTGGCAATAGATCAATTATCTCTCTTGGACGCGGCCATAGTGAATTCGTCCAGGATGTCCGCATTTGGCTGTCATTGATTGTCTCAAATCAAAACCCATTCTTCTGAAAGAAGGGTTTATTTAGCCAGACTTAGGTAAGAGGCTGACTGAATTACTATACTCGGCGATATCTGCTTCTGAAAGAGTCGATCTATTCCCAGTTAGCAAGTAAACAATCCAATGCTTGGCGAATTCTGCTTCGCAATGATAGAATGAGCCGACCTGTTACAAATTACTTTGCAAAGGCTTGGTTACCTGCTGAATGAAAGTTGAGTGCCCAGACCCCCTTTGTCACAAGGAGAACTATTCACAAACCAGACGTGCTAATTTCCCTTAGCAATAGATCGATTATCCCTATTGGACGAGTCATAGTCAGTTCTTTCAAGGTGTCCGCATTTGGCATGGGCCTACTTTACTGTCGTTGACTGCCTCAAATCAAAACCCATTCTTCTGACAGTAGGGATTATTTGGGTTTACTTAGGTAAGAGCTACCCCCGTGGGGATGCCGGGGGCTCTTTCAGTATAAATAGTATCACCACCTTCTAAAAATTCTGTGCTCTTTGTTTGTGCCTTATTCCCTTGCTTTCTGTCATTTCTTTCTATCATTTTCTGCCTTGATGGTCCATTCACCTGTGTGCGTTCGATAAAGTCATGTATTTTTTCGTAGGATTGATAATTGGGTACACGTTTTAAGTGCATTTTTGATTCTAGGGAGTTGAGATATGCGGAAGCAATTCTAGGTAATCCATGCTCGTTTTTATATATGTTTTGGTATCCTTAGGTATATCTAAATTTGTATTCAGGTATGTTTTTTAAATCCCCTGTGCGATAAATTGGACGGAGTGTTCTACGCTGGGGGCATGTCCTTAGGTTATGTGCGCTAATGCATTGATATGTGTACTTAATTTGTTTTTCTTTTTTTCTGTTTGAAATTTTGAATGTTTTGAAGCGACTATAGTCCTATAGCTCTATGCAGTTGGCTGGGCTTTAAACAATAACAATAACGATAACAATAACAATAACATTAGTAAAGAGCTGATGGAATAACTATGCTTGGCAATTTCTGCTTCGCAGTGATAGAAAGAGCCGAGCTATTCCCAGTTAGCAAGTGAACAATCCAATGCTTGGCGAATTCTAGTATGCAGTGATGTCTGTCTGACTCTTCTCTATCTCTGTCTCTGTCCATCTGTCTGTTTGTCAGTCTGACAGTCTGTCTGCATCTGCCTCACTGTGTGCATGTGTATGTGTGTATGCATGTGTATGCACTTGTGCACTTTTGTGTCTTTTGTTTTGCATATTTCTGTTTGCTTGTCTCAAGACACAAACAAACACATATATACACACAGAGAGGCAAACAGACAGACAGAAACACAGCCAGGCTCCAACACATACGTACATAAAAACTCCTGGTAGTGCATCAGAGAGTTACAGTACAGGTCATAACACTGACTGTTGCCTATACTGTCAAGAGAGAGGCAATAAGTGTTGGTATAAAAGAGGACCCAGACACAACGATGATGTCTGGAACTCTGTAGAACAATAAAGATTGTTTGGAGACTGAGAGCAAGAATACAGGAGAGAGAGAGAGAGAGAGAGAGAGAGGGAAGAGAGAGAGAGAGGGAGAGAGAGAGAGAGAGAGGAGAGAGAGGAGAGAAACAGAGACAGAGTGACACAGAGACAGAGACAGAGAACAGACACGGAGAGAGAAAGAAAGAGAAAGAAAGATATATATATATATATATATATATATATATATATATATATATACATGTACATATATATGTATGTATACACACACACATATATTATATATATGTAGAGAGAGAGAGAGAGAGAGAGGAGAGAGAGAGAGAGAGAGGGAGAGAGAGAGAGAGAGGGAGAGAGAGAGAAACAGAGACAGAGTGACACAGAGACAGAGACAGAGAACAGACACGGAGAGAGAAAGAAAAGAAAGAAAGATATATATATATATATATATATATTATATATATATATATAAAATATACATGTACATATATATGTATGTATACACACACACATATATTATATATATGTAGAGAGAGAGAGAGAGAGAGAGAGAGAGAGAGAGAAAGAGACAGAGAGAAAGAGAGAGAGAGAGAAAGGGAGAGAGAGAAAGAGATAGATAGATAGATAGATAGATAGATAGATAGATAGATAGATAGATAGATAGATAGATAGATAGATAGATAGATAGATAGAAAAACAGACGAACAGAAAAATAGATAG
>CM060312.1:70158236-70165736 GCA_030674185.1 Monoplex corrugatus | reverse complement strand
TGTGATTGAATTGAAGTGTTTTTCGTTCCCACTTATGCTTCATTTCACTGGTCACAGGATCTGGGATTTTTTTTTCATGATGCTACGGCAACGCATTGCCATGGGTATGATAATCATGATGCAATGAAGTTCAACTCTGGACTGAGACTATGTGACAAGGCTGTACTCCTACTATCATCATCATCATCATCATCATCATCATCATCATCATCATGTGCCCTACGGCATGGCGTTGGCGATCATGGCCCTCCACACGAATCTATCCCCTGTCGTTGCAAAGTACATCTCCTACCCTCTCTGTCTTCAGCCACCCTGTAAGTCCGTCCAATATTTTCTCCCTGAGTCTACCTGCTTGTTGTGATTGCATCGGTGAAGCTGATAGTTACTGCTTGAAGTTGTGATCTTATCGGACGTTATATGACTGCTTGAATAGTTGCTCAAGAGTACTGGATGCTAAGCTTATTAGAATGAAACAGCTGTATACAGATTTCTTTCTTATAATCATATTCATTGACAGTTACCAGTCGCCGTGGTATAGTGGTTAATGCAACGGACTACTGACTGGAAGGTTGTGGGTTTGAATCCCCATCAGTCCCTTCAAAAATCATTGTGGGATTTTTCGGCTCTAACCGGCTCCTACCCAGAGTTGGGCGTGCTATGGGCTCATTGGGAAGACTGGGACCACACAGTCGAGTCTCATCCACTTCATGGATGCGTCATTGAGGGTGTTGCTTAAACCTTCTGACCAGCACCGCAGGTGTCTGTATCTCTCTGGCCTGGTTGACGCCAGGATATATCATTATATTAAGCGTAGAGTACAGCCCTGTCACGCAGTCTCAATCCTAGACGGAACTCCATAGCATCATGATCATCATCCTCATCGACATCATCACTATCGCATTGCAAAAAAGTGTACCAGCTTCTGTGGCCATTAAGGTGGCGCAGAAAAAGGGACAAAAAGAGAAAAAAAGGTGAGCGCAAAGGTAATCTCCTTGGGTGCGAAGAACCCTTAAAAAAGTAGAAAAAATAGTCACTGACACTCGACTAAAGTAACATCAAGTAGTGACCGATTTAATGATCCATTAGCTGAGTTGTTAGAGTGCCACACTCAACGTAAGAGTTGTGGGATATTATTAACATTGTTAATAATTTTTTGTTTCAAGCCCAGCCGACTGCGTAGAGCCATATCAGACCTATAACCTGTGTCAAAACGTACACAATATTTTAACAGGGGAAAAAAGGAAAATTAATTACATATATAATGCATTCATGCATATACATGTAATCTAAGGAGATGCCCTAGCATTGGCCATTTCATCCAATTTATCGCACAGGGGATTTAAAAAAAAAACATATTCGAAGACAAATTTAAAAGTAACCCAGGACTTTTTAAGACATGCATAAAAAACGGGGTTTAATTACCTAAAATTTCTTCCACATATCTCATTTTCCTGGAGCCAAAAATGCACTTAATACATCTAACCAGTTATCAATCCTAAGAGAAAGTACGTAAGACTTTACTGGACAAGCCAGGCAGAAAATGGTAGAAAGGAATGACAGAAAGCAAACGAACAAGGCAGAAACAAATGAGTAGCGCAGAATTCCAGAAGGTGGGGATACTATTCATACTGAAAGAGCCTCCAGCATCCCCACTGGAGGAAGAATTGTTGGTTGAACCCTTGGGTGGTCCACTTTCATTTTTGCACTGACTGAGGGGAGGGGGGGGGGGTTGTCATGTGAGACGAGTTTATGCAGAATAGCTTGATGTGTCGTGATTCAGACCTTTAAATATTTGTTCATTTACTTTTATGTTCCTTTTTTTCAGGGTAGGATACGCAAATACATTTACATGTAACCAAGATGATCCAGTGATAAGCTGATAAAATACCAGTATAAAATATAGACTAAGTAAAACATAGTCTTGGTAGGGCCTCAGGACCTGGCCAGCTCATGGGTTTATGTGCAGGCTTTAGGCTTGTGCCATGATCACCATACACATTGCACCTGCGCCGTTATTGCATATGGAATTCGTTCCGAGCGCCGAGACGTCGTCTTGAAAAACTGAACCTGAAACTGTGGCTATGAGCACTATGCTCGTGATACAGCACTTACAGGTTTAATCCACAGCTGGGTCCCTTTTGTTGCCCAGGTAGCTCAGCAGATTGGAAAGCCCATGTTGATAAAACCGTATGATTGACCAACAGGCAGGCCATTTATTTTTTTCCCGTGGGCTGGTTAGTTCTGTTGATCTGGCATTCATCACCTGATATGGCCTGACTATGCAGATGGCGAACCAGAGAAGACAACGAAGGAGTTTGTTTCCTCCGAGATGTCACGCTGTGTATAAATCGTCCCTATCATCATTTTCAATATAGCTTGCTGGTGGCAAGGCCAACTGACATGTGGTGTCTTTGACGCCGATATTGTTTCACTACTCCAGGAGAAAGGCCAATGGACCACTGAGGAAAATGATGTGGATGTCTGGGAGCATGACAGAAATAGGTTGCAACACTGGCTGCTGTAGCATTACCGGCATACAATGATTGGCTTTGGTTGTGATGGTGGACAGACAGTAATTATGAAGAGGAAAGCAGACCTGAACACTGAGCGAATGGAAATGATGCCAAAGATTACTGGGGAAGCGTGTGCAAGTTAGACAAGAAATGGCACGTAAGTGGAGAATATGGGTGGGTGGGGTTGGTGTTGTGAAAGAATGTGAAGGAAATAGAGAAAGAAGCAAATACAAATACTTTCATGTTTGAGTCATGTGGATGACTTGACAGATGGCTTCTAGAACTAATTTTCATGTATACGATATATATGTTTTAGCTGATATTATATATTCAGTTGTGGTATACTTAATCTTTCTCATTTTGGCATTTTGTATGTGTGGTTTATCATCCTCCATCTCCTTCTGCTGTGTGTTAAATGGCAATACGCAGCTTTCCTTCATGGCACACAGACAATTAATGGCCTTCATTAAAAATATTGACCTTGATGTCAACTCTGTTGTATAGAGATCACATCTCTGCAAGCAGCAAGTCATGTTGTCTCAAGACATCTGTTACAAAGGTGACTTGGTTGTGAAACACCCAATTACCTTGTAAGTTTGCTTTTGGCCTAAACAGACCTAGAAAAACAAACTTTGCACATGTATTCTCACAAGTGTAAGCAAGCCTATGCTAACCTCGCTTTAAGAAAATGTGTACCGATAAACACACATAAGTCACTCTAAGATCTGGTGTGCAATCATGCCCTGGACACGCCTTCTAACAAACCATGTGACTATATGCACTGTATACACTGTCATCTATATCATACGAAATGATGCTCGCCATTGAGATTCCTTCAGGGTGGAGCAGCAATGGGTCCTGCCACAACAGCTGGGATGGACCTGGATGGTGCGTATAATGTGACCATGTCCCGGGGTTTGTCATTCCCCACCTTGCAATTTGGTTTGTACCCAAGGTAACTGATGACAGGGTCTGAATGGGTCATCCAACGCATGGACAGCACTCCCCCCCCCCCCACTCTTTGTTGATGAAATGACTATCGAGTTGGCGTTGGAGCTTGGGAGGTGATTGTTTGGAGAGTGGCGAGGCATTGGTGCTCTGGGTCCCATCACATTCTTGTGGTGTTTCTTGTTAACAAACGTCTATACTGTCATCTACACCGTACGAAAACAACGCTCGCCATTGAGGTTCCATCAGGGTGGGTCAGCAATGGGTCCTGCATCTGAACAGGGCGTCCAGCAGTCATCTGTCACCTACCAACATCATCCAGTGCGATGATAGTCACCACAGCAGACTTCACAACAACTCTCCTCCATTTACGCCAGTCTTGATCTCTCTGTGCTATTTCCCCATTTCAAGACCTTGCCAGCGCATAAAGTTTTGTGCAGGCTCAAGAAATCCATCAGATAATTGCTGCCGGATTTGAGTAGAGCGCATATGGAGTTGTCTGAGCGCAGTGAATCCCTCTTGAAATAACTCCAATAATCCCAGTAACTCCACAATCATCCTGAAACATGGCTTGACCATGCAGATGGCGAACCAGAGAAGACAATGAAGGAGCTTGTTTCCCCGAGATGTCGCGCTGTGTATAAATCTGCCCCACCATCATTATCATTATAACCTGTTGCTGGCAAGGCCAACCGACATGTGGTGTCTTTGACGCCGATATTATTTCACTACTCCAGGAGAAAGGCCAAGGGACCACTAATGAAAGTAATGTTTATGTCTGGGAGCAAGACAGAAATAGCTTGCAACACTGGCTGCTGTAGCATTACCGGCATACAATGATTGGCTTTGTTTGTGATAGTGGACAGACAGTAATCGTGAAGAGGAAAACGGACTTGACCACTGAGCGAATGGAAAAATGCCAAGAATTACTGGGAAAGTGTGTGCGAGTTAGACAGGGGATGGCACGTAAGTGGGGAATGTCTACGTTGGTGGATGGGGTTGGTGTTGTGAAGGAACGTAAAAGAAATAGAGAAAAGAGCAGGTGTAGATGCTTTCATGCTTGCCTCTTGTAGATAACATGACAGGTGGCTTCTAGAACTGATCTTCATGCATGCAACAACATTAAAAGCTGGCATGTTCGCTGTCCATCTTGATTTTTCTATCATTCTGGTGGTGTCATCTTAGTGTTTGATAGGGCCCTTGTTCCTTTTCCTCGTTTCAAGACATTGCCAGCCATAGGGTTTGTGCAGGCTCAGAAAATCTGTCAAATAATTGCTGGCAGATTCGGGTGGAGCGCATATGGAGTTTTCCGAACGCAGTGATGTGGATGTCTGGGAGCATGACAGAAATAGCTTACAACACAGGCTGCTGTAGAATTACTGGCACACAATGATCGGCTTTGGTTGTGATGGTGGAAAGACAGTAATTATGAAGGGAAAAGCGGACCTGAACGCTGAGCGAATGGAAAGATGCCAAAAACTACTGTGGAAGTGTGTGCAAGTTAGACAGGAGATGGCACGTGAGTGGAGAATGTCTATGTGGGTGGGTGGGGTTGGTGTTGTGAAAGAATGTGCAGGAAATAGAGAAAGAAGCAAATACAAATATTTTCATGTTTAAGTCATGTGGATAACTTGACAGGTAGCTTCTAGAACTGATGTACATGCATGCAACAACAGTAAAAGCTGGCCTACTCGCTGCCCATCTTGGTGTTTCCTTCAATCTGGTGGCGTGAGCTTAGTGTTTAATTGGCCCCTTCTTCCGTTTCCCCGTTTCAAGACCTTGCCAATGCCATAGCGTCTGTGCAGGCTCAGGAAATCTGTCAGAAAATTGGTGGCAGAGTTGGTAACTCAAATAGTTCTAATAAGTCGTCATTCTCAAACGTGGTCTGAACATACACCTGACGAATCAGAGAAGACAACAAAGGAGCCTGATTCCCGAGATGTCACGCTGTGTATAATTCTTCTCCATCACCACTATTATCATTATAGCTTGTTGGTGGCAAGGCCAACTGACATGTGGTGTCTTTGACGCCGATATTGTTTCACTACTCCAGAAGAGAGGCCAAGGGACCACTGAGGAAAGTGATGTTTATGTCTGGGAGCATGACAGAAATAGCTTGCAACACTGGCTGCTGTAGCATTACCGGCATACAATGATTGGCTTTGGTTGTGATGGTGGATAGACAGTAATCGCGAAAAAGAAAGCGGACTTGTCCACTGAGCGAATGGAAAAATGCCAAGAATTACTGGGAAAGTGTGTGCAAGTTAGACAGGAGATGGCACGTAAGTGGGGAATGTCTGCGTGGGTGGGTGGGGTTGGTGTCGTGAAGGAATGTGAAAGAAATAGAGAAAGAGGCAGAGGTAAATAGTTTCATGTTTGCATCATGTGGAGAACTTGACAGATGGTTTCTAGAATCAGTCTTCTTGCATGCAATATGTTTCTCTGCTGATTTGTGTTATGATATGTTTATTATTTTGTTGTTGTTGTTGTTGCACATTGTTGTTGTGGTGATGGTGGTGGTGGTGGTGGTGGTAGTGGTGTGTGTGAGTGAGTGAGTGAGTGAGAGTGAGAGAGAGAGTGTGTGTGTGTGTGTGTGTGGATGGGTATGTGTGTGTGTGTGTCTATGTGTGTGTGTACTCTCTCCTCCTGCATCTCCTCCAGCAGTGTGTTAAATGGAAATACGCAGCTTTTTCGTATGGCACGTAGAAAATTTTAATGACCTTGACCTGTGTGGCAGGGATGTTCATTAGGCCTCGGCAAGAAAACATAACAATCATACGTGTACTGTTAAAACATCCGTCACAAGGGTCACTTGGCCTTTCAATGCACGATCACCTTAGAGGCGTGAGTTCAAACCCAGGTGACAGTAGAAAAGGCATCCACACACACACAACAACAACAACAACAACAACAACAACAACAAACACACACACACTCACTCACACAGACAGACACACACACACACACACACACACATACACTCTCTCTCTCACTCAGACACACACACACACACACACACACACACACACACACACACACACATACTTCACACACGCACTCAAGAACAAACACTCACGCACTCACAAACACACACTTACGCACACGCTCTCACAAACCTACACACACTCGCATACGGATACACACATAAACACACACACCTCACACAAACACACTCACACACACATATACACATACTCACACATACATACATACGTACGTTCATATATTCATATACACACATAACACACATACACACACATATACACACTCATACTCATACATGCATACACATATACATACGCACACCGACAGGTACACACACACATACACACATACACAAACATATACAAACACACAGACAAACAGATACACATACACACTCTCTCTCTCATACACATCATCACCACATGACGACGACGACAAGAACGATGACGACGACGACCACTACCAATACCACCACTATCAACACCCTCAGCATACGACTTCTATTACCACCATCACCAGTGACCGTTGAGGATTATAACCACGGTGCTATGGAGTTCCATCTAGGATTGAGACTGCGTGACAGGGCTGTACTTGACTCTTACTATCATAACGTATCCTTGCATCAACCAGGCTCGAGAGATGCAGACACCTGTGGTGCTGGTCAGGAAATTTGAACAGCATCCTTAGTGACATATCCGTGAAGTAGATAAAACTTGACAGTGTGGTCACTGTGTGGTCTCAATTTCCCCAATGAGCCCATAGCACGCTCAGCTCTGGTTAGGAACTGGTTGGGGCTGAAAAATCCCATAGTGATTTTGAAAGGACTGATGGGATTTGAATCCACAACCATCCAATCGGGAGTCTATTGCGCTGACCACTACACCACAGCCACTGAAGAGTTAGAAATAAAATTATTGCTTATACATCAGTTTTTAAAAATCGTGCTTTCACTGTCTCTTGGGTCCACATTGATGAAATCATTTGCTAGCAGATGTTGTCTGGAGCACCTTAGAACACAATATTAATTAAAGTTAACATGAAACACCTGAGGGTG
>CM060312.1:70148236-70150736 GCA_030674185.1 Monoplex corrugatus | reverse complement strand
TTACACAAACCTTACGTACCCGTGTAAGATAGGGCTTGAATATTCTCCCCCCCCCCCCCCTTAGAGGTCGGTGGAAAACGCCGAGTAACCAGTTAAATCGTGGATGGCATGATCTTCATTACGCAAACCTTAAGTACCCGTGTAACGATACGGTCTGAGGGGGACTAGGTCGGTGGAAAATGTTGAGTAACCAGTCCAATCATGGATGGCGTGATCATTACGCAAACCTTACTTGCCCGTCTAACAATACGGTCTGAGGGGGACCCTGTGATACTACGATGATGATGATGATGATGATGATGATGATGATCATAATGCTATGGAGTTCTATGTAGGATTGAGAGCTTATGACCAGGCTGTACTCTACGCTCACAATCATAATACATCGCACCGTCAGCCAGGTCTGAGAGATACAGACACCTTCAGTGTTGGTCAAAACATTTGAGCAGCATCGTAAATGACGAAATCGGGAAGTGAGTGAGACTCAACTGTGTGGTCCCATCTCTTCCTATTAAGCCAAAAGCATGGTGACTTCTGGGTAAGAAGCAGGTCGGGGCTGAAAGATCCACAGTAGTTTTTGAAAGGCTGATGGGGATTCAGACACACAACCTTCCAGTCGATAGTCCATTGCACTAACCACTACACCACAGTGACTGGTTAGGCAATACCGTTTATCTAGCACGTGGGCTGTTTGCTTCATGTCTGGAGGGTGGGTCTATAAGCTGTGTAGTGTGTGTGGTCAGAATGGTCCCTGGAGCTCTGAATACAGTGGGCCAATCACGAACAGAATCTCTTCCCATGGAGATGACGTGTGTAATAGTTGCGCCCCCCCCCCTCCTTCCACACACACTTTGCAGTTGTCCCCATCGCCTCCCTCACTCACTTGTTTTAGTTTTTTTTCCCTTGTCCACACTCGTTCATATTTCGTATACTCTTTCCTGCTCTCATCGTCACGTCTCTACTGATAGTGTCACATCTATCTATCTATCTATCTATCTATCTGTCTGTCTATCTATCTATCTATCTGTCTGTCTATCTATCTATCTATCTATCTGTCTGTCTATCTGTCCGCCTGTGTATCTATCTATCTATCTATCTATCTATCTACCTACCTATCTGTCTGTTCTGTTTGCCCATCTGTGTGTCTATCTATCTATCTATCTATATATCTATCTATCTATCTATCTATCTATCTATCTATTTATCTATCTATCTGTCTGTCTGTCTGTCTATCTATCTATTTATCTATCTGTCTGTCTGTCTGTCTGTCTATCTATCTATCTATCTGTCTGTCTGTCTGTCTATCTATCTATCTTTCTATCTATTTATCTATCTATCTATTTATCTATCTATCTATCTATCTATCTGTCTGTCAGTCTGTCTGTCTCCCTGTTTGTCCATCTATGCATGTAAGTGTGTATGTATGTATGCGCATTACACGTAATAACTCTTTTAAGTGGAGCATGAAGCACTCAATCTGACCACATTCCACTATGTTGTTGCATAGTCTGCATATTTCGTGGGCATACAATGCTGGGTGTTCTTCATGTTTCCATAAGCCACCAGACACTGACCTGACTTACAGGATCTTGACCATGCATATTTGATATTCTGCACGTGTATGTACACACAGAGGATAAAGGCAATTGCTGGTCTCCTCACACATGTTGATCTGGAAGATCAGAATAACATCTCCATCTTTTATCCATCATGACAGAAGTATCCGGTGGATCGAACCCAGGACGTTGTGGTTGGAAGTTTACCCACTTGGCTACCACACCTGTCATATGTTTGAACTCTTTGACTCCTGCATTCTATCCACCAACTGCAAAAACTTAACTTTTTGATATAATGGCTACCTGGCTAAACTTGTCTCTCAGTGAAAAGGCTACTTACTGCGTAGCTTTCATCGGCGATCCGGCCGACTTCTTCAGCACAACTGCTGGGTTGAGAACTGGCTTCAGTGCACATCGCCGTGAGCGAACTCACGACAGTGCGACTGAATAAGTGAGGAGTACACCGATGGCAGGTTGTGTCGGTCCCAGTCACAGTTGAGAGTGGGGTTCCTTGCGGCGATGTAGACTGCCTCCTTTACTCCCCTCTGGAACCATCTTGCTTCTTTGTCGAGAACTTGCACATTGTCATTTTCAAAGTGGTGTTGGGTGTGGGTCAGATGTCCCCCCACTGGAGAGGACTCACGTTTGTGTTCTTGTAATCTTTTGAGTCCCTCGCCCTATCCACCAACTTCCGAACGGCTGAGTTTTTGCTTTGCTAGCATGGTTAACAATGCAGGATGCTAGTGGAAAGGCTGCAAGAGTCAAAAGGTTAAACAATATTCTAGAGCTGAAATTGGAGCTGTGCTTAGTATTGGTGAAGTTGTTGGAAGGAAATGCTTGTATGTTTTTGACATGTTTTTGCCATTTTGTTCGTCCTTGTTCTTCACACGTCCTTCCTGAGATACTCAGACCCACGTCATTACAATATAACCAAATTTGTTTTC
>CM060312.1:70120736-70128236 GCA_030674185.1 Monoplex corrugatus | reverse complement strand
ACGGCAGTTCCCAGTAACGACATACTGACCCTAGAAAGTCACCAGGGAACTGGTGTGCCTTTCAGTCTGGGAATCAGCACGGAAGCTGACAGAACAGAGAGAACAGAACGACAGGTGATGATAGACAGAACTCCCCGAGAGGACGGGAAGTGTCAGTGTGCTTGTCATGGCCACCTAAAACACACGATGAAAAAAAGAACCAGAGACGGGAATTCTCTTGTGTGTTTTCATCTCTTGACGTGGTGGTGTCAGGGAGGGGTGGAAAGTCTCTTGTGAACACATCGAGTCCTTCTGGTCCGTGATTTAGACCCAACGAGTTACTTTTGTGCCAAAATAATCTGAATTATGCTAATAGTATGAAGGCTGAGATCTTTGTAAGTCTCAAGTAAAAAACTTAACAACCCTTTTGACTTGCTCTTTAGAAAAACAAGCAAGCAAAAACAACAAAACAACAAACAACCAAACAAAACAAACAAACAAACAAACAAACAAACAAACAAAACAACGAAACAAACAACGAACAAACAACAGAACAACGAACGAACAAAAAAGAAGAAAGTATTGTTTTGTTGAAAATTGAGAGACAAGTAGAAATTCAAAGTCTGCACGTGTGCATCATCATCATCAGGTACCCTGCCACATGGCGTTAGCGACCATGGACCTCCAAACATCTCTATCTCTGTTGCCCCCAGCATCTCCCCCACCCTCCTCATCCTCAGCCACTCTGCAAGTCCGTCCAGCATTCTCTCCCTGGGTCTACCTGGTGCTCTTTCCCTCCAGCTTTCCCGTTGTGACCAGGTGCTCCAAATCCCCCTTCCTCATAAAATGGCCTATAAATGTTGCCTGTCTTTTCCTAATCTTCCTTATGAGTGATCTACTTGTGTCTGCCTCCATCAAGACTGTCTCGTTTATTTTCTTTGCTGTCCATGGAACTCGCAACATTCTTCTGAGAAACCACATCTCGGCTGCCTCAATCTTGCCCTGGCTTTGCTTGCTGACTGTCCACGCCTCACATCCGTACAACAGTATTGGTTCTATATAACATGCACGTGTGCATCTCCAACAAACCAAACAACTAATCAACAAATCAACAACCCAACGATCTAAACAACCAGTTAACCAATCATGCCCTCAACCAACCCCCACTAACAAACCAATCAGCTAACCAACCAGCCAACCAACCACCAACCAATCAACCAACCAACCAACCAAACAACCAACCTCCCACTTATTCACCCAAGCAATTAGCCAACCGACCAACCAACCAACAAACCAATCAACTAACTAGACAACTAAACAATCACCCAACCAAACAAACAATCAACCAAACAACCAACTAACTAGCTTGCTAAAAACACAACCAGCCAACCAAATAACTTACCAAAGTGCATACCAACCAATCAACCAACCAATAAAACAGGCAGAAAGCTGGTAGACAGGATGACGGTGTCAAAGAGTACCAACTAACCAATCATCAAACCATCCAAGCATCCAATCAAACCAAACCAAGCAAGCAACCAACCAACCAACCAACAAATCCAAACAATCTAACCAAGCAAGCAAGCAAGCAAGCAAGCAACCAATCAACCAACCAGCCAACCAACCAAGTAACCAACCAACCAACCAACACGTGAACGACGGGAATCATGCAGTCGGTCTTATCCACTCAACCACTTCATCACAATCATCACATTATGGGATGATAAAAAACCGAGCAGACAGCATCACAGATAACATGTAGTTTTTGTCTAGATTGACACAATGAATGCATTTGATCATGATGCCCAGTTTATCAGAGTATCCTGTGAGGTTTTACACACACACACACACACACACACACACACACACACACACACACACACATACACACACACACACACACACACACACACACACACACACACACACGCTCACTCACACACACACACACACACACACATACTCCTCACACACACACTCACACAAACACACACACACACATACACACGCGTACGCACACAGACACAAACACACACACAGAGACACACACACATACACACACAGACACACGCACACACACACAAACACACACACATACACACACACACATACTCTCTCTCTCACACACACACTCACACAAACAATCACACACACACACACACACACACATCACATACTCCTCACACACACACTCACACAAACACACACACACACATGAAGATTCCTACGCCAAGATGGCGGCTTTCTAACAGAACGTTTTCAGAGAGGAATCGTCTAGGCTGAAAATGACACGGTCCAAACGTTGTGTCATCAAAGAAAAAGTAAAGAAAACCACCCGTGGGACAGACAACACCAGGGCAGAGACATCACCACCTTCAGAGACCCCAGAACTGGAAGAACATCAAAAAGAACAGACCTCCGGTCGCACCCTTTCACCATCCAGGAGTCAGCCACACATCGCACAGCTACAATCAAGATCATCATGTGGCTGCCGCTGTCAAGAGGCGGTAAGGGAGATAGACATTTTAAACAACACCATTCAAGAAATGTCTAAACAAATCCACATTCTCACAACCATGCTACATTCAGACAGAAAACTTTTATTGGAAAACAATACAACGTTAAAAGAGCTGCGCGACGTCAATAAGTGCACCAAACTTACGACCACCGTTGCGTGCCAGACGGATTCCGCAGTCCACGGTGACTTCACCACCATGTCACCGATGGACAAATTCTCCACCTACGCGGAATGCGCAGCTCAACCCCCCAAACTGGAAGATCGGGCGAGGACACAAAATGGCAGGAGAAATGTCGTCAAACATAGACCAGACGTCTCCACAAAACCTAACCGTGACGTCAAAACTGCGCTATCGTCAACACGTTCCAGACCACAATCAAATGTTCTTCCCCGTGTCCTTATCGTTCACGACTCAGTCCTCTATAAGGTGGATGGAAAAAGACTGGGCTCTTCATACGGTTTTCAGGTGGCCACGAGAAAGATCCATACCATCGAGGACTGTAAGATTGCAATTGAAAAATCAAAAGAAGAGCTGACACCTGAACCTGACTGTGTAGTTTTACATGTGGGGATCACAGATTTAAAAACAAAGGAGCCCACTGAATGTAGCACAACTCTTGACACCTGTGTGAAAACTATCAACACCCAATTTCCAAAAGCCAGGGTAGTTTTAAGTCAGGTAGCTCCTGTGAGGGACAAACACCTAAACGCTAAAAGAGAGCTCCTAAATGCCCTAACAAAAGTGCGACTTCTTAAAGCAGCGAGTGTCGAATACGTCAACAATGACAATCTTCAAACTATCAGTCACACTCAAGTCAGCCAGGACGACGTCCATCCAACCATCAGAGGGGCGAGCGTTCTGGCCAGAAACTTAGGGA
Organism: Monoplex corrugatus; assembly: GCA_030674185.1. Classification (NCBI taxonomy): domain Eukaryota; kingdom Metazoa; phylum Mollusca; class Gastropoda; order Littorinimorpha; family Ranellidae; genus Monoplex; species Monoplex corrugatus. The sequence continues at coordinate 70,124,861 of CM060312.1, read as the reverse complement.
GGCAAATCCATCAGCTTTTCTGGAAAAACCGAGGAGGAGATCAAACCGACAACGACATCAACAAAGACCCGGCTTTCAATCTCCGTTTTTCTTCTCTCCTTGGTCATTTTAGATTCAGCCCAGATTCAGTTTCTCTTCGTTCAGTTCTCAGCTATATTGTTTTACTTAATTATTTTCTTGTTCACATACTTCATTTTTATCCTATTTGTACCTTTTAATTCAAAGTTAAATGAAATCTATATAAACTTACCATATTGTTCTAAAGTTATTCAACCGTTCCTCATGAAGACGTGTGTAGTAAGTGATATCAACATTTTTCAGTGGAACGCACGTTCCATTGTTAAAAACATCTCATATTTGAGTAACTATCTCTCTTCTAAAAACGTCCATGTCATGCTCCTACAATCGCTGAATACCATCAAAACCAAATTACCTAAAATATCCGGTTTTTATTATCCACCAATATGTGACTCTGTAAATGACGGTGGCCGTATACAAACAGCTATATACATTCGTGAAGGACTGAACTATTGTGAACGATCATCGCCAGTACCTAAATCTACCGCATTTATTTCATCATGTGCAATCATTATAAAATTTTCCTCATCGTTAGTTGTGAATATGGCCTCTGTATACTTACCAAGAGGCCCAGACTCTGTGAACACTGAATGGTTAAAACACTTTCAAGATCAGGACGACAAGTGGATAATTGGAGGTGATTTTAATGCACATGCCCCATTTTGGGAAAAGTATTGTTCAAACATAACAAGCAACAGGTTGATTGAAAATATTGTAGATTCCAATTTATATTTACTTAACAACGGACACGTTACCCGGATCCCCGATATACCAACCCACAGACCCACAGCTATCGACCTTACTTTAATCTCACCATCCCTAGCCCCAAACGCCACATGGCAAACAGTGGATGACTTGTTGGGATCAGATCACATCCCCATACGTCTTACCCTAAACCATACTACAGAAATAGACGCCATACCACAAGATAGTTTACCCAAGTTTAATTATAAAAACGCTGACTGGATCAGTTTTAAGGCAATCCTTGAAAAGACAAGAACAGATCTATCTGAAGCAATGAACATAAACGAAACGTACGAAGTTTTCTGTAACTCACTCTTAAGGGCTGCTAACATTTCAATTCCAAAACTTACAGTGTCAAAAATAGGAAAACATCATGGAAATGTCTGGTGGAATGAGGACTGTCAAAAGGCAGTGAACGAAAAGAAAGAAAAATACAAAATTTATTTAGCAAACAGGTCACCTGAAAATCATACAGCGATGAAAAGTGCCAACATTAAGTGTAACAGAATCATAGAGCAAGCCAAAGAACAACACTGGACATCTTTTTGTAAATGTGAAGTAAATAACCACAAAGACACGATAAAGATTTGGGAAAAACTAAAATTAATGAAAAACGGGATTAAGTTGCCATCAATTCCAGTAAAGCTAGAAAATAACCCTATTCCTAGCTCATTGGAAAAAGCAGAAGCTTTTGCAGACGTGTTTGCTGAGGCCTGTCGTGTAGAAGGACTCCCTGTCTCTGATAGAAATTATAGGGAACGAGATGAAAAGAAAGATGTATATAAGGACCCTGCCTCTGACAATACTCACTACATAAATGCATCACTCACACTTCAAGAATTAAAAGATGCCATTCAGTCCCTTCCAAGTAAAAAAACGTCAGTTGGACTAGATGCAATTTCCAATGAGATGCTGAAAAATTTACCAGAAAATTTTATAATCTTGCTACATGACATATTTCAAAAATGCTGGAATAGTGGGATAATGCCTAACAACTGGAAAGAAACAATAGTGGTTCCTGTATTAAAACCAGGTAAATGTAATACCGATTTGAAAAACTACAGGCCAATTGCATTAACATCACATGTATGTAAACTAATGGAGAAAATAATCTTAAAGAGACTGATGCACTATTGTGAAAAGAATAAAATAATACCAGTAAATCAGGCAGGATTTCGAAAAGGCAGGTCACCAGTAGAGATCCTAACAAAGCTAACTACTAATATAAAACAACAATTTGCAAGACGTCAATGTGTTTTAGCTACATTTTTTGATATAACGAAAGCATACGATCAAGTGTGGCACTCCCGATTGTTATTCAAATTTAAAAGTATTGGGCTGACAGGTCACATTTTTGGCTATGTTAAGTGTTTCTTAGAAAACAGAGTATTTCAAACGAGGATTGAAAATGTATATTCCACGAAACGAATTCTTCAAATGGGTATCCCTCAGGGATCCGTTATAGCTCCCTTTCTTTTCATGATATTAATGCATGACTTACCCAGTAAAGTATCTAAGCATGTAGTTTTAGCTCAATATGCTGACGATTTATGCATGTGGATGCAGGTAAATATGAAAAAGAAAACTCCTTTGCGCTGTATCAATTATACACGCAAATGCTACCAATTAGAACTTGATAAAATAGCGCGATACATGGTAGAAAATGGGTTACATCTATCCCTGGAAAAAACAAAAATAGTTTTATTTAATAATGGAGCTAACCCAGTAAATATTCCCACTTTCAAACTGGGAGATACTCTTCTTCAGTTTAACGAGTCGATTAAATTCTTAGGAGTTTTCCTTACAGCAAAATTATCTTGGAATCAGCATATTGAATACTTATTAACCAAAGCTCAAAAAAGTTTAAATTTCATAAAAATAGTTCGCAAACAGACATGGGTCAAGATTCATCAACACTTGTTCATCTTTGTAAATCGCTTGTTAGATCTAAATTAACCTATGCTCAAGAAATCTTCTTCAGTGCACCGAAACACTTACTAAAAAAACTGCAGAGCATAGATTGTAAAGGTTTCAAACTTGCACTGGGTCTTCCAATGCATGCTTCCTGTCTTCGGACATATAATGAAATCAAACTGTTGCCACTTGATGAGCAAAGGAAAGTCGCTTCTACTAAATTTTTGTTAAGAAACACTACCGTAGAAAACATCTCAGAAACAGAAATTAAACTGAGATCAGATACCGACTTTCCAAAACGAGCTAAATCAATATCTGCACAGGTCACACTTGCAACATACACATCTGACGTCATGAAAGGCTCAGGAATTGATCTAGACGTAGATCCTGTATCTATACGACCTTCCTTTTCGCCAGTACCCAGTTGGGAACTCCAAAGAGCACGATTTGACGTACACCACACTAATTTAAAAAAAGGAGACAATATAAACTTACTGGCAAGTCAGGTTAAATGTCATATAAACGACGTATATTCTGATAATTTGAAAATTTACACTGATGGGTCAGTAATTGAAAGAAAAGCAGGCTCAGCGTTTTTAATACCTGCTCTCAAAATTGAAAAATCTTTCTACATAGGACTTGATAAATCTATCTTTACAGCTGAACTCTTTGCAATATTAATGGCTTTAAACTTTCTGATAAGTCTTCCTAGGACAATTTTTCAGATACTTCTTTGCGTTGATTCAAAATCAGTACTTCAGGCTCTTGAATTATCAAAATTACAAACAAGATCAGAAATGATTCTGGAAATAAGTCACTTGATTCATAATTTATCTTTAAGAGGCACTGATATTACTTTCTGCTGGATACCTTCTCATAGTTCTTTTAGTTATAATAATAAAGTTGACAGGGCTGCCAAACGGGGAGCTAATAACTCACCAGATTCAAACAATATCCAGCTTTCTCTCTCGTTGCACGAGAATTACACTTTAGTGGACAACTACGTCTGGAAGCAGTTCCAATTAAAACAGAAAAAGTATGATAAATGTCACATGAACTTTGAAGTTAGCAAAATACTTAAGCAGCTTCATGCCAGCAGAACTATACAGTCCCTTATGTACAGATGGAAACTTGATGCATTCAAAACAAAATATACCAATAACATAGTGTGTCTGTGTGGAAAGAAGATAACACATAGTCATATTCTTTCTTGCGTTAGGGTAAAACGACATATTCCAACACTATCTGTGAGTACAGTTTCTGACATATTTGCCTCATCATCATTACTGTATGAATTTTTTGTTAGCCTGTCAAAAAGTCCTATAGCGAATTACCTTTAAAATGTTATTTGACTTGTTCATTGTTGTGGTTAGTCAATTATTAGTTTTA
>CM060312.1:70100736-70108236 GCA_030674185.1 Monoplex corrugatus | reverse complement strand
CCTCCCTCCCTATTTGGTCTCTCTTGTCTTCTGTCACCCATCTCCCTCTCTCCACTCCCTCCCTTCCTCTCCTCTCTCTCTCTCCTATCTCTCTGTGGTCCCCCATTTTCTCTCTATTCTCTGTCACGCTGCCTCCCCCCTCTCTCTCCACTCCCTGCCTATATGGTTCTCCTTTCCTCTGTCACCCTCCTCTCTCCCTCCTGTCTCTCTCCCTCCCTGTCTCTCTCCCTCTCTCTCCCTATCTCTCCTGTCGGTCCCCCACCTTCTCCATTCCTATCACCTGCCTCCCCCTCTCTCTCCCTCTATTGGTCTCTCTTGTCTTTCTGTCACTTCACTCCTCTCTCCCACTCCATACCTCACCTGTCTCTCTCCCTCTCTCTCTCCTTTTCTCCCTTCTGTGAGTCCCCCACCCATCTCTCCATTCCTATCACCCTGAATCCCCTCTCTCTCTCTCCCTCCCTCCCTATCTCGGTCTTCTCTCTGTCTTTCTGTCCCCACCCTCTTCTCCTCCACTCCCCCCCCTCTCTCTCCCCCTCTCTCGTATTCTCTGTTGATCCTGCCATCCCTCTCCTCATATCACCTGCTTCCTCTCTCTCTCTCACTCCCTCCCTCCCTGTCTCTCTTCTCTCGCTCCCTATCTCTGTGTGGGTCCCCCACCTTCTCTCCATTCCTATCACCTGTCTCCCCCCTCTCTCTCTCTCCGCTCTCCCTCCATATCTCAGTCTCTCCTTGTCCTTCCGTCATCCACTCCTCTCTCTCCCACTCCCTCCCTCCCCTCTCTCTTCCTCTCGCTCCCTATCTCTGTGTGGTCCCCCACTTCTCTCCATTCCTATCACCCTGTCTGCCCCCTCTCTCTCCCTCTCCTCCATATCTCAGTCTTCCTTGCCTTCGTCATCACTCCTCTCTCCCATCCCTCCTCCCTCTCTCTCTTCCTCGCTCCCTCTCTGGTCGTCCCCACTTCTCTCCTTCTTCACCCTGCCTCCCCTCTCTCTCTCCTCTCTTGTCTATCCTTGCCGTGTCCCTTCTCTCCTCCCACTCCTCCCTCCCTGTCCTCTCCTGTCCTCTCCCTTCCCTGTCTCTCTCCTGTCTATCCCCATCTCTCTCCCTCCCTCCTGATCACTCCGTCTCTCCCCTTCTCTCTCCTGTGTCCACCTTCCATTCTCTCACCCTGTCTCCCTTCTCTCCCACCTCCCTTTCTCTCCCGCTTTTACCCCTCTTCCTCCACTCCTCCCCTTGTCTCTCCCCTCTCTCTTTATCTCTCTGTGGATCTGCCACCCTCTCTCCCTTCATATCACCCTGCTTCCTCTCTCTCTCTCTCTCTCACTCTCACTCCTCCCTCCCTCTCTCTCTTCCTCTCGCTCCCTATCTCTGTGTGGATCCCCCACCTTCTCTCCATTCCTATCATCCTGTCTCCCACTCTCTCTCTCTCTCTCCCACTCCCTCCCTATATCCGGTCTCTCCCTGCCCTTCTGTCACCCTCCTCTCTCCCTCCCTGTCTCTCCCTCTCGCTCCCATCTTTCTGTGGTCCCCCACCTTCTCTCCATTCCTATCACCTGCCTCCCTCTCCGTCTCCTCTCTGGTCTCTCCTTGTCTTCGTTGTCACCTTCCTCCCTCTCCCACTCCCTCCCTCTCTCTCTTTCTACTCTCTCCCTATCTTCTGTGGAGCCCCACACCCTCTCTCCCTTCTATTCAACTTGCTTCCCTGTCTCTTCCCTCTCCCTCCTTATCTCGCTACTCCCCCCTCTCTTTATCTCTCTGTGAATCTCCCACACTCTCTCCTTCAAATCACCTGTCTTCTCTCTCGCTCTCTCTCTCCCTCTCCTCCCTTCCGATCCCCTGTCTCCCCTCTCCTCTCTATCTAGGTCTCTCCCTGTCTTTCAGTCACCCCACCTCTCTCTCTCCCACTCCCCTTCTCTCTCTTTTTCCCCCATCTCGCCATTTCTTTCACTAACAATTATGAAGGATCTCTCCCCATCTCACATCCACATCACCCTCAAATCACACACATATAGACACACATACGCAGTGGCATTCACATCCATTACGTTCACCACACACACACACACACACACACACACACACACACACACACACACACACACAAGGTACCATGCAAGCACACACATACAAACACGCAAACACTCTCTCTCTCACACACACACACACACACACCACACTCACACACCTCACACACACGCACGCACGCCACCCACACACACACACACAAACACACACACTCACACACCCATATTGGCACAGACACACACACACACACACACTCACACACACCACACACACACACTCACTACACGCACATACATACACACACACATACATACACACACACGCGCGCGCACACACACACACAAACACTCTCTCTCTCTCTCTGTCTCTCTCTGTTTCACACACATACACTCACACACACACGCGACACCAACACACAAACGCGCACACACAACACACACACACACACCACACACCTCTCTCTCTCTCTCTCTCACGCACACATAGACACACATACACACACACACACACGCACACAACACACACACACACACCACACACACACACACGCACACAACACCACACACACACACACACACACACACATCACAAACACACACACACTCTCTTTTCTCTCTCTCTCTGTCTCTCTCTCTCTCTCACACACACACACACACACACACACAACACAACACACACACACACACACACACACACACACACACACACACACACACTCACTCACTCACAAAACACACACACACATCCACACTTCCAGCAGCCCGTGGCACCACCACTACCACAGCCACTGTTGCCGCGCCGTTGCTGGTGATGGTGGTGGTAGGATTGCGGCAGTGGTGGTCGACGTTGGCGGGACTGGCAACTCGACACGGCACTGCGCTCACAGACCGCTTTCCTGCCGGCTTCCAGAGTTGAGTGAGTCAGTTGAGAGCTGCTAGGAGTGAGCAAGAGGAGAGAGAGAGAGAGAAGAGAGAGAGAGAGAGAGAGAGAGAGAGAGAGAGAGAGAGAGAGAAGGTAGAGAGAAAGAGACAGGTAGAGAGGGAGAGAAGAGACAGAGAGAGAGAGAGAAGAGAGAGAGAGAGAGAGAGAGAGACAAACAGACAGACAAAAGAGAGAGAGAGAGAGAGAAGGAGAGAGAGAGAGAAAAAGAGAGAGGGAGAGAGAGAGAGGAACAGAGACAGAGAGACAGATAGAGACAGAGAGACAGAGACCGAGATAGATAGACAGACAGAAAGAGAGAAAGACAGAGACAGAGACAAAGATAGACAGACAGATAGAGGCAGACGGACAGAGACAGGTACAGAGAGAGAGAGGTACAAAGAGGACAGAGAGGGACTGAGAGAGACAGAGAGACAGACAGAGAGAGAGAGAGGAGGAGGACAGGATATGTGGATGGTTGTGACAAAACTTGTCCAGTACTCACTCGGCTGGACAGCGAGCCGTGTGCGGCCTGCCCCAAAGGACGATTTTCAAATCATGCCACTTGTTCAAGTCTTCTACGCTTTAAACAGTGATCACGCGTGGCGGACAGACTGACTGACTGACTGACTGACTCTCCTGAGGGCCTCCTGGGGCCTCTTAAGAGCTGGTGGGAATTCGAGAGAAGCCGACGATTTATCTTCAAGTGTTCTGCCGACGCCGCTACCACTGCTGGTGGTGGTGGTGGTGCTACTGCTGCTGCTGCTGCTGCTGCTGCTGTCTGCTACTACTACTACTATCGCTTGGCCTAGCCGGCTGATCGATCCTCCTTCTCACTCTGCCTGGGGAGTGTTATTGTGCCAGCGCCGCTTGGTGTGTAGGACAATTCCATTCACTGGCACCCTGCCGTCGTCTGTGAGTGCTGACTGAGCTTGCTTGTTGGCTTGCTTGCTTGTTTTGCTTGCTTGTTACGAGAGTGTCGCGCCTGTTAGTTTCTTGTTGGGTGGACTAGGGGGGTCTGAGTTCTTGTCCGTCTGCTTGTTAGTGGCAGTGGTGGTTGTGGTGGTTGTGGTAAGTTGGTGGTTGTGGTAGTAGTGGTGGTGGTGGATGAAAAGTGCGCTGTTGTGTTTGGTGACTTTCGTTGGACTGTTTGCCTGTGACGGTTGTAGAATTCTCTTCTTCTCTTCCTCAAGTGTCATCCCCGCCTGCCTTCAGCAACTCTTCTGCAGCTCATCTATAGCGTCTTCTTCTCTTGTGTCTGTTTGTGTCAAAGTCTGGCAAGTCTTGGGAGTGGTTTGCGAGAACACTTTCTAAGGAGCCGAGAAAGGGGGGAGAAAGGAACCTGCTTCATTGTTTATATTTTCTTCTCGTTCTAACCTTGTCCTGTAAACTCACGAGCCAAACTTGATGAAATTGGTACCATGAAGTCAGATTTTTTTTTTATTAAGACAAGGTGTTAGTTAAACTTTAGGAGTTACATTACGGCAATCTGTTGAACGTTTTCATCATTGTATCCTTTTTTTGTTTTTTGGATTCAAAATAAATATTCAGTTTCATGAACATAAAAGTTTACACGTGCATCATTGCTGTAGAAGATATATTTCGAGTTCAAAGACAGCGATAACAAGAACAATATCAAAAACAAACTCTGAATAGTGTCTAATCAATTAACAAACCAACCAACAAACCAACCAACCATCCAACCAGCCAACTAACCAACCAACCAACCAATCAACCAACCAACCAACCAACCAACCAACCATCCAAACAACAGACCAGCCAACCAACCAACCAACCAACCAACCAACCAGCCAATCAACCAACCAAACAACCAAACAACCAACCAACCAACCAACCAACCAACCAACCAATCAACGAAACAACCAAACAACCAAACATTCAAACATAAAACACTGTAATGCTCTTGAATCAGCAATGGTTTTACTCATAGGAAACCTGTCACCATCGCGTTTTGCATAAAAATCTGAGTAAGTGTGATTTATGTACTTGTCGCAGGGAAAGGAGTCTATCATCGATGGGAAATAGCAGAGCATCAGCTTTCAAGGCTGTTTGCCGATCTTCCTGAAGAACAAGATTCTGTCAACACTGTTTCACAGATCGCCCGCAAGCTCTCGTACACCACAGCATTTTCTCCAAGGACACAGAGCAACTTGAGACATCGATGCAATCGAGACCGAGAGACCTGGCAGGAGTCTGGTTTAAAGCTTCTTTCTGGGCTAGAGAGACGTTGATATTGTGCTGAGGATGCGGCGGTATTGATGCCAACATCTCTCCCTACCAGACAGACACAGAGAGAGAGAGAGAAAGTGGAGACGTTTAATCAATTATTGTGGTGAAAAGATAAAGAAGCAGAAGAAGAACAGGAACTGTAACACGACAGAGGGAATTGGTATATTTTTTTCTGAATGTAAACTTAATCTCCCAAACTGTCAAAAAAAATATTGCATCCCAAGATTATGTAGAATAATTGTTAACGTTTATTTATATCGCAATAAGAAAACCAAAGCCGTATTTTTCACACTGTTTAATGTGGAAGCCTTATCTGGTTATCAAATTGCAGAGGGAATTAAGTGTCAAAACTTCGTTCGGGAGTACCTGATCTGGTTAATGTAAATGATTCTTCCAAGCAGCACAAGCAAAAACAAAATCATTGTTCTGTTTACTGTTCTGCTGTGGTTTTTTGGAATTCATGAACGTGTTTTAGATTGTTTGTGTTTGGTTTTTGAGTACCCTCACACAATCTCTACAGGAATAAAAGCGTGACATCCACAGAGAAGAAGTGTTCTATGAATTGTTCGCCACAGGCAGAAATTGCATGCTACTGTTTTCGTGTAAAACATTTTTTTTACTCGCTCGTGACAGTGTTTTCCTGTTTTCCTCTGCAGCTGACAAAGAGATCGTCGTGCATGTCATAGAGGTCAACCACCTGAAACCAACCAACAAAACGTGCTTGCAGGGATCAAGGCTTGATGGATGATGCATTATTTGTTGTTTTCTTTAAATTCTTGGCGCCAATTCCTTGATCAGGTTGTGTAGTTTTGTGGCTTTGCATGCACAGACATAATTAATTATTATCACAGCTCAAGCAGAATCGTGTCCATCGTGTTTTCTCTTTCCGATGTTGAATGTGCATTAACGGTTTTGATGAAGAATAGTTGCCTGGATTTGAATAATTATAGGGAATAAGGAAAAAAAAAAAAACGACACGAAGACAAACTAAACGAAAGGAATGAAATAAAAAGAAACGAAAGCAAACTAAATAAAACCAAACCATCAATTGCGTGTACCTAGGTGAAAAAACAAACTTGTGCCCACAAAACCATTCATGTTTCTGAGTGTGTGTGTTATATCGAGGTACGTTCTAGACTTACAAACCAAACCAGTTTTGAATTACCATCACCTGGCATCTTCTTGCTGTAGTTGGCGAAATTGCTGTAAACTTGATACACTGGCCAAAGTAGTTTTAAAATAACAGTAAACGTGTGTGGTTTGTTCTTTATACATCTACAGAAAAAAATCCTTCTGCTGTGGTACTATTGTCAGGTATTAAAGTGCCGTGTTACATGTATACATAGATCTTTTCTACTTGTGGTTCAATATATACACATTTGGTGGTTCCTCATCTCTACAATTAGTGGTTCATATATTTAATATATATATATATATATATATATATATATATTGGTGATTCTTTTTGCGCTCTATTGTTGAAATTACTATATATACACGCACTACTAATAACCGTTTTACAGCCATCAAAAGTAAACATCCATCGGAAATAATTAATCAGAAATGAATCTCAAAATACAAAGAACATAAAAAAAGACAAAAAAGAAAAAAAAGAAAGAGAGGAAGAAATTAAGAAAGAAGAAAACAAATTCAAATCAAAAAAACAATTTGAGACTAAGAAACAGCTTTGCAAGATTTATAGCGACAAACTATTAACAAGAGAAAGGAGATTTCTTCAACGAAATAAAGAGTGACCACAGCAACATCAACAACAATAAAAACAACAACAACAACCGCTTCTGCTGCTATAGCCTCCACAACTAATACGATAACAACAAGATAAGGATTAGCTAGAAGGACGAGAACAAACAACTACAACTGCCATCATCACAGATACAAAAACACATCACAGACAAGAGGAACTGTGACGACGACATCTTCATCGTAGAAGCAGGAGCAGCAGAAACAAGAACTACAAGAAACATGGCGAGGGTGGGAAGTACGGCAGCAGCTCCTACCACTGAGCAACCGCGACCCAAAAACTGTATGACAATGAGGATGAGAAGCTGCACCTTAAGCTGGACAGTCTTCAAAGCAAGGTCAACACTCCACGCTTCATCTACATTCTCACTTTCTTTGCTGCCCTCGGGGGATTCCTGTTTGGCTATGATACCGGAGTCATCTCTGGCGCCATGATCCTGCTCGGAACTCCATGATCTGTCGTCCGTGTGGCAGGAATGATTGTGAGTTGCCCCTCTTTTTTCTATGTGTGTGTGTCGTGTGTTGTGTGTGTGTGCTGTGTGTGTG
>CM060312.1:70088236-70095736 GCA_030674185.1 Monoplex corrugatus | reverse complement strand
CATATTCACCAGCGACCACAGCTTCCTTGTGGGTGCAAATATGGATTTCCCGAGCTGTCCGTGTTGGTACCATACATAACGCGATTAGAGAAGAATGCTGGAAATAAGAGTTTAGTGACTTTCTTTCTTTGGAGAGTTAAACCAGTATCGCAGAAGAATGCTGGGAATAGAGTTTAGTGACTTTAGTTCTTTGTAGATTAAAATCAATATCGCAGAAGAATGCTGGGAATAAGAATTTAGTGACTTTATTTCTTTGGAGATTTAAAACCAATACCGCAGAAGAATGCTGGGAATAGATTTAGTGACTTTATTTCTTTGGAGATTAAAACCAATATCGCAGAAGAATGCTGGGAATAGAGTTTAGTGACTTTATATCTTTGGAGATTAAAACCAATATCTCAGGTTTCTACCTCTGGAGTTATACTGCCAAGAATTCGAAATTTAGAATTTGTTCCAGAAAGATTCACCACTCTCGTTCAGTTCCATATGTGCTTCACCCAAATCTGCCAGCATTGATTCAATAGACCTGTTGGACCTGTTCAAAAACTGTTATTGTTATCTACTAGAAAGATAATGACAATGAATATTTATAGGGCTTACTCTTGAAAATAAGCCCAGAGCATTTTATCATCATCATCAGGTGCCCTGCCGCATGGCGTTGGCGATCATGGACTTCCATCTGCCTCTATCTCTCGTTGCCCCTAGCATCTCCCCCACCTTCCTCGTCCCCAGCCACTCTGCAAGTCCGTCTAGCATTTTTCCCTGGGTCTACCCGGTGCTCTCTTTCCCTCCAGCTTACAAAAACGAAAATACCTATACACAAAACAACAGCACATAAGCCAAACAGCACCAACACCATTCATTCACCAACACATATAATATACACATTAATACACACAACACACACCACACACACACACACACACACACACACACCACACACACACACACACACACACACACACATACACACACACACACCACACATACACACACAACACAACACACACACACACACACACACACAAACACACACACACACAACACACACCACACACACAAACACACACACACACACACACACACACACACACAAACACACACACACCACACACACACACACACTACACACACACACACACACACACACACACACACACAACACCACACACACACAAACACACACGCACACACACACAAACACACACACACCACCACACATCACACACCACACGCACGCACACACACACAAACAATAACACCAACAACATGAAGCACACCACCAAATAGACAAGAACAAAGAGGGGGACAGGAGAGGGATGGGGAGTAGGACAAGGAGGGTGGAATAGAAGAAGAGTGCGATGGGGGTGGGTGGTGGGTGGGTGGAATGGACAGAGTACATAGCAACAGGAACCAGAAGAACAAGAAAACCAATGCAAACGCGTATTCAACAAAACAAGACAAGACAAGCGCAAATTTTCGGCCAACCGGCCTTTGTCAAGCGCGAACGCACGGTCACAAACAGACCACAAACACCAAACAACGGATAATGAAAAGAGGACTAAACACTTCCCTGCCGCCTCGTCCAGTGGATAAAAAGGGACCAAATCAGACAGTCAGCAGACAGTCATTGTAATGTGCTAATTCAACAGTATGGACGTCAGGTAGACCCTCAACACAACAGCATATGAAAGTGCTAAATTCAACTCCGTGGCTCGTCCCGTGGATAGGGACAAACACAGTAGGACAGTCAATGTAATGTGCTAATTCAACAGTATGGACGTCAGTGGGTGAGTGGATGGTGGACAGGGAACATAGCAGCAGTATTGTAATGTGCTAATTCAACAGTATGGACGTCAGTGGGTGAGTGGGTGGTGGACAGGGAACATAAAACAGTCATTGTAATGTGCTAATTCAACAGTATGGACGTCAGTGGGTGAGTGGGATGGTGGACAGGAAACATAGCAGACAGTCATTGTAATGTGCTAATTCAACAGTATGGACGTCAGTGGGTGAGTGGATGGTGGACAGGAACATAGCAGACAGTCAGTGTAATGTGCTAATTCAACAGTGTGGACGTCAGTGGGTGAGTGGTGGTGGACAGGAACATAGCAGGTCATTGTAATGTGCTAATTCAACAGTATGGACGTCAGTAGGTGAGTGGGTGGTGGACAGGGAACATCAGCAGTCATTGTAATGTGCTAATTCAACAGTATGGACGTCAGTGGGTGAGTGGGTGGTGGACAGGGAACATAGCAGAGTCATTGTAATGTGCTAATTCAACAGTATGGACGTCAGTGGGTGAGTGGGTGGTGGACAGGGAACATGCAGACAGTCATTGTAATGTGCTAATTCAACAGTATGGACGTCAGTGGGTGAGTGGGTGGTGGACAGGGAACATAGCAGACAGTCATTGTAATGTGCTAATTCAACAGTATGGACGTCAGTAGGTGAGTGGGTGGTGGACAGGGAACATAGCAGTCATTGTAATGTGCTAATTCAACAGTATGACGTCAGTGGGTGAGTGGGTGGTGGACAGGGAACATAGCAGACAGTGTAATGTGCTAATTCAACAGTATGGACGTCAGTGGGTGAGTGGGTGGTGGTACAGGGAACATAGCAGACAGTGTAATGTGCTAATTCAACAGTGTGGACGTCAGTGGCTGGACATGGAACACAGTGGACAGTCAATGCAATGTGCTAAATCAACAGCATGGACGTCAGTGGGTAGGTGAGTAATTGTCAATGGTATTGTTGTTTAAAGCCCAGCCGTCTGCATGGAGCCATTCAGGGTTTATAACCGCTTCAAAATAAAAAAACGTCCCGGAAAAAAAGAAAAAAAAGAAAGAAAAGAAGTACACAATCAATGCATTCGTGCACATAATCTAAGGACATGCCCTGGCGTTGACCACTCCGTCCAACTGATCGCACAGGGATTTAAAAAACACACCTGATACAAATTTAAGCATACCTAAGGACACCAAAACATAATAAAAGCGGGCCAAAATTACCTAAAATTGCTTCCGCATATCTCACCTCCTTAGAGCCACAAAATGCACTTAATACATGTACCCAATTATCAATCCTAAGAGAAAGTATGTAAGACTTTATCAAACACAACAGGTGAATGGACCAGCAAGGCAGAAAATTATAGGAAAAAATGACAGAAAGCAAAGAAGGAAGAAATAAACAAACAGAGTGACAGAAATATGAGGACATTTCTATCACAGATTTTCCAGAAGGTGGGATACTATTTATACTGAGAGAGCCCCCGGCATCCCCACGGGGGTGGTGGTGGTGGGCGTGGGTGGAGGACAGAGAACACAGTGGACAGTGAGTGTTATGTGCTAATTCAACAATATGGACGTCACTGGGTGGATGGGGGACAGGGATTATAGCAGACAATCAGATTGATATGCTAATTCAACAGCAGGGGACAGGGATTATAGCAGACAATCAGATTGATATGCTAATTCAACAGTATGGACGTGGTCAGAAAACATCTCTGGTAATACTATGACCCTTCTTTTGCGTTGTCAATGTGTTCCCATCGCAGACGTGTAACGAACCGATATGCGCGTACATGCAAAAACAACCAGTGATGCCCACACCGTGAAGCGAGGTAGAACTTAGTGTATCAGACTTGTTAGATTCTTCTAAAGGACCAGTCGCCATGGTGTAGTGGTTAACGCAACGGACTACCGACTTGAAGATTGTGGGTACGAATCCCCATCTAGTCCCTTCCAAAAAATATTGTTCGGCTCTAACTGACTCCTACCCAGAGTTGGGCGTGCTTTGGGCTCATTGGAAAGACTGGGACCATACAGTCAAGTCTCATCCACTTCACGGATGCGTCATTGAGGGTGCTGCTCAAATTTTCTTATCAGCACCGCAAGTGTTTGTATCTCCTAGGCCTTAGGCCTGGTTGACGCCAGGATATATTATGATAGTAAGCGTAGAGTACAGGCCCTGTCACGCAGTCTGAATCCTTGATGGATATCCATAACATCATGATTATCATCCTCATGGACATCATCATAATCACATTGTAAAAAGTGTGCCAGCTTCTGTGGCCATTAAGGTGGCGTAGAAAATGGGACGAAAAAAAAAAAAAAGTTGAGCACGAAGGTAACCTCCCCGAATGCGATGATCCTAAAAAAAAAGGGTCTCCTACAGGGGTGGAACTTAACGCCTCGCAGTGCCCGGAGTGCAATGGTTATCTGTTGTGTCGTTAACGGGAACCACCGTCAATAACGATAACAAAACGTTTAACTGCGCAAATCTATACCAAATTAATTAGCAGTTATTTTAGAAGTTAGCGGGACGTCCTTTTCTACATCAAAATTGATATAAACGCGATAAAACAGGTATAAAAAAAACTAACAATTTATAAAATAAAGAAAAAGCTCCGTCGAGATTTCCACCATAAAATGAGCACTCTGTAAGTTTAATCGGGGAGACAAGACCACTGCACTCCAGGCACCGCGAGACGTTAAGCTCCGCCCCTCTAGGGGATTCTGACAAAGCACGGTACACAACACTGTTATACATATGTGAGGCGTGGACAGTCAACAAACAAAGCCAGAACAAGATTGAGGCAGCCGAGATGTGGTTTCAAAAAAGAATGTTGAGAGTTCCACGGACAGCAAAGAAAACAAACCAGTCTTGATGGAAACAGACACAAGTAGATCACTCATAAGGAAGATTAGGAAAAGACAGGCAACATTTATAGGCCATTTTATGAGGAAGGGGGATTTGGAGCACCTGGTCACAACGGGAAAGATGGAGGGAAAGAGAGCACCGGGTAGACCCAGGGAGAAAATGCTGGACTGGACGGACTTGCAGAGTGGCTGGGGACGAGGAGGGTGGGGGAGATGCTAAGGGCAACGAGAGATAGAGACAGATGGAAGTCCATGATCGCCAATGCCATGCGGCAGGACACTTGATGATGATGATGATGACGGTACACAAAGTACCGCCTCACTTCCGGGATGCCCTACATTAAAATGGCCTTCTCACTTAGATTGTTGTTCTGGTGGTGTTGGTATAGGATTCGATTAGTACTCCTCCCCCCCCCCTTCCCCCACTTCCCGGGGATGGTTATCCCCTGTCGGCCATATCACCTGAGGTGGGTGCAGGCGTAAAAACTGAACCAGTCAGTCAATCAGTCAGTCAGTCAATCAAACCGCCTCACTTCAATTCATGCCATGGGGGATAACTCGTTATTTCTGTACGCGCGTTTCGGTTTTGACACCGTTTGTGACAGGAACCCCTTAACGACATAACAGACGTGATCAGAACGTATCTGTGTGAATATCATAATCTTTCTCCCGACCGTCATGATCTCCAGGTTGATATCTGTCTGTGATCGTTCATGGTCCGCCAGGTTAATATGCCAATCCAACAATATGGAAACCAGAGGGGGACGGGTGGAGGTGGGAGTTGTGTGGATAGGGAGGGGGTAGAGAGGACAGGGAACACTGCAGTCAGTTTGATATGCCAATCCAACAATATGGATACCAGAGTGGACGGTGGGAGGTGGGGGTTGTGTGGATAGGGAGGGGATAGAGAGGACAGGGAACACTGCAGTCAGTTTGATATGCATCAACATAGGATACCAGGGTAACGGTGGAGGTGGGGTTGTGTGGATAGGGAGGGGATAGAGAGACAGGAACACTGCAGTCAGTTTAATATGCCATCAACATATGGACCCGGGAAGGTGGTGGGGGTTGTGTGGATAGGGAGGGGTAGAGAGGACAGGGAACACTGCAGTCAGTTTGATATGCTAGTCCAACAGTATGGATACCCCAGGGTGGACGGGTGGAGGTGGGGGTTAGAGAGGACGGGGGACACAGCAGACAGTCAGTTGGATCTGCCATTCCAACAATATGAATACCAGGATGGACGGGTGGAGGTGGGGGTTAGAGAGGACAGGGGACACAGCAGACAGTCAGTTGGATCTGCCATTCCAACAATATGAATACCAGGGTGGACGGGTGGAGGTGGGGGTTAGAGAGGACGAGGAACACAGCAGACAGTCAGATACAAGATACAAGATTTTATTTAGCCCAGAACATCACAATGGGAAATTGTTATGGCATTCGCATTAAAATACATACAGGAACAAGAACGCATAAACAAATGTACACACATGCTCTTACTCTCTCTCTCACTCTCTCTTTCATCCCTCTTTCACCCTCTCCCTCCCCTCATCTCTCCCCCCTCCCTCTTTGTCGAACACAATATCAAAGATTATGACTAATTCTAAAAATGTACGGTTAAAAAAGCACATCATAATAATCAGATGCCTTGGTTAGGACTTTTAGCAATGGACAAAAAGGGCAGTACTCATTGACAAACAACATTGGTAGGTATAGAAAAATTTGGTTAAAGATGCAATGCGATATGCACATTAAAATCAAAATGAGTTAAATACAATAAAATGAGTACATGTATGTAGACTAAGAGGACAAGGTTAAACTTTTTAAGTCAGCAGACAGAAACACATATACAAGCAACAGCCGACCCCCCACCCATCCACTCACAATATCAGGATGGACGGGTGGAGGTTGGGGGAGGGGCTCAGAGGGGCATTGGAGAGGACAGGGAACATAGCAGATGATTAGCTGATATGCCAGTCCAACAGTATGGATTCCAGGGTGGACGAGTGGAGGAGGGTGTGCAAGTGTGTGTGTGTGTGTGGGTGGAGGGAGGGGGTAGAGAGGACAGGGAACATAGCAGACGATCACTTTAATATGCCAGTCCAACAATCATACGGCGATGGATGGAGGGTGGTGGGGACAGAGACAGCAGTGAATCGGGGATGGATGGAGGGGGTGGTGGGTGAGTAAGGACAAGAACAGAGAACACAGACAATGTGAATACCAGGGTGTCCGGACGGTTGGAGGTGGTGGTGGGGAGGAGTGGAGGGGGAGGGGATTAGAGAGGACAGGGAACACAGCAGACGATCAGTTCGATATCCCAGTCCAACAGTATGAATACAAGGGTGGACGGGTGAAGGTGGAGGCGGGTGTGGGTGGATGGGGTGGTGGATTTTCAGAGAAGACAGGGAACACAGTTCGATATTCCAGACCAACAGTATGGATGGGTGGAGATGAGGGTGGGTGGAGAGGGGTGGTGGTAGAGAGAACAAGAAACACAGCAGACGATCAGTTCCATATATCAGTCCAACAATATGGATACCAGGGTGGATGGGTGGAGGTGGAGGTGGAGATGGGAGGAAGAGCGGGGGTGGAGGTGGGGGATTAGAGAGGACAAGGAACACAGCAGACGATCAGTTCCATGCACGATTCCAACAGTATGAACGTGGTCAGAAAAGATCTCTGTTAATACTGTTTTTACGTGTCTCTGACCAGTTCGTTATCTCTGGAGTCAGATTTCGATAGTTGTGTTTGTCTGTCTGTCTGTCTGTCTGTTCTGTCTGTATGTCTGTTTCTTTTTCATTACTGTGTGTCTGTCATATATGATTGTGTGTGTGTG
>CM060312.1:70048236-70058236 GCA_030674185.1 Monoplex corrugatus | reverse complement strand
CAGTCGGCGTCGACTATGCGCCCTACTATCGTGTTGGTCGAGTTGACGCCTCTGGAGCAGCGTCGGCTGTGGCTGACAGGCCGATGCTGGAGGGCAGTTATGCAACATTGGATATTGTATGGATGCTGGCTATAGGATTGCCTTCACAGGAGCTTGCTTCCCGCTTGTCTCTCTTTTCCTCACTTATCTTTTTTTCACCCCAACCAGAGTTGTTTCTGGAGCACACTGCCGCATCTGTTGCGGTCGGTTGCTGTGTCCTCCCAGCTCTCTGTGTTGATATCCAGAGCTTTCATATTTATATCGCGCTTGCAGGCGTCTTTGTATCGTAGCTGGGGGCCGCCAGTAGATCTATCTCTTGCGGGACATTAGTAGTCCTCGAAATACGAACGTGGTAATCGATAGGCAAAGAATTTGGACTTTCAATTGGAAAGTCTGAATTTGATCTTGCCGAGGTACCTCCCACCTATTGGATGAACAGAACTTGCTGACTTCCCATGTCAGCACAAGTGTAGACCTGTTTGCGCTTAAGTTCCCTTTGCGTGCATACGAGCGCAGAACATGAAATATGCACGTTAACGATCTTGCAAACCATGTAAGTGTCTGATGGCTGATGGAAACACAAAAACACCGAAGGATATGATAATGGAGTGAGTAAACGTGGGTCCTAGGTTTAATCGCCTTAGTCACTTCCTGGTCACAACAGGGAATCTGGAGGGAAAGAGAACACCAGGTAGACCCTGAGAGAAAATATTCGACGGTACTTGCATTGTGGCTGAGGACAGAGAGAGGGTGGAAGATGTTACTTGCAGCGACAAGGAATAGATTTTTTTTTGGGGGGGGGGGGGGGAAGGAGAGGGGGCATGATCGCCAACGCCATGCAGGAGGGCACATGATGATGATGATGATGATGATGATGATGATGATGATGATGGCGATGACGATGATGAGGTCACATTCTGTCAAGTGGGTAAAAGGTAGACATTTTTTTCCCTATCCCGGATCAACATGTTTTCAAACCTGCCAGTCCCTAAATTTGGAGTTTGGACAAGTGGGATTCATAGCACTCAGACAATCCCATATGCGCTCCACCCAAATTCTGCCAGCAATTACCTGGCAGACTTCCTGAGCCTGCGCGAAACGGAATGTGCTGGCAAGGTCATGAACTGAGGAGCGGAAAGAGGGGGAGGGGGGAGAGCTTTGAAACATAAGCTGACACCATCAGAATGATGGAAACGTTACGATGGCAGCAAACAGCCAATGTTTAATGTTGCAACACTAAGCTGACATCATCAGAATGATGGAAACATTAAGATGGGCAGCAACAGGCCAATGTTTAATGTTGCAACACTAAGCTGACACCATCAGAATGATGGAAACATTACGATGGGCAGCAAACAGGCCAATGTTTAATGTTGCAACACTAAGCTGACACCACCAGAATGATGGAAACATTTAGATGGGTAGCAAACAGGCCAATGTTTAATGTTGCAACACTAAGCTGACACCATCCGAATGATGGAAACATTAAGATGGGCAGCAAACAGGCCAATGCTTAATGTTGCAACACTAAGCTGACACCACCAGAATGATAGAAACATTAAGATGGGCAGCAAACAGGCCAATGTTTAATGTTGCAACACCAAGCTGACACCATCAGAATGATGGAAACATTACGATGGGCAGCAAACAGGCCAATGTTTAATGTTGCAACACTAAGCTGACACCATCAGAATGATGGAAACATTAAGATGGGCAGCAAACAGGCCAATGTTTAATGTTGCAACACTAAGCTGACACATCAGAATGATGGAAACATTACGATGGGTAGCAAACAGGCCAATGTTTAATGTTGCAACACTAAGCTGACACCATCAGAATGATGGAAACATTACGATGGGCAGCAAACAGGCCAATGTTTAATGTTGCAGACTGGGACTGGACTCAAGATATCACACCCTGAGTTCACAGCTCTATCGAAAGGACCAACCAGCCGGCATAAGACTACTATCATGTGTCTATGCATGCAGAATATCAAATATGTACATTAACGATTCCGGAAGTCATGGCAGTGGTTTCGGCCAAGCCAAAACAGCATTCAAGAAGATGACAAGCATTCTTACCAACAAATGCCTGTCAATTAACATCAGGAAGAGAATTCTTGAATGTTAAATAGAACCAATACTGTTGTACGGATGCGAGGCGTGGACAGTCAACAAACAAAGCCAGAACAAGATTGAGGCAGCCGAGATGTGGTTTCTCAGAAGAATTTGAGAGTTCCATGGACAGCAAAGAAAACAAACGAGACAGTCTTGATGGAGGCAGACACAAGTAGATCACTCATAAGGAAGATTAGGAAAAGACAGGCAACATTTATAGGCCATTTTATGAGGAAGGAGGATTTGGAGCACCTGGTCATAACGGGAAAGCTGGAGGGAAAGAGAGCACCGGGTAGACCCAGGGAGAAAATGCTGGACGGACTTGCAGAGTGGACTGGGGACGAGGAGGGTGGGAGAGATGCTAGGGGCAACGAGAGATAGAGACAGATGGAAGTCCATGGTCGCCAATGCCATGCCGCAGGGCACCTGATGATGATGATGATGGCAGTGGTTAGCTTATGGAAACATGAAAACAACCAGCATGTACTCCCACCAAAGACAGAGTCTGCAGACAATGCAGCAACATGCTGCCTGCATAATTTGCACACAGACGATGTGGAAACATGTACACGAGAAAAACTGAAAAATAACAAATTAAAAAAAATGATGATAATAAATAGAAAAAAAAAAACATCCATCAGGGCCTGCCTAATAAAGACGGAATATTCAGATTGTTGCAACAACATATTGATTTCATACTGTGAGCAAACACAACATCCATATAAACATGATCTGAATAATGACAAAAAAAGTCACCAGCGTTCAAGCAAATTGAAAGAGAAAAAACAGAGAATAGTATGATACACACATTCGGTAAGAAACGAATGCTCAAAACAAAACACAAAAACCAAGCGAGATTGTGATATGGGATTTCTCCACGTATCTTCTAGACTCTTGTGGGATCTTCCCAACTGTATGTAGCGATCTTGACTTGGTGATCTTCGAGACTCTAATTGGCGATTTTCTAGCTCTATTAGCGATTTTCTAGACTGTAACTGGCAATTTTCTAGACCCAACTGATCTGATCTAATTAACTGAGATCTATTCTAGACTCTAACTGGATTTCTAGACTCTAACTGGCGATCTTCTAGACTCTACTGGATGATCTTCTGGATCTACTAACTTTGGTGATCCTTCTAGATTGTCGATTCTTTATACTGGTGATCTTCTAGACTCTAACTGGGATCTCTAGATGTACTGTACTGGCTGACTGTCCTCTAGACTCTAACTGTGATCTTTCTAGACTTAACTGGTGATCTTCTAGACTCTAACTGGCGATCTTCTAGACTCTAACTGGTGACTTCTAGACTTAACTGGTGATCTCTAGACTTAACTGCGATCTCTAGACTTAACTGGGATCTTCTAGACTCTAACTGGTGATCTTCTAGACTTAACTGGTGAATTTCTAGACTCTAACTGGTGATCTTCTAGACTCTAAACTGGTGATCTTCTAGACTTAACTGGTGATCTTCTAGACTCTAACTGGCGATCTTCTAGACTCTAACTGTGATCATTCTAGACTCTAACTGGTGAACTTCTAGACTCTAACTGGCGATCTTCTAGACTCTAACTGGTGATCTTCTGGACTCTAACTGGGATCTTCTAGACTCTAACTGGGATCTTCTAGACTCTAACTGGTGATCTTCAGACTTAACTGGCGATCTTCTAGACTCTAACTGGTGATTTCTAGACTCTAATGGTAGAGTAGATTCCTGACTCTAGACTGCGATCTTGCAGACTAATGGCGATCTTCGAGACTTGGTCCGGATCTTACTAGGCCTGTAATGGGGATCTTCTGAGACTCAACTGGTGATAGACGTAGATGGTGATCTAAGAGAGATGTTGAGAGTTTCCATGGCAGCATAAGATAAACAACGAGACAGATCTTGATGAGGCAGACAAAGTGATCATCTAGAATCGCTAATTGGGGTTGATCTTCTTGGACTGTACCGACGATTTTCTAGACTGTTTTGGGAATTCTCTAGACTCAATGGGCGATATTTCTAAGACTCTTAACTGAACGATCATCTAGACTCTAACTGGCGATATTCTAGACTGTAATTGGCAATCTTCTAGATTCTAACCACCTATCTTCTAGACTCCATCTGGCGATCTTCTAGACTGTAATGGCGATCTTGAAACTAGCGTTTTGAATAAGACGATAAATTTAAGTTCCGTGTCCAGCATTTTTTCTTGTCTGGCCATGACGATTGAAGAGAAAGAGAACACCAGGTAGGCCCAGGGAACAAATATTGGACGGACTTGCGGAATGGCTGAGGACAGAGAAGGTGGAAGATGTGTTTGCGGTAACAAGGGATAGACACATATGGAGGGCCATGATCGCCAACGGCATGCGGCAAGGCACATGATGATGATGATGTCCAGCATGAACTTTGTGCAAGTGAAAGAACCTATAGCAGCAAAGCAGTTGCCCCTGGCAAATATCTCTAGGAAGATCTACTTTAACAAATAAATAGAATAAAACACCTACACGCAGAGAAAATGTGGCAGCACACTGTGGCGACAGGAATTTATGGATCGAGTAAACAGCCTAAATTTTGAATAGAAAATTTGGCGTGACATGTGATTTCGACATGCAATATCACAAATGTAATTACAGCATCGACGATTTCATTTTGTGTTTTCCTACGATACCTCCCACATGTTTGATTTTGCATTTCACCACGATCTTTGATTCGATTTGGTTGTTGCTGCTGTTGTCGTCTCTCAGCTTGATTCTGTCTGAGGGAAGCTGACTGTGCATCTGTAAAACAGATTTACAAACATTTCTACAGAGGAAGGCGTTTGCATGCGTGTCGATTTTGGATTACAACCGTGACACTGATAATCTGTTGCTCAATATCTTCAGAGTGTTTGTATCATCGTAATTACTGGAGGTCAGAATATTGGAACCTCATGAAGATTTGTGAAAACAGTGTGTCTGCAGAGCTATGCAGAGCACATGAATGGTTAAGATCAATTTGATAATCTTGCTCACTAATCAGAAGAAAGAAAACATGGAGATAGAATCAGAACGCGTATTTGATATAACAAGACAAGACAGGCAAAAATTTTGAGCCTATCTTGTCTTGATATACTTAATATGCGTTTTGATTTCATGTTCATGTTGCTCTGGAGAAGAGTGGCAGAATGGTCCAGACGTTCGCCTGCCAGTCACTAAATTCACGGTTCCTGGGTTTGTTTCCCGATGAGGCCTTGATGTTTCTCCTCAGCTTGACCGGAAAATCAAACCGAACATTTAGTCCTTCGGAAGGGGATGACAAACGAGTCGGACGCATCAGCCTTCTGGCCTGCGTACGCTTAAGATCCCAAGGCAGTTTAAAATCGTAAGAGCAGGGCGTTCGCCGGCTGCCCTGGTATGAAACATTGCAGAGATAAGGTTGATTTCCCAGGTCCCTGTCTTTGAAAGCCAATTATCCTTCTTGCCTTTCTGAAGTCTTGGTTAAAAAAAAATAAAGGTGGCGATGCACTGCGGCGACGCGCTCTCAAAGGGGAGAGCACTCCGAGTTTGACATGGCAAATCCACTGTGACAAAAGAAATGAATATGAACGAATATAATTATGAAATATTTAATTCAACAAGACGTGACTGGCGATAAATTGCGCCTATCTTGTCTTGTCATATTTAACATGCATTCTTTTTCTTTTTTTCTATTTTCATGTTTTTTTCAGGTTCCTGTTTGTTTGAACGCGGGCATTTTACACACGTTTTGGAGTTCTCGCTCATGTGGATTGTTTTGAGAGAGACTTCAGGCGGTGCAAACATGACAGGCGTTTCTTTTGTTTTCTGTTCCCCCTGTCACCGTGTTAATGTGTTTATCCCTTTTCCCCCATGTCACCGTGTTAAGAATAATAATAATAATAATTAATAATTACAATATTTATATAGCGCAAAATCTTGATAAAATCAAATCTAAGCGCTGTGTACATCCCTTTTCCCACTGTCACCATGTTAATGTGTTTATCCCTTTTCCCCCTGTCACCGTGTTAATGTGTTTATCCCTTTTCTCCCTGTCACTGTGTTAATGTGTTTATCCCTTTTCTCCCTGTCACTGTGTTAATGTGTTTATCCCTTCCCCCCCCCTGTCACCGTGTTAATGTGTTTATCCCTTTTCTCCCTGTCACCGTGTTAATGTGTTTATCCCTTTTCTCCCTGTCACCGTGTTAATGTGTTTTTCCCTTTCCCCTGTCACTGTGTTAATGTGTTTATCCCTTTCCCCCCTGTCACCGTGTTAATGTGTTTATCCCTTTTCCCCATTGTCACTGTGTTAATGTGTTTATCCCTTTTCCCCCTGTCACATGTTAATGTGTTTATCCCTTTTCCCCCTGTCACCATGTTAATGTGTTTATCCCTTTTCCCCCTTGTCATTGTGTTAATGTGTTTATCCCTTTTCCCCCTTGTCACTGTGTTAATGTGTTTATCCCTTTTCCCCCTTGTCAATGTGTTAATGTGTTTATCCCTTCCCCCCTTGTCAATGTGTTAATGTGTTTATCCATTTTCCCCCTTGTCACTGTGTTAATGTGTTTATCCCTTTTCCCCCTGTTACCGTGTTGATGTGTTTATCCCTTTTCCCCCTGTTACCGTGTTGATGTGTTTATCCCTTTTCCCCCTTGTCACTGTGTTAATGTGTTTATCCCTTTTCCCCCTGTTACCGTGTTGATGTGTTTATCCCTTTCCCCCTTTTACCGTGTTGATGTGTTTATCCCTTTTCCCCCTTGTCATTGTGTTAATGTGTTTATCCCTTTTCCCCTGTTACCGTGTTGATGTGTTTATCCCTTTTCCCCCTGTTACCGTGTTGATGTGTTTATCCCTTTTCCCCCTTGTCACCGTGTTAATGTGTTTATCCCTTTCCCCCCTGTCACCGTGTTGATGTGTTTATCCCTTTTCCCCCTTGTCACTGTGTTAATGTGTTTATCCCTTTCCCCCCTTGTCACCGTGTTAATGTGTTTATCCCTTTCCCCCTGTTACCGTGTTGATGTGTTTATCCCTTTCCCCCCTGTCACCGTGTTGATGTATTTATCCCTTTTCCCCCCTGTCACCGTGTTAATGTGTATATCCCTATCCCCCCCTGTCACCGTGTTAATGTGTTTATCCCTTTCCCCCTGTCACCGTGTTGATGTGTTTATCCCTTTCCCCCCTTGTCACCGTGTTAATGTGTTTATCCCTTTCCCCCCCTTGTCACCGTGTTAATGTGTTTATCCCTTTTCCCCCCTGTCACCGTGTTAATGTGTTTATCCCTTTTCCCCCCTGTCACCGTGTTAATGTGTTTATCCCTTTTCCCCCTGTCACCGTGTTAATGTGTTTATCCCTTTCCCCCCTGTCACAATGTTAATTGTTTATCCCTTTCCCCCCTGTCACAATGTTAATGTGTTTATCCCTTTTCCCCCCTGTCACCGTGTTAATGTGTTTATCTCTTTCCCCCCTGTCACAATGTTAATTGTTTATCCCTTTCCCCCCTGTCACAATGTTAATGTGTTTATCCCTTTCCCCCCTGTCACAATGTTAATGTGTTTATCCCTTTCCCCTGTCACAATGTTAATGTGTTTATCCCTTTCCCCCCTGTCACAATGTTAATGTGTTTATCCCTTTCCCCCTGTCACAATGTTAATGCGTGTATCCCAAAGAGATCGGCTCAAATTTTACACAGAAAATCATTTGTGACAAGACATGGCACTATACAGCAAAATGCAATGCAATAATGTAAAGAGCAATACGATACGATACGACACGATACGATACGATACGATACGAGACGATACGATACGATACGATACGATACGATACGATACCATACTATACGATACCATACCATACCATACCATACCATACCATACCATACCATACCATGCCATACCGTACCATACCAACCATACCATACCATACCATACCATACCGTACCGTACCGTACCATACCATACCATACCATACCATACCGTACCATACCATATTACACCACACCACACCACACTACACCACATCACCTACACCACACCACAACACAACGCACAACACAATACAACACACCAAACCACAACTATTCAATACGACATCACACTGTACATCTCCACAGCACACACCCACTCTTACCATACGAACACCACACAACACCACACCATACCACACACACAACACCACACAACACCACAATACAACACAACACAACACAAGACAACACACCACACCACGCCACGCCACACCACACAACACACACCACACCACACCACACCACACCACTCATATCACATCTCACCACACCACACCAGACCACAACACACCACACCACACCACAACACAACACAACACAGTACTACTCAGCACAACACAACACAACACAACACACCCACAACACACCACACCACACCACAACACACCACAACACAACACAACACACCACAACACACCACAACACGACACAACACAACACAACACACCACAACGCAACACACCACAACACACAACACACCACAGCACCACACAGCACAACACAACACAGCACAACACAACACACTACACCACACCAAACTACACCACACCACACCACACCACACCACACCACACCACACCACAACACAACACAACACAACACAGCACAGCACAACACGACACAACACAACACAACACACCACAACGCGAAACAACACAATACAACACACCACACCAAACCACAATACAAAACAACACACCACACCACACCACAACACAACACAACACAACACACCACAACACACCACAACACACCACAACACAACACAACACAACACAACACACCACAACACAACACAACACACCACACCACACCACAATACAACACACCACAACACACCACATCACATCACAACACACCACACCACACCACACCACACCACAACGCACCACACGATAGCACAACACAACACATCACATTACACCACACCACACCACAACACACCACGCCACACTACACCACACACACACCACACCACATCACAACACACCACACCACATCACACCACACTACATCACACCACACCACACCAGAACGCACCACAACACACCACACCACAACACAACACAACACAACACTCCACACCACACTAAAACACAACACAACACAACACAACACTTCAATACAACACCATACCACACACCACCACAACACACACCCACACTCCACTCCACTCCACATCACACCACAGCACACCACACCACAACATGCAGCCCAACCCAACACAAGCCATCACATAGTTCCTATATGACAGTTTGCAAATACCCTTGCCTATCTCGGAGCCTACATACACGGCGCGATCATTCAACTGTCATCGATTTTGTTCCATGTATGTCTGTCAGCAGTGTATGGCCTCCAGGAGTTATTCCCGATCAATGCATTCACTCGGTCAAATCGCTTTTCGACAAAAGTCAGACCAACAGTAAGAGAGAGAGAGACAGAGAGAGACAGAGAGACAGAGAGACGGACAGAGAGATAGAGACAGGGGCAGAGACACAGAGAGAGAGAGAGACAGAGGGAGAGAAAGAGAGAGAGAGGCGGGCAGGCAGACAGACAGATAGAGAGACAGAGACAGAGACAAAGAAACAGAAACAGAGAAGTTAGAACCAGAGAGAGAGAGATATATATATATACATACAGACATACAGACAGACAGATAGATAGATAGATAGATAGATAGATAGATAGATAGATAGATAGATAGACAGACAGATAGATAGATAGATAGATAGATAGATAGATAGATAGATAGATAGATAGATAGATAGATAGATAGATAGATAGATAGATAGATAGATAGATAGATAGATAGAGGGAGAGAAATAAGAGAGAGAATTT
>CM060312.1:70023236-70038236 GCA_030674185.1 Monoplex corrugatus | reverse complement strand
AACAAGACAGAAACAAAGAGAGGAACAGAAAAGAGGACATTTCTAGCACAACCTTTCCAGAAGGTTGGGATTTTGTTTATCCAAAAAGAGCCCGCGGCATCCCCCATGGGGGAATGGTTAGAATATCAACCTGTAAAATAGACAAGTCCCAGAATGGTGATGGTGTAATAATTGATAGTTTCATGATAAGGAGAATATGGATCACGATGCCAAGGCAGAGAGACACAGACGACTATGCTGACAATCCATGCTTAAGATGATGTTGATGATGACGACGACGATGATGGCAATGATATCAATAAAAGTGGTGATGCTGATGGCGACGACACTGACAATGTCCCATCATTGCACCATGTTATTCATGCCAACACTTTTTGCCAGGACAAAAAAGGACAGCCAGAAACGATGACTATGTAACATAGGAGAAGAGAGGAGAGAAGGATCAGAGTAGAAGTTGGCATCAATATCTTACAGGAAACTTCCCGCAATGACTAAATCAAGTCGTAGTAGGCGTAATGCCTGTTCTGACAGCTGCGAGGAGATGGACAAGAATCGATTCTGCTTCATGGCACGTTTCTTGCTGTTGGTGCTGATTCGTTTTATTGATTTATTCATGTTGTCCTGACCGTCCCTTTATTCCAACCAGCATATATATATATATGTATATGTATATATATATATATATGTATTATAATATATATAATATATATATATGTATGTATATTATATATATATATATATGTATATTATGTTATATAGTATGTATATTTACATATATATTATATACATATGTATATTTTATATGCTATTATACTATATCTATCTATATGTACTATTATATATCTATCTATTTCTATCTATCTATCTATCTATCTGTCAGTCATATATTCTTATTATCTATCTATCATATATATATATATATATTCCCTTATCGTATTTGGCCATATTCTGGTTTGTAATTTTTTGTTCTGTTCTGTTTTGTTGAGTTTTAAGTCCTACCACTCTCAGAGTACATGAGGATTAGCTATAAGAATTGTTGCTCAAAAAAGCCTTAAAACAATTTGCTGCTGTTGTTTGCTTGTGTTATTGATTGATCTGTTCTTTGTTTTTCGTGCGAGTTTTGTTGATTATATAAAAGCGCTGGCTTGCTGGTTAGAATATCCACCAGTAAAACAAAGTCCCAGGATACATTACGACATTAAGCATAGAGTACAGCCCTGTCACGCAGTCTCAATCCGAGGTGGAACTCCATAGCATGACTATCATCCTCATCGACACCATCATCATGGCGTTGTGAAATCTGTGCCAGCTTCTGTGGCCATTAAGGTGGCGTAGGAAATGGGACTAA
This sequence comes from Monoplex corrugatus, assembly GCA_030674185.1. Taxonomy (NCBI): domain Eukaryota; kingdom Metazoa; phylum Mollusca; class Gastropoda; order Littorinimorpha; family Ranellidae; genus Monoplex; species Monoplex corrugatus. The sequence goes on along the minus strand of CM060312.1, from coordinate 70,036,888 downwards.
AACAAAGGGTGAACATAAATAAAAAGTAACCTCCCTGAGAGCGATGATTCTAAAAATAAGTCCCAGAGTGATGATGATGCTATAATCACTGATGATTTCATGATAATGGGAATGAATGCTGATCACATGCAATGCTATCTACGATCGAGACTGTGTTCCAGATACTCTGACCTCATCATGTCCTTAATTCGTGAGGATCTTAGTTTGGGTTCATCTTCAGCTTCTGAATGTTAAATAGATCCAAGATGGGATTTTTGGTTTATGGGGGGGGGGGGGGGCTGTTGTGGTAGGGTTGTGGTGGTTGTTTTTTTCTTAAGTGTCAGTAGTTCATGTGGGGCTGTTGTTGTAGTGTTGTGGTGGTTGGTTTACTTCTTGGCTGTCAGTGGTTCATGGGGGGGGGGGGGGCTGTTGTTGTAGAGTTGTGGTGGTTGGTTTACTTCTTTGGTGTCAGTGGTTCATGGGGGGGGGGGGGGGGCTATTGTTGTAGGTTGTGGTGGTTGGTTTACTTCTTTGGTGTCAGTGGTTCATGGGGGGGGGGGGGGGGCTGTTGTTGTAGGGTTGTGGTGTTGGTTTACTTCTTTGGTGTCAGTGGTTCATGGGGGGGGGGGGGGGCTGTTGTTGTAGGGTTGTGGTGGTTGGTTTAATTCTTGGCTGTCAGTGGTTCATGGGGGGGGGGGGGGCTGTTGTTGTAGGTTGTGGTGGTTGGTTTACTTCTTGGTGTGTCAGTGGTTCATGGGGGGGGGGGGTGGCTGTTGTTGTAGGGTTGTGGTGGTTGGTTTACTTCTTTAGTGTCAGTGGTTCATAGGGAGGGGGGGGGGGGGCTGTTGTTGTAGGGTTGTGGTGTTTGGTTTGCTTCTTTGGTGTCAGTGGTTCATGATGGTGTGTGGGGGGGGGGGGGGGGCTGATTGTTATGTAGGTTGTGGTGGTTGGTTTAATTCTTGGCTGTCAGTGGTTCATGGTGGGGGGGGGGGGGCGGTGTGTGTTGGTTGTTATTTTAGGTGTGTTGGTGTTTTTGTAGGTTGTGTGGTTTACTTCTTTAGTGTCAGTGGTTCATGGGGGCTGTGTTGTAGGGTTGTGATGGTTGGTTTGCTTCTTTAGTGTCATGGTTCATGCTGTGTTGTAGGGTTGTGTGGTTGGTTATTTTTAGTGTCAGTGTTTGGGGGCTGTTGTTGTAGGTTGTGATGGTTGGTTTATTCTTTAGTGTCAGTGGTTGTGGGGGCTGTTGTTGTAGGGTTGTGATGGTTGGTTTGCTTCTTTAGTGTCAGTGGTTCAGTGTGTGTGTGTTGTGTGTGTGTTGTTTTGTGTGTGTGTGTGTGGTGTGTGTGGTGTGGGTGTGTGTGGTGTGTGTGTGTGTTGTGTGTGTGTTTGTGGGGGGGGGCTGTTGTTGTAGGGTTGTGTGTTTGGTTTACTTCTTTGGTGTCAGTGGTTCATGGGGGGGGGGGGGGAGTGTTGTAGGGTGTGTTAGTGGGTGTGGTTTACTTCTTTGAGGTCAGTGGTTCATTTGTGTGTGTGTGTGTGGTGTGGGTAGGTGGTGGCTGTTGTTGTAGAGGTTGTGGTGGTTGGTTTTCTTCTTTGATGTCAGTGGTTCATTTGTGTGTGTGTGTGTGTGGGTGGGTGGTGTGTGTGTGTGGCTGTTGTTGTAGGGTTGTGGTGGTTGGTTTTCTTCTTTGATGTCAGTGGTTCATTTTGTGTGTGTGTGTGTGGTGTGGGTGGTGTGTGGCTGTTGTTGTGTGTGTTGTGGTGTTGGTTGGTTTTCTTCTTTGATGTCAGTGGTTCATTTGTGTGTGTGTGTGTGTGGGGTGTGTGGTGTGTGTGGTGGCTGTTGTTGTAGGGTTGTGGTGGTTGGTTTTTTCTTTGATGTCAGTGGTTCATTTGTTGTGTGTGGGGGTGGTGGTGGGGTGTGCTGTTGTTGTAGGGTTGTGGTGGTTGTGTTTTTTACTTCCAGGGGGGTCTCTCATTCAGCCTGGTTCTACGACTGATAATTGCTGTTGTTAGTATAGGGCGTAGTATGCAATGTCTTTAGTAAGCAGAATCAGAACAGGCATTATTGAAATCCACCAAACGTGACCCAGCGGCAGTGCAGGCTCACCTATGGCCATGGCAGTTTCACATCTCTGATTCCCATGGGTTTCCAGGCTCTAGGACTTTGAGTAAATGGACCTGGGTTTTAATAATGTGCTTTTGGAGCCAGGAATGAGGAGGATGGGAATCAACGCCACTAAGGTGATGCAGCTCAGTGGTGCAGACGTTTGAATAGCAGCAGCAGCAGCAGCAGCAGCAACAACAACCACAAACAGACGAGAAAAAAATCTCCGGTTTGACCCTGGCTTAGAACCGAAATTTTCATCCTCTCAACCCCCTCATTACTGGAACCTTGTAAACAGTGTACGATATAAACTGTTGTCTTCTGAATGAGAGACAGACAGGGAGAGGAAGAGAGAGAGAGAGAGAGGGAGGGAGGGAGGAAGAGAGAGAGAGAGGAGGAGGGGTGTGTGTGTGTGTGTGTGTGTGTGTGTGTGTGTGTGTGTGTGTGTGTGTGTGTGTGTGTGTGTGAGTGAGTGAGTGAAAGAGAGAAGGAGAGAGAAGAGAAAGACAGAGACAGAGAGGCAGACAGACAGAGACAGGAAACAAATATTAAAAAAAATCTCAAGGCAGCAACGGAGTCAGAAAAATGTGGCGTTGGCCTGTGACTATAGATACACCCCCAGGGTAAACAGTCCACCTTTCACATAGAGAAACTGTTATGACAAGAGAGTGAGTCAACACAATACAATACAAACAAAATTACTGCATCGTTGGTTTGTTTAAAGGTTTTCCCCTGATCCCTCCCACAAGTATGATCATCGTATTTCATCATGTCTTTGATTTGATTACATAGTGACGGCTGCTGCAGTTCTGATGTCTCTCCCCTTGATCCTGTCAACACCAACACCAACACCACCACCACCACCACCACCAACAACAACAACAACAAGCAGCAATAACAACAACAACAAAATGCTGACTGTGCATTGGTAACGCAGACTTAAAAAAATGTTTTCACAGAGGGAAACGATGGCGTGGTGTGTTGATTACTGCCTCCCACTGGGCAGCTGTTCAACATCTTTGGAGGTGTGTTATGTTTGTGTCCTATTGATCGCTGTCCAGAGACAGATGATGCAGATGAGAGAGGAATTGATCACGATAATGCAAAGATCATCTCCACACAGTTATGCAGGAACAGGATATTTCACCTTGACTCCACACTCTATCACCAACTAAAAAGTATTAACCCTTTTGACTCCACTACACCCTATCCACCAACCCTGCAAAAACTAACCCTTTGACTCCCCACCCTATCCACCAACTGCAAATACTAAACCCTTTGACTCCCACACCCTATCCACCAACACAAATACTCAACCCTTTGACTCCTACACCATATCACAACTGAAAATACTTAACCCTTTGACTCCACACCCTATCCACCAACTGCAAATACTTAACCCTTTGACTCCTACACCCTATATTTTCCACCACACAGCAAAAGAAACTTAACTCTTTGACTCCCACACCCTATCCACCAACTGCACAAAAATCAACCCTTTGACTCCCTCACCTCTCCAGGAAGCTGGTGGATACGGTGAGGGAGTAAAAGGGTTAAATGTTTGCTTTGCTAGCATGGTTGACAATGCAAGGATGCTGATGGACATGTGCAGGAGTCAAAGGGTTAAGGGTGAATTAACCGTTCCTGGTAGTGTCGAAAGATTTTGATGCAGACTTCAGGGAAAAGAAAACATTAGCATCAACATTTTTCTATGCCCCTGTCCCAGGCTGTCTCCACCGTGGAATAAAAAATATTCTGCGTCATGCCAATGGGGAGAGTAGGTGGAATTTCACACAGAAAATTGTTCGTGACAGTAGGCGAACACAATAAACCAGAATGTGTTGAAATGTGATGCAATGCCCTCTAATGGGATGTAATGCTATGCAATACAATACAAGATACCATATCCCAACATAACGCTGCAGAATATAGCACAGCACAAGAAGACGGATAATATGATACAATGAACGTGATGTGATATGATACAATACAAGGCAAGTCAGTGAATGTAAAACAATGCGCAGAAATTCAAAGCAGCACCATACCATAGCATAGCATAGCATACCATAGCATAGCATAGCATAGCATACCATAGCATACCATTGCATACCTTACCATACCATACCATACCATACCATACCATGCCGTGCCATACAATACCATACCATACCTTACCATACCATACCGTACCGTACCGTACCGTACCGTACCGTACCATACCATACCATACCATACCGTACCGTACCGTACCATATCGCACCATACCGTACTATATCATACCATACCATTCCATGCCATACCATGCCATGCTGGCTGTATCATCCATGCCATACCAAAACCAACCATACCATATCCCATACCATCCATACCAACCGTACCATACCATACATACCGTACCATACATACGTACATACATGCCATACCATGCCATGCTGTGCTGAACCATACCATACCATACCATACCATACCGTACCGTACTGCTACCGTACATACGCACCATACTGTACTATACCTTACCATACCATTACCATGCCATACCATGCCATCTGTGCTGTACCATACCATACCATACCATACCATACCTATACCATACCATACCATACCATACCATACCGTACCGTACCATACCATACCGTACCGTACCATACCATACCATACCATACCATACCGTACCATACCATAGATCATACCATACCATACCATAATCCTGTACCGTACCGTACCATACCGTACTATACCATACCATACCATTCCATGCCATGCCATGCCATGCTGTGCTGTACCATACCATACCATACCATACCATACCATACCATCATACCATGCCATACCTACCAGCATACCTACCATGTACTACCATACCATTCCATACCGTACCGTACGCATGTACCGTACCATACCGTACCGTACCATACCACACCACACCACGCCACACCACGCCACACCATACCACACCATGCCATACTATGCAACCATACCAAATCAAGCCATACCACACCCACCACACGTCCCCACACCACCACAACGCATCAACCCAACTCAACACAAGCCCTCACTTGGTGCCTATGATAGTTTGCAAATACCCTGGCTACCCCGCAGTGTCTGCATACGAGGCGCAATCATTCAGCTGACATCGATTTTGTTCTCTGTCTGTCGTGCGTCTGTGCGTCTGTGCGTCTGTGCGCTGTCTATCTGTCCGTCTGTCAGAAGTTTCTAACCTTAAGAGGTCAATGCTGAGCAAGACATTTGCTTGGCTATCTGGCTAAGTCAGAGAGAGATGGGGAGGGGAGGGGAAGAGAGAGAGAGAAGCAGAGACAGACAGACAGACAGGCGGACAGACAGAAACAGAGAGAGATAGAGACAGAGAGAAACAGAGAGAGACAGAGACAGAGATAAACAAAGAGAGACAGACAGACAGACAGATAGAAACAGAGACAGAGAATGACAGAGAGAGAGAGAGAGAGTGATAGACATACAGATAGACAAACAGAGTGAGAAGGGGGGATAATGCAGACACATAAAGAGAGACAGAGAGAGAGGATGCTTTGTAAACACACACGTTGTATAGGCATTAATGGATAAATAGAGAGACAGCAAACAGGTAGACAGGCACACGGACAGATGGACAAAAGCAGACATACCATACCATACCATACCATACCATACCATACCATACCATACCATACCATACCATACCATACCATACCATACCATACCATACCATATTACCATACCATACATACGAAGAGAAAAATGAGCCCCAACCTACACTTAACAACACCACATGATACCACATCACATCAACCCACACCACAACACACCACATTACACCACACTACATCACATTACACCACGTTACTCCACACACATCACGTCACGTCACATAATACCACATCACATCATACCACATCAATTACACCACACCACACCACATTACACAACACCACACCACATTACACAATACCACATCACATTACACCCACACTGCATTACACTATACCACACCACATTACACTACACCACCTCACGTCACATCATACACACCACACCACACACACCACGCCACACCACATCACACCCCATCAAACCAAACCTCGCCACACCACATACACTACACCACACCACATTACACTACACACACCAAATTACACCACACCACACCATAACACGTCATATCGTATCACACCATATTACACCACACCACATCACATTACACTACACCACACCAAATTACACCACACCACACCACAAACGTCGTATCATCACACCATATTACACCACACCACACCACACCTCACCACAATCCACATTGCACTACACCACACCACATTACACTACACCACACCACACCACAAACGTCATACATATCCACCATATTACACCACACCACACCACATTACACTACACCACACCAATTACACCACACCACACACACACCACCACACCATATTACACACACCACACCACACCAACCAACCACCCACAGCACACACACACCTAAACCAACATATGCACTTCACACAACCCACCCACCCGGGTTGACACAGCTTAACCCAACCCAACCCAACCCAACCCAACCCAACACGGCACGGCACGACACGAGACGATACGATACGACACGACACGACACGACAACGACACGACACGACCGACACACACAACACAACACAACAGAATTCTACTCGTCAGCACAACACACTACAACTCAACGCAACACAACATAAAGTAGCACACTACAACACAATCTGACCAACTCGAATCCACCAAACCAAACCAAACCAAACCAAACCAAACCAAACCAAACCAAAGCAACACAACACAGCACAACACAAAACCCAACCCAATCTAACTCAACCAACCCAACCCAACACAACACAAAACAACCCGACACAACTCGAATCCACCAGACCTAACCCAAACCAAACCAAACCAAACCAAACACAACACAACACAACACTACACAACACAACACAACACACAACACACAACGCAACAACACACACAACATCACAACACTACAAAACAACTCCACACCACAACACAACACACCACACCAACACCAACACCACAACAACACCACACTACACCGGCACACATAACACAACCACACAATACAACACAACACCACACCACACCACACCACATCGCCACCACAGCGCACCACCCACACCACACCATACCACACCACACGCCACACACAACACATACAACAAACACCACACAATACATCAACAACACAACACACCACAACACAACACACCACAACGCACACAACACACACCACACCACACCACAACACAACACACCACCAACACAAGCCATCATATTGCTTCTATGATGGTTGGCAAACACCCTGGCTATCTCAGTGTCTGCGTAAGGGGCACAATCATTCAGCTGTCATAGATTTTTGTTCCCTGTCTGTCTGATTGTCTGTCTGTCTGTCTGTCTGTCTGTCTGACTGTTTGTCTGTTTGTCTGTCTGCCATGGCTGGCTGGCTGGCTGGCTGGCTGACTGGCTGTTAGCAGTTTTTGACTTTCTGGGGTCAATGCTGATCAATGCATTCACTGGGCTCTCTGGCCAAGTTGGCACAGAGAGAGAAGAGCGCTCGTGTGAACACACTCGCTGTATAGGCAAGCATGGATTGATAGACAAGCAGACAGGCAGACAGACAAACAGACAAACAAAGAGATAAACAAACAAACAAACAAACAAACAGACAGACAGGCAGAATGACTAACAAGCAGATAGAAAAAAAACCAAACTTATCAACAGGCAGATGGACAGACAGAGAGACAGACACGAAAATAGGGATGGACACACAGAAACGCGTGCACACGCACGCAGACAGACAGACAGACAGCACACACACACACACACCACACACACACACACACACACACACACACACACACACACACACATACATCATACACACACATGCACTCACACATGATCTCTTTCTGTCGCTCTTAATTACTCGCGCGCGCACAGACAACATACACACACAGACACACAGACAGACAACACACACACACACACACCTGCACACACACACATGATCTCTTTCTGTTGCTTTTAATCACGACACACACACACACACACACACACACACACACACACACACACACACACACACACACACACACACACACAAATACACACGCATACACAGACAGACAGACAGACAGAGACAACGAAGACAGAGAGACAGACAGACAGACAGCAGAGAGAGCAAATGAAAAGACCGATTTTTATATGAAAATTTGCTCATCGAAACTTTATGAATAGCAATGACATATTTGCATTAGAGAATTATTATGGGATTACGCTTCGTTCAGTTACATTTGAATATTCATAACTCGATCTGCCTGTGTGTGTTTGCTTTTGTGGCTGCTTGACTGTCTGTCTGTCTGTCTGTCTGTCTGTCTGTCTGTCGTCGTCTGTCTGTCCGTCTGTCTGTCCGTCTGTCTACTGTCTGTCTGTTTCTTTCTCACCACATAGTTCCCGTGTTACTTTCCATTTTATGGCATGATAATCTCGCAGTTAGAGCTCTCGTTCCCGAAGACTGAGGCTAAATATGATCGAGCGTGGTTTCCAAAGAGATAGGTTTCAGATTCATGCTTTGTCTCAATCACTCTTTGCCCACCCACTAGGTGTAAATTTGTGCCTGTATCTCTTTGGGATTAGGGAAGATAAGGCAGTTGAGGAGAGGAGATGGGTAACCGCCCCTACTAATGTCGGCTCCAAGAGAATATGATGTCTGTAACGCCGAGTTACCTTATAATGCTTGAAGAGAAATTGAGGTAGTCTGTAATGTCTTGTTCCCGCAATGCTTTCAGAAAAAAAAGGTTATGGGAATGGTTTTATACTCACTTTCCACAACGCATTGTTTTTCTTTCCCTTTCTTAGAGTACAGGGAAACTAAAGAGAAACGTATTTCATGTATATACAGTTTTATGAGAACATTGGGAACACAGCGTCGGTAGCGATCAAGAATGCTTTGCCACTACAATGTGAGATGAAACTGGAAAGCAAAATTCTTTATCCTCAAACGTGACAAATTATCTACACAGACACTCTGGTGATGGCCATCGGACGCTATCACCACCAGACATGGACATGGAACACAGTCTGTTGTATAAAATGTTTGTATCAGACACGGAGCTCACTGTGTCGTCATATAACACTGCCTCTTTGTCATCAGGCCCATTAGTAAGCTAAAAGTTTACAAGAAACACCACGAGTGTGCAGATGGGACCCACAGCACCAATGCCTCGCCACTCTCCGGACATTCACCTCCCAAGCTCTCGACGACACTCGATAGTCGTTTCATCATCATCGTCATCATCATTCATATCGGCGCCTGCAGCATGGCGTTGGCGATCATGGACTTCCATCCATCTCTATCACTCGTTGCCCCTAGCATCTCCCCCACCCTCCTCTCCCCAGCCACTCTGCAAGTCCGCCAGCATTCTCTCCCTGGGTCTACCTGGTGCTCTCTTTCCTTCCAGCTTTCCCGTTGTGACAGGTGCTCCAGATCCCCCTTCCTCATAAAATGCCTATAAATGTTGCTGTCTTTTCCTAATCTTCCTTATGAATGATCTATTTGTATCTGCCTCCATCAAGACTGTCTCGTTTGTTTTCTTTGCTGTCCATGGAATTCTCGTTTCATCAAGTGAAAGAAAGGGGGTGGGGGGGGTGCATTCGTTGCATGACCCATTGGGACCCAGTCTTCAGTTATTTGTTTACAAACCGAATGGCAAGGCGGAGAGATGACAAATCCCTGGACATCAGCCTCACAACGCGCACCAACCAGGTCCAGTCCAGCCTCCGACCAAGAGAGAATGGGAAGAGCCCTCTCTCGCCCCACTCTGGTCTTCATCTCTCTTTCGGGCAGTCCGCCCTGCCACCAGCTTGCATAGCTGCCAGCTCTTTCCCACTTACTGTAGTCTCGACAGTTAGCAGTCGGAAGCTCCCAACATTGCCCTTACTTCAAACCAGGCATGATGCTCGAGACACAGCCCATTTTGCTGTTCTTGCACTATGGCAGTTGCAGATCTTTAATCATTTGGGTCATGCAGTAGCTGATTCTGAATGTATCTCTCTTGCAACCATGAAAAACGTTAATGTCTATGCAAATGCATCTTGAGAATCTTCTCTTTAATTTTTTTGTCTCAATTTATAATTCATATCAGCTATTTTCTCCCGATACCACCATGCTAATTACAGAAAAATGAAAGGGACCTACAAAACCTTGTGTATGTAATAGATATAGAAAGCAAAAAGAAAAAAACAACAACATAGGTTGGAGCTATATAGCAAGAAGACTGAAGTCATGGTAATCAGTAAATAACATGAAACCCCCTTCATGCAAAATAATCAGCAAACGGCACAACTTCGAGACATGTTGACAAGTTTGAATATCTGGAAACGGTCATCACACCAGATGGCAGATGCACATCAGAAATAGCCAGCATAATCGGCCAAGCCAAAACAGCATTCAAGAAGATGAAAAGCATTCAGGAAGAAAGTTCTTGAATGTTAAATAGAACGGATAATATTATACGGTTGTGAGGCATGGACAGCCAACAAGCAAAGCCAGAACAAGATTGAGGCAGCCGAGATGTGGTTTCTAAGAAGAATGTTGAGAGTTCCATGGACAGCAAAGAAAACAAACGAGACAGTCTTGATGGAGGCAGGCACAAGAAGATCATTGATGAGGAAGATTAGGAAAAGACAGGCAACATTTATTGGCCATTTTATAAGGAAAGGGGAATTAGAGCATTTGGTCACAACAGGAAAACTGGAAGGAAAGACAGCACCTGGTAGACCCAGGGAGAAAATATTGGACGGGCGGCTGAGGGCAGAGAGGGTGGAAGATGTGCTTGCAGCATCAAGGGATAGATACATATGGAGGGCCATGATCGCCAACGCCATGCGGCAGGGCACATGATGATGATGATGATGATGATTTTCTCCCTCTCCACGACACGTCAGGAGTTTGGAGTTTGCTCAAGAGGGATTCATCGCACACGGACAATTCCATATGCGCTCCACTCACGTCTGCCAGCGATTATTCGGCAGACTCCCTGAGCCTGCGCAAAACCCTATGCGCTAGCAATGTCTTGAACTGAGGAGCTTAGGGGAGGAGAAGGGGAGGGGATGGGGGTGCGGGAGACCTTTGAAAACACTTAGCTGATATGACCACGACAATAATGGAAACGTTACGATGGGCAGCAAACAGGCCAGTTCTCTCCTCCTCTCTCTCTTTCTTTCTTCTCTCTCTCTCTCTCTTTCTCTTCTCTCTCTCTCCTTCTCTTTCTCCCCTCTCTCTCTCTTCTCTCTCTTCCTCTTCTTTCTCTTTCTCTCTTCTCTCTCTTCTCTCTTTCTCTCTTTCTCTCTTTTTCTCTCTCTCCCCTTCTCTCTTTCTCTCTTTCTCTTCTCTTCTCTCTTTCTCTCTTTCTTCTCTTTCTCTCTTCTCTTTCTCTCTTTTCCTCTCTCTTCACTCTTCTCTCTCTTTCTTCTCTCTCTCTTTCTTTCTCTTCTTTCTCTCTTTCCTTCTCCTCTTTCTCTCTCTTCTCTCTCTCTCACTCTCTCTCTTCTCTCAACTTTACTTTCTCTCTCTTTCTCTCATCTTCTTTCTTCTCTCTCTCTTCTCTGTCTTTCTGTCTCTCTCTCTCTCTCTTTCCCTCTCCTTCTTCTCTCTCTCTCACTCACTCACACTCTCTCTCTCACTCCATCTCTGTCTCTGTCTGTCTGCCTGTTTCTCTCTGTTTCTATCTCTCTCTCTTTCTCTCTTTCACTCTCTTTCTCTCTCTCTCACTTTCTCTCTGTTTCTGTCTGACTGGCTGTCTGTCTGCTGCAAGTCTGTCTGTCTGTCTGTCTGTCTGTCTCTCAATCACTCACTTTCTCTCTTGTATCAGATACGCAATCTTGTTCTATTTTTTGTGTTTTTCGTTTATGAAAGAAGTTGCTCTGATTCTTATTTATCTTCAAAGAAATGACAACATGAGCAGATCAAATGACCACCTGAAAGTAAAACAGCGAAACACCATCATCTGTAATCTGTGCGGCAAATGAAGTTTGGGAATGAAAGTGAGCAAAGTATTGATGGAGATTAAATTAAACCTAACCTCCCCAAAAATCAGGAGACGACAGAGACCAAAAAAAACCCAAGAGAGAGAGAGAGAAAGAAAGAGAGAGAGACAGAGAGAGAGAGAGAGAGAAAGAGAGACAGTGTGTGTGTGTGGAGAGAGAGATAGATATACAGATAAATATAAGCAGACAACAGACATACAATCAGAGACAGAAACAGAAGCAGACCGAGAGAGAGGCAGACAGAGAGAATGGAAGAGAGAAAGAGAGAGAGAGAGAGAGACATAGACAGAGACAGAGAGACAGAGACAGAGACAAGGAGACAGAGAGAAGGAGAGACAGAGAGAGAAGAGACAGAGACAGAACAGAGACAAGAGAGACAGACAGAGAGACAGACAGAGAGACAGATACAGAAACAGAGAGCGTGTGTTCATAAGAGAGAGAGAGAGAGAGAGAGAGAGAAGAGACAGGCGACAGACATCGGACAGATAGACAGAGACAGAAAGAGAGACAGAAGAGAGAGAAAGAAGAGAGACAGAGACAGAGACAGAGACAAAGAGACAGAGAGACAGAGACAGAGAGACAGAGACAGAGAGACAAAGAGAGAGAGAGACACAGAGAGACAGAGAGACAGAGAGACAGAAACAGAAACAGAGATTGTGTGTGCATAAGAGACAGAGACAGAGACAGAGAGACAGACAGACAGACAGAAACAGAGATAGAGACAGAGACAGAGAGACAGACAGGCATCAGACAGACAGAGACAGAAAGAGAGAGAGAGAGAGAGAAAGAGAGATAGAGACAGAGACAGAGGGAGACAGAGAGGGAGGGAGGGAGAAGACACGGACGTCCAACCAAACGTCTAACAGACTCACGGTAAGTAGTAGATCTTGGTATTTACCGACGACACGTATATGGATAATTAAACTCTCTGACCCAGTCATGTGACCCACAATGTCTGGGTCACTAGGTATCATCGTCCTTCACCAACATTTTTGTTGTCACGCGCGCGATGAAGTCTTCCTCAACCGCCATGTTTCCTAACCCCCACCACACACACACACACACACAATTTTATCTGTCCAATGTTCCTTTCTTCCTTTATACCTAGCGGGCCCAGGTATTGCCGTGGACTCTACCTAAAAGTGTCTTCTCGAGTTCAATCCCAGCCCGCAACATAAATTGTGACCTGTTCGCTACTCATCTTTTATGCTTCAATCATTCTGGTGGTGTCAGCTTAGAGAGTGTTTCATAGATAATGGCCTTTTATGCTTCAATCATTCTGGTGTGTCAGCTTAGTGATGTTTCATAGATAATGGCCCCTTTACTTCCCACCCCTCCCTTCTTCCCCCCCTCCCCTCCCCCTATTTCAAGACCTTGCCGGCGCATAAGGGTTTCGCGCAGGCTTAAGGAGTCTGCCAGGTAATTGCTGGCAGAGTGGGTGGATCGCATATGGAGTTGCTCGATAACG
>CM060312.1:70015736-70018236 GCA_030674185.1 Monoplex corrugatus | reverse complement strand
TTTCTTCTCTCTCTCTTCTTTCTCTCTCTCTCTCTCTCTTTCTTCTCCTCTTCTCTCTGTCTTTCTCTCTCTGTCTTTCTCTCTCTTCTCTCTCTCCTTCTCTCTCTCCTCTCCTCTCTGTCTTTCTCTCTCTCTCTCTCTCTCTCTGTCTTTCTTCTCTCTCTCTCTCTGTCTTTCTTCTCTCTCTTCCACTGTCTTTCTCTCTCTCTCTCTGTCTTTCTTCTCTCTCTCTGTGTCTTTCTTCTCTCTCTCTCTCTGTGTCTTTCTTCTCTCTCTCTCTGTCTTCTCTCCCCTCACACCCCCCCTCCTTCTCTCTCTTTCGCTGTCTCACTGTATTTCTCTCTATGTCTCAATTAGTGTCCGTTTTCAGCACGTTAGATGGCAAAAACCATGCATACGGCACGGTGTCAAAACCTTATTTTCAGCGTTCAGCCTCTTGAATCTTTCAAGAAGTCGGCACCACAGACAAATCAAATGCCAAGCGACCCAAGCCCAACGCTGCCTGCCCCTTCCTTGCACGCGATCCTGCGTTTCTCCCCTCTCCCCCCCCCCCTCCTCTACGTCAAGTTCGTCGTCCTCATTCCTACTTCCATTTCCATTATCCCCCTTGCCACTGACATACCCCCCCCTGCCCCCTCTTGCTCCACACCCCCATCTCCAATCTGCCACGACCATGTGCTGATATCCCGCCCCACTGTCCTCCTCCTCTTCTTCTGGATAGATCGATGGCATCCTCATAGACAAACACACAACGAAGACCCACACACTCTCATACACATACAGACACTTACGTATATATATATATGTATATATGTATATATACACATACACATATATCGTCATCATCATCAGGTGCCCTGCCGCATGGCGTTGGCGACCATGGACTTCCAACCATCTCTATCTCTCGTTGCCCCCAGCATCTCCCCCACCCTCCTCATCCCCAGCCACTCTGCAAGTCCGTCCAGCATTCTCTCCCTGGATCTACCTGGTGCTCTCTTTCCCTCCAGCTTTCCTGTTGTGTCCAGGTCTCCAAATCCCCCTTCCTCATAAAATGGCCTATAAATGTTGCTTGTCTTTTCCTAATCTTCCTTATGAAATGATCTACTTGTGTCTGCCTCCATCAAGACAGTCTCGTTTGTTTTCGTTGCTGTCCATGGAACTCTCAACATTCTTCTGAGAAACCACATCTCGGCTGCCTCAATCTTGCTCTGGCTTTGCTTGCTGACTGCCCACGCCTCGCATCCGTACAACAGTATACACACATATATGCACATTCAAATATACATACATACAGACACACACACACACACACACACACACACACACCACACACACACACACACACACACACACACACACTCATTCTCACATACATACACACATCACACACCTACACACACATTCTATCTCTGTCTGTCTGATCATTTGTCTGTCTGTCTGTCTGTCTGTCTCTCTCTCTCTCCTCTCTCTCTCGCTCGCTGTCTTTCTTTCTTTCTTTCTCTCACTGTCCCTCTCTCTGCGTCTCTGCCTGTCTCTTTCTATCTCTCCCTGTGACACTCTGTCTCTCTGTCTCTTCCGTCCCTGTCTGTGTCTCTCTCCCTCTGTCATTCTCTCTCTATCTCTCCTCTCTTCTCGCTGTCTTTCTTTCTTTCTCTCACAGTCCCTCTCTCTGCGTCTCTGTCTGTCTCTTTCTATCTCTCCCTGTGACAGACACTCTGTCTCTCTGTCTCTTCCGTCCCTGTCTGTCTCTCTCTCTCCCTCTGTCATTCTCTCTCTCTCTCTCTCTCTCTCTCTCTCTCTGTTCCCCTCTCCCTCTGTCTTTCTCTCTTTCTTTGTCTTTCTGTTTGTCTCTTTCTCTCTCCCTCCCTGTCTCTCTCTCCTCTCCCTCTCTCTCTCTCTCTCTCTCTGTCTTTGCCTCGGTCTATGTCTGTCTGGCTGTCTGGCTGTCTGGCTGTCTCTGTCTCTGTCTGTATCTCTCTCTCTGTGTCTGTCTCTGCCTCGGTCTATGTCTGGCTGGCTGGCTGTCTGGCTGTCTCTGTCTCTGTCTGTATCTCTCTCTGTGTGTCTGTCTCTGCCTCGGTCTATGTCTGGCTGGCTGGCTGGCTGTCTGGCTGTCTCTGTCTCTGTCTGTATCTCTCTCTGTGTGTCTGTCTCTGCCTCGTCTATGTCTGGCTGGCTGGCTGGCTGTCTGGCTGTCTCTGTCTCTGTCTGTATCTCTCTCTCTGTGTCTGTCTCTGCCTCGGTCTATGTCTGGCTGGCTGGCTGGCTGTCTGGCTGTCTCTGTCTCTGTCTGTATCTCTCTCTCTCTGTGTCTGTCTCTGCCTCGGTCTATGTCTGGCTGGCTGGCTTGCTGTCTGGCTGTCTCTGTCTCTGTCTGTATCTCTCTCTCTGTGTCTGTCTTGCCTCGGTCTATGTCTGGCTGGCTGGCTGGCTGTCTTTCTTTCTCTGTCTCTGTTTGTCTCTCTGTGTCTGTCTCTCGGTCTCTCTGTCTCTGTCTCTC
>CM060312.1:70008236-70013236 GCA_030674185.1 Monoplex corrugatus | reverse complement strand
TTTCGGTAGATGTTATTATTTCGAAATAATACTTCTTTTAGAATTTATTCTATAGAATTTTGATTTTTAAAATGAAAATGTACATAAAACAAAAATGTGTATATTCAAAACGGAAAGAATGTACATAAAACAAAAAGTGGTATATTCAAAACGGAAAGAATGTACATAAAAGATAAAATGGTATGTATTAATGTTTGCATGGCTATGCGCGCTGGCTGACCACCGGTGCCAGATATGAGATACGTGTAACAGGCCGGGTTGCCAGTGTTAAGTGCTCGTGGGGAGAAGTTGTTGGTCGGGATGTGTGGGATGAAAACAGCTCTCATCCCGATAGGTTGAGTAACCGATAGGCTGAACGATAGGGCTGAGTATACCGATAGGGCTGAGTATATTGATGGGGCTGTGTATACCATTAGGGTGTTGACAAACGTCGTCTGCAATAGTGATTGACATGAGAAGCAGTTGTGATCTGTCCCTGATCTCTTCGTTTGGACATGAAGTCATTCCATTTGTTGCCCAGAATTTTACGTAGGTGTCTGATTTTGTAGGAGTTCAAGTTCTTTGTCTGGGTGGGCCTTAACAAGTTGACTCCCGCACCCTGTCCACCAGCATTCCGCATTGTCATCTATGCTGGCAAAGCAAAAACTTAACCCTTCGACTCCCTCACCCTATCCACCAGCTTCCTGCAGGAAACTGATGGATAGGGTGAGGAAGTCAAAGGGTTAAGTTTTTGCAGTTGGTAGATAGGGCGCAGGAGTCAAAGGGTTAAGGTGCTGGGCTTAGTGGCTGTAGGACAGTGTTGATATCACATTTGAATTGTAGAACCTCAATTTCATTTCCAAGAGAAAATGTCTTGCTCTTCCGTATTTTGTTTAGTGAGTTGAATGCTGCTGCTGTCTTTCTAGTCTGGCATTTCTGTTATTATTGTTATTTTTGTTTAAAACCCAGCCGACTGCGTAGAGCCACATCAGGGCTATAACCATTCAAAACATACACAATACTGCAACAGGAAAAAAAAAAGAAAATTAAGTACACATCAGTGCATTCGCGTTGTAATATAAGGAGATGCCACTGGCATTGACCAACTTTCCAATTTATCGTACAGGGGATTAAAAAAAAAACGTACCTGAAAACAAAAGCTGAACATCACTAAGGACAATAATACATATATACAAACGGGCCTAAATTACCTAAAATTGCTTTCGCACATCTCATTTCCCTAGAGCCAAAAAATATACTTAATACATGTACCCAATTATCAGTCCTGAGAGAGAGTACTTAGACATTGTCAAAACATACAAGTGAATGGACCAACAAGGCAGAAAATGATAGGAACAAATGACAGAAAGGAAAGGAGGAAGAAAGAAAGTAAGAGAGTGACAGAAAAGAGTACATTTCTATCACAAAGTTTCCAGAAGGTGGGGATACTATTTATACTGAAAGAGCCCCCTCCCACCCACCCACCCCCGGCATCCCCACGGGGGTATTTCAGTTCGTGGTCAATGTCACGTGTTGCTGATGGAATTGCAGAGACATTTATTGTTCTCTACCTCCTTAATCTGCTTCTAGTTAATGAAGACATCTGTTGGCACCTGATGTTTGCTGCCGCTCAACAAGTTCTTGGTCTGTTTGACATCAATGATAAGGCCAATATTTCCTGCATGCTGCTGATATGAGCTACAAGCTATTTAAGATCTCAAGCGTCACTTGTCATAGCAGCTATGCAATCTCGCTCTCGCTCTCTCTCTCTCTCTCTCTCTCTCTCTCCTCTTCTCTTCTGTCTGTCTGTCTCTCTGTCTTTTCCTCTCTTTGTCTCTCTCTCTCTCTTTTCTCTCTTTCTGTCTGTCTCTCTGTCTCTGCCTCTCTTTGTCTCTCTCTCTCTCTTTCTCTCTCTATCTCTCTCTCTCTTTCTCTCTCTCTCTCTTTCCTGTTTCCCTCCCTTCTCTAGCCCTCTCTTTCCCTCTTTCTCTCTTGTCTGTCCCTCTGTCCCTCTTTCCCTGTGTCTCTCTCTGTTGTCTTTCTGCCTCTTGTCTCTCTCTGTCTTTGTCTGTCCTTTGTCTGTCTGTCTCTTTGTATCTGTTTTTCTCTGTCTCTCTGTGTGTCTCCCTCTGTCTCCCTCTCTCCATCTCGCTTTCTCTTTCTCTTTCTCTCTTTCTCACTCTCTCTTTCTCTCTCACACACACCTCTCTCTCTCTGTTCCTCTGTCCTCCTCTCTCTCTCTCTCTCTCTGTATCTCTCTCTTTGTATGTATGTCTGTCTGTCTGTCAGTCTGTTTATCTCTCTCTCTGTAATCAGCGTCGCTTCTGTGACGTGTTGGCGCCTGCACTGCCTTGGATGTCTCGTTCATGTCCTCTGTGCGCTTCTGCAGGATGCTGAACATTTTCTGCGCTAGTCACGTCACTCCATATTTTCACTCCATACTTCTTATATAACTGACTTAAAGTCTTCCACGCTATCTACTGCCATCCATCTTTCCATGAATGACATTTTTTTTATCAAAGAGCGCCCCCTGTTGTGTCTAGCAGCATGTTTCAAAAAAAAGGTCATTTTCTTCTTCATAACGAAGCCAGATAGCTTGTCTTTCTAATGCTAGTTATGCCATCAGCAAAATTATAAAATCAGGCCACTAGATTCTTTTTCCTCGATTTATGTCTTAGCACCCAGTCAGTGGCAGTTACCACCGTATAAACTGTCTGTATGTGTGTTTGTGGGCTGTTTGTTGAGTGTTATCTAGATATTTATAAGTCAGTTTGTCATGATATGTATGTATGGGCGTTTCCTCTTCGTTGCTGTTGTTGTAGCTGTTGTTGTCGGCCATCATGCTGTGCAATATGGGTGTGTATGTATGAATGCGTGTGTGTATGTCTGTGTGCGAGCATGTGGGTATATGTATGTATGTACTGTTATTTGTTATTTTCATCTCTCTCTGTTTATCTGTCTACATACTCCTTTATTTTGTATTTATTTATTCACCAACTTACTTCTTATTCACTTACTCACTCACTTACTTACTTACTTACTCATTCACTCACTCACTTACATATTTATCTATGATTAATGAAATATTTTCATCATCTAGTTGGCAGACAGCTGAGCATTTGGGCATTGACTGTGGGTGGGTGGGTGGGTCTGTCATGTCAGACGAGTTTATACATAATAACTAACTGTGTTGTGATTCAGACCTTTAATTATTCATT
This sequence comes from Monoplex corrugatus, assembly GCA_030674185.1. NCBI lineage: Eukaryota > Metazoa > Mollusca > Gastropoda > Littorinimorpha > Ranellidae > Monoplex > Monoplex corrugatus. Next base: position 70,010,039 of record CM060312.1, on the reverse strand, counting down.
TATTTACTTTATATTATGTTCCTTTTTTGAAGGCACGATACACACATACACATGTCATTTATATGTAACCGAAATTATTCCAGCGGAAGGCCGATGAAATATAGACTAGGTAAAACATAGTCTAGTAGGGCCTCAGGACCGGCCAGCTCATGGGTTTATGTGCAGGCTTAAGGCATGTGCCATGATCCCATACACATGGCAACTGTGACATTAGTGCATATGGAATTCGTTCCGAGCGCGGAGACGTCATCTTGAGAAACTAAAACTGAAAAACTGAAACTGAAACCGTCTAGACCACCAGGTGGAGGAGTGAGAAAAATCCCTGTCTCACCAAGAATCAAACTGGGGTTTTAGGCTTCCTAGAAAGGTACCTTGTCCATTACGCCACACACCTCAGAAGGAGGAGAATAAAACTTGTAGTAACAGAATCTGATCTTTTGTTCCTGGTGGTGGTGATGGTGGTGGTGGTGGTGGTGGTGCATTGTTGTGGATGTCCTGACTGTGGGTATTGCGACATTGTTAACACCAACGTTATCAATCCCTTCATGGTCTGGTCAACAGATAGCAACGCCCGCGTCTCGTATCGGTAATTTGGTCTATAACACAGGCCAAGCTTCAGGGAAATGTGAGCTACAAGGATTAAATGATTGCCTCTACCCTAACGGGACAGGGTGTGTGTGTGTGTGTGTGTGTGTGTGTGTGTGTGTGTGTGTGTTGTGTGTGTGTGTGTGTGTGTGTGTGTGTTTGTGTGTGTGTGTGTGTGTGTGTGTGTGTGTGTATGTGCGTGTGTGTGTATGCGTGTATCTGAGTGTGTGTGTGTGTATGTGTGTGTGTGTGTGTATGTGTGTGAGTGTGTGTTTATGTGTGTTTGTGTGTTTGTGTATGTGTGTGTATGTGTGTGGTCTGTCTGTCTATGTGTTGTCTATGTGTCTGTCTGTCTGTGTCTTGTGTGTGTGTGCGTGCGTGTGTGTGTGTATGTGTTGTGTGTGTGTTGTGTGTCCATGTGTTTATGTGTGTATATGTGTATGTGTGTATGTGTATTTGTGTGTATGTGAGATGTGTATGTGTGTATGAGTGTATGTATGTGAGTGTGTGTGTTTAGTGGTGTGTGTCGGTGTGTGTGTGTGTGTGTGTGTGTGTGTGTGTGTGTGTGTGTGTGTTGTGTGTGTGTGTGTGTGTGTGTGTATTGTCGATATCCTGACTACAGTATTGCGACATTGTTAACACCAACGTTATCAGCCCCTTCATGGTCTGGTCAACAGATAGCAAGGCTCGCGTCCTGCATCAGCAATTTTGTCTGGAACACAAGTCAAGGGGCCAGACCTACCTGATGGAGGGCTATGTTTTCTTTATTTTTGTTTCTCAGGAACTGTGCAATGGATTGTAATAAAATTTGGTGATGACCTTAATTGATTACAAAGTTTTTAGGAAAAACATATGAGAGTCAAGCGTTTGGCTAGATTCTGAGAAAAAAATTAATAAAATGAATAACTGCAAAATATTTTGGTAAAACTTTTGGCTACATTTGGTCACTATATCTTTTATATTGTTACTTTTTGGATGGTTTCCTTTCGTTTAGAGATAAAAAACATTTTTTCTGGAACTTGTACAAAGGAAAACCATGTGCTGTATCTGATGTATATATGCAAAGCGAACAAATTTGTGTAGTTAGCAATTTACTCCTATTCGTTCCAATGATTATCATTTTAGTTCCGGTCCCAGGGATTAATAAAAGCTATCTCCATGCAAACTTTGAAGGCTGTAGCTTGAAAATTAAAGAAAATAGGGTGTAAAAACCGTCCG